>OZ020567.1:65489286-65841092 GCA_963971475.1 Chrysops caecutiens
ATTCCTGACAACATAAGGTTGGCCGATCCACAATTTCATCGTCCTGGTCCCATTGACATTCTTATCGGAGCCGAGCTGTTCTATTCAGTTCTCTCTGTTGGCCAAATAAAATTGGGAGAGCAACTTCCTATACTCCAGAACACGGTTTTTGGTTGGACCGTGTCAGGCCGAATCGCCACGCCCAGCTCAGTAACGAACCTCGCGCACTGCGGAATATGTAGCGAAGATGAAACTTTGGACTCCCACATCCAAAAATTCTGGCAGCTGGAGGAAACTGAACATGGCTCAAATAATTATACCGCTGCTGAAAACAAATGTGAGGAATTCTTCATCCAGACTACAAAAAGGGACAACCACGGCCGGTTTATCGTCCGACTTCCGTTCCGATGCGATCCACATGAATTGGGTGAGTCCAGTGACACGGCACTTCGACGCTTCCACTCCTTGGAAAGAAGACTAGCTAAGGATCAAACTTTAAGGCAGCAGTACAACGCGTTCATGAGGGAATACATAGAGTTGGGTCATATGAAGGAAGTCTGCTTCACTATGGTAGAAGAGCCCTACTATTTCCTTCCACATCATTGCGTCCTCAGACCTGAAAGCACAACGACTAAATTACGAGTGGTCTTCGATGGATCAGCGAAAACAACCAGCAATCTGTCACTGAATAATGTCTTGGCAGTCGGGCCAGCCATTCAGGGCGACGTCTTCACAATATTACTACGCTTCCGCCTTCCTCGATACGTCTTCACTGCAGACATCGAGAAAATGTACCGACAAATCCAAGTCGATCCAGTTGATCAAAAATACCAGCTTATATGGTGGAGAGATGATGCTAACAAACCTTTGAAGTGCTACCAGCTTTGCACCGTCACTTATGGTACTGCTCCAGCCTCCTATCTCGCCACGCGCACCTTGCATATGCTGGCCGACAACGTTAGGGACCAGTACCCCCTTGCCGCTGAATCGCTCAAAAACGACTTTTATGTGGATGACGTTCTGTCTGGTTCGGACCACTTACCCACCTGCCTGCTAAAGCAAGCCGAATTGTTGTCATCTCTCAAAACCGCGGGCATTAAGCTTCGTAAGTGGTGCGCAAATCACCCTCAGCTACTCAAGCAAATACCGACTGAGGATCAAGCAATTGAAATAGACTTTAGTAACCATTCCAACGACAGCATCAAAACGATGGGGTTAACCTGGCAACCGAAATCTGATTCTTTCGCCATTCGAAGCAGCTTAATCCCTACGCAAAGGGTCACGAAGCGAACCGCGTCTTCTGATATCGCACATATCTTTGACCCATTGGGCATATTGGCCCCAGTGGTCATAACGGCGAAACTATTCTTGCAGAAACTTTGGGAATTAAAACTCGATTGGGACGCTTCACTTCCACAAGAACTACACACCAAATGGATCAGCTTCAGAGATGGCTTGAGCGCATTAAATTCCATAACTTTTCCCAGGCATGTACTGGCTCACAAAACCGGCACCCAAATACAACTACACATTTTCGCTGACGCCTCAGAGAAGGCATATGGTGCTGCTGCGTACATCAGGTCTATAGGTCGGGACAACACTGTCATTGTGAGATTGCTATGTGCCAAATCAAAGGTTGCACCAATTAAGCAAATCACGCTTCCCCGCCTCGAATTGTGCGCCGCAAAATTAGCTACACAGCTCAAACAGCGCATTAAAAATGATTTGCATCTAAATAATAATCAAATCTTCCTTTGGACGGATTCATCAATAGTCCTCGGTTGGATCAAGGCTGAATCATCGAATTTTCACACCTTCGTCGCCAACCGCATTTCGGCCATACAGAGGGCCAGCATCCCCGAGCAATGGCGACACGTACCATCATTAGAAAATCCAGCCGACCTATTATCTAGAGGCGTTCCTCCTGGAAGGTTAGTCAACAACACTTTATGGTTTTTCGGTCCACTTTTCCTTCATGGTAGAGAAGACGCATGGCCTAATCTTAATCCAAACCCAGACGAATGCACTCTGGAGCAACGGACTAAGATTCAATCCACATGTCTCGGATTCACAAAGGACGACGACTTCCTACTCAACATTAATCATCAAAATTCCTTCAGACGTCTTCAGCGCATAGTCGCCTATATTCTACGCTTCACCAAGGCCACGAAACAGTGCTCCAGAGAGAATAATTCACCCGTTCCATCAGTGACAGAGCTAGACGACGCACAAACTCTGATTATCAAACACGTCCAGCAACAAGGATTCAAGGACGATCTCCAGCATGTAATCAAATATGGCGAAGTTTCAAAGGGTAGCTCAATCAGCTCCTTGACCCCTCTTTTGGACCAAGATGGAATCCTTCGTGTAGGCGGACGCCTCGAGTCATCAAACCTCGAGTATCGAGCCAAGCATCCTGCGCTTCTTCCAAATAGTCATCCAATCACCAAGATGCTATTCAATGCGCTACACACAGAAAATATGCATGCGGGTCCTCAAGCTCTACTCGCCATCGCACGACAACAGTTCTGGCCACTCAGCGGCAAGAACTTAGCCCGCGCCGTCGTACAACACTGCGTCCGTTGTGCCAAGGCCAAGCCCAAACTATTGACACAGCTAATGGGGAATTTGCCACCGGACCGCGTTCAGCCTGCACGACCATTCATAAATTCCGGAGTCGACTTTTGCGGCCCGATATACGTTCATTTCAAGATCCGGGGTAAACAGCCACAAAAGGCTTACATCGCTGTTTTTTGTTGCTTCGCTACGAAGGCCGTTCATTTGGAATTGGTGAGCGATTTATCAACGGATGGCTTTCTTGGTGCCTTGCGTCGATTCATATCACGGCGTGGACATTGCCGAAAAATTTATTGCGACAACGCCACCAACTTTGTCGGTGCTCGAAATCAATTACAGGAGCTCAATGATGTCTTCAGCAAGAATGCTTCCAAGGAGAAACTACTCAAGGAATGCAGTTCTCGAGGTATTGACTTTCACTTTATCCCTCCTCGAGCTCCTCATTTCGGTGGGCTGTGGGAAGCCGCCGTCAAATCTGCGAAGAATCTAATGCAGCATAGTCTCGCTTCCGCCTCATTGACGTATGAAGAAATGGAGACAGTCATCGTGGGAGTAGAAGCTATTTTGAATTCTCGCCCCATTACGCCAATGTCTGATGACGCCAACGATCTCGCAGCCCTCACGCCAGCACACTTCTTGATTGGCGAGCCACTAACAGCGCTCGTCGACCCTCAGGCTCACTCGAACAAGGCCAGTTTACTAACTCGGTGGAAGCTTGTCACGTACGTCAAGAACGAGTTCTGGAAACGATGGTCGACTGAATATTTGAATCAACTCCAACATCGAGTCAAATGGAAACATACGGCCCAAAACGTCTCACCCGGCACAATGGTCATCATCAAGGAAGATAACCTTCCACCGTTGAAGTGGCCATTGGGGCGCGTAACCAACGTCGTTAAGGGAGAGGACGGACTCGTTCGAGTTGTCGACGTAAAAACAGCAAATAACATCTTGCGCCGACCAATACACCGATTGGCACCACTCCCCATCGAAAATGAAGACGTGAACGACATGGAACCAACCGAGCAACCAAAAAAGAGAACGATGCCTCAACCATCAGTGGACCAAGGCCCCACGCCAGTCAAACACGCTCGCTCCGCTCTTTTCACCGTGTTACTAGTATGTCTCTTCCTGTCACCGGTCACGGCATCTCGGGCAACTATAACTCCGTTCACTGCAAACCCAGGCATATATTTCGAAAACTTAGGCAGAGCAAACATTATTACCAGTGATTGGAATATTATAACATATTATGACATGCAATCATTTTGGAGGGAGTTCGACCTTCTACAAACGTTTAGTGCATCTTTATGTAACTTATCATCTACCATGCCCAATCCGGAATCTCATCACAAAATAGCCAAGCAAATTAACCGTGTAGTAGATGAGCTTAGCCAGACTAATCAACTTTTAAGAAGTCCTACATCAGGTCGAGCAAAACGAGGACTGCTCAACATCGTTGGCAACGCAGCAAACTTTATGTTTGGTGTCCTCGATTCTAAATACGCTGAAGAAATGTCCATGACCATTGACTCCATAAAGAACAACGAAGGACATTTAGCAAATCTGTTGCGCAACCAAACCTCCATTCTAGACGCTACGGTCAATATTATGAAAAAGGATCACCAGGCTATTGACATGGAGTTTCAGAGAGTTGAGTCTGATTTAAATGATTTATCCACACAGATAAACGCAATACACAACGACGTACAACAAGAAGCTCGATCTCGGTCCTTCATCCTATTGTCGTTACAAGCTACATTGCTCGCTACCAACTTCCAAAGGACTCAAGGCTTGATTTTGGACGCCTTAGTCAATATACATCGAGGAAGAGTCAGCAGACATCTTTTATCGCCAGAGCAGCTAAGAACCGTTCTACACACCATTCGGGCTAATCTTCCTTCAAGTTTAAGACTACCACTCAATCAGGATGATATACTCCATTTTTACAACCTAATTACACTTGAAGGCAGAATGACGGACAAGCATTTCATTTTCAAGCTCAGAGTGCCGTTAATCTCGGTTGAAGACTTCGACCTCTTTCGAGTGGTTCCAGTTCCAGTCAAGATCAACGATAGTTTCGTGGCTATTAGACCATCCTTTCCCTACCTAATGGTTAACTTACATCGGGACCACTACTATCCGCTAACGGAGTCTCAACTGCGCATCTGCAATACGATGAACGGGAGGCATTTATGCAATCAACATTACCCATTGTACAAAATTGGATCATCCATTTCTGCCTGTGAAATCAGCCTCCTGAATCAGTTAACTCCACACCATTGCCAGTTGATGAGAGTAGACGCCCATTCCAGTTGGACTCAACTTCACACACCAAACCAGTGGATCTTCTCCTTGCCAGAAAAAACCACAATCAACATTGTTTGTGGAGATGACATGTCACAGCTGACTCTCCAATGGACGGGTATCTTAACGCTTGATAGCAATTGCGTCATTAAGCAGCCTCTCATCACAATTCGAGGGCACAAGAGCTACTCCACAGTGAGGCACGCTTCCTACGTTCCAGCCTTTAACTTGACTGACCTCATTGACCCGCTCAACATGACATCAGCACTGCATTATCAACACCACTTCGCCCCACACATTCAGGAATTAGAATCAGTCAAGCGCAAGCTTTCAGAAATGGACAGCCAAATCCCGGCCTTGATACAAGGTCACTCCAATCATCATCATGCTTGGTCCTACGGAATCCTGTGCATCATAATCGTAATCATCATTGGGGTAATCTTGGTGGCATTGAGGATGTATCGCGCATACCGGACATCACTACCGCCCTCAGTCGGAGCTTCTGAGGACAGTCCAGACAGTCAAGATGCTGAAGCAACCACCGAGCCCTTCACCGTAAACGTTCATTGAATATTTCTCATTCAACGCCGGGGAGGATGTTCACAAATGCCTTACGTTACTGTACCTGATGAGCAAATAAATATTTTACCGCAGTGTACCGCACTTACCTTCGTCATCACACCTTGACCGATGGGATCGTTTTACTACAGGTGCCATCGACCAAGCCTCGTCAGCGTCTTCCAGAAAGAAAAATGAACCGAGCATGCTTTCATTCATCGTCGAAATAGCTGAGTCAATTTTGCTTATCATTAAAATTCAACTATTTCGACGATGAAATCAGTTCTTACTCTAGTTACTTCTTACCTGTGGCAAATTGCGTACAAACAAAATATTCTCAGTATTCAAGGAGCCAATTTGCCCAGGTAAGCATTTTTTATGTATAAAAATCTCGCCAAATTAAATAAAAGTTCAGTTGTTAATTTAAACTCGAATCTTTCACTTATCCTCTGCTTCTGGTGTATCGGTCTAAGACCTCTGCACACTCTACTCTAAATCTTGGTGCAACACCTAGATTTTCCCTTCAACTTTCCGCTGAAAAGGAGTCTCTTAAAACTGAGTTGTGGTGATACACCTCAACCAGTCGAATACAGCACAGGCAAAAGAGTCTGCGCTCAACAATTATTATTATTATTATTATTATTATTATTATTATTATTATTATTATTATTATTATTATTATTATTATTATTATTATTATTATTATTATTATTATTATTATTATTATTATTATTATTATTATTATTATTATTATTATTATTATTATTATTATTATTATTATTATTATTATTATTATTATTATTATTATTATTATTATTATTATTATTATTATTATTATTATTATTATTATTATTATTATTATTATTATTATTATTATTATGGCGTGGCCTGGTTTGGGAGCGGTAGGGTAGCATCTGACCGGTCGCTGACCCAGATGTGCAACTACACGTGTTCCTGAACAAGTGCTTACATTACCTCCTCGTGGTGGCCCCCGGTAACAATTGCAGCAGGCACCCGCTTCTGTGATTGGCTAAAATTGTAAGTGCGAAATCGTAAACGACAAGTTACGGAAAGGAGAATGGATCGTTCTGCGTTGCGACGCACTGGGAGTGCCCTAGATCACGGGCTGATGTGAGCTTGCTCTGCCGAAGTGTAAGTCGTGGCGTTTGATCAGGAACCAGCCGCTTCGGACCTTGATCAGGGAGTACGTATTGGACTCAGGGATAGAAGCCTGTGTTGCTCCGGGCGAGCGCCAGTTCGTCCGTGTATTCCGGAACTGGTAAAGCGTAAGCTGGGCCTCAGGGAACTGGGGTAGGAAATGTCCGAGGGTATACCCGCTCCCAGCTATTACGGCCCGCCCCCTTACGTACGATGCGCTGGCTACAGAACTTATGGAAACAAACACAACCGCAACAGCAAAAAATAAAAATGCCACAGGATCTGAAACATCAAACAATATAAAAACAGGGGAAGTAGATCTCTCGAGAGCATTCGAGAAAAGCAGCATCTTGATGCGAACACCACCAGACAGACATACTTCCGTACTAAACGGCGCTTCGGGTAGCGCAGCAAATCGAGAAGCAGCTGCAAATGCAGCCACAAAACAAAATAAAAGAGCAGAAGGAACACTCAAGCTTAGCACCCCCCAGAAAGAAGCAGAAGGCTCACCGAGGGACAGACTCAAATTTCAAAACAATATCACACCCAAGGAAGCCTTCAAGCTGATGATGAGAACTCTGCTTCATCGGGATGACGAGTTTTTGAATAAAATCAATGCCACAGTGGCAATTATTCAAGGTGCTATAAAGGACAACACAAATATGGCTATAAAAGAAGGAACAAAGTTACTCACAGAACTATTAGAAATGGAGGCAATGGTCCACAAGGAGCGAAAAGCTCAATGTGAACAATATATAGAAATAGCAGCTCACGGTTTCCAAAAAGAAGAAAGCACTGTACTTTTGACTTCACAGGAGATTCGAGCGGCTTCAGACAATGGACGAAACTTCAGCAAGGGTAAAGAAATGCCACTGAAACGAAAAGCAGAAGACAAGGACACTCTAATGCAGCAAACCGACGAACAAGGACACCAAATAACGGTAATCAAAAGAGCAAAGCGACTCCATAAAGGTGTCGCAGAAGATGCGAGTACAACCCCAACTACTGCTCAGCCAAAGCGAAGCACACCTCATGGTAAGAGAACGGAAGCGAAAGAATCTAAAGGAAACAAGACACTGGAAGGAAGGGAATCGGAAAAAAAGATTAATGAAAAAAACAAGAGGCACAGACTGATCAAAATAAGAGGCGACGCTATCATCCTGAAGCCATCGGACGGCAAAACGTTCTCTGACGTGCTAAAAGCGGCACAGAATGTTAAGCCGCACGAAACAGGTGTCACAGTCCAGGCAGTTCAGAAAACGAGGGACAACAGCGTCCTGATCAAGATAGCTAAGGGAGCTGAAAATAGAAACGGTTTCTGCGAGGCCCTGAAGCTAGCAGTCGGAAAGGACGCCACTGTTAAGGACTCTGAACCCGGAGTGACACTAGAAATCAGAGACATCGACAGCGAGCAAAACGAAGCGACCGTTAGAGCGGCGCTAATAAAAACGACGAATGAGAAGGCCCACATTATGAAATGCAGACTTTCCTTAGAAAATTCAAGAGGGCAGAAAATTGCAAACGTGACAGTGGACGAGGATACCGCTAGGGCGATTATGAAAACTCGCAGGATAACTATCGGATGGGTTAATTGCCGGGTCAGACAAAAACACCTGATTAACAGATGCCATAAATGTTTGGGGTTCGGACATCTGCAAAGAGGCTGCAACGGACAGGACCGATCCAAATGCTGCCTCAGATGCGGCTGCGAGGGACACAAGGCGGCAGACTGCAAAACCTTAAAATGCTTCCTCTGTACGAAGCTCGGTAGGACGATGGATGAACTTGAGCATATACCAGGAACTGGGGCCTGCAAAGCTTTCAGAAATGCTCTTGCCGCAGCGCGAAAACAGGAATATGTCTCATGATGCTCACTTTTTTACAATGTAATCTGCACAGAGCTAAGCAAGCACAGGACCTGCTACGAGAAATCGGAATGGAAACTGGGGCGGACGTGCTGATAATCAGTGAACAACATCACGATGTGGACGGCCCAACGTGGTTCACGGACAATACTAAAACAGCAGCCATATGGATACCAGACCAACGAAAGACAAGGACTGAGAAACATGGCAAAGGGAACGGCTTTGTATGGGTTCAGATAAAAGGAGTGATAATAGTTAGCTGCTACCTTACACCGAGCGATAACACCAAAGCGTACTACAGGAAGTTAGAAGAAATAGAAGATTTTCTCCATGGAATAAATAGCGAGAAAATAGTCGCCGGAGACATAAATGCAAAAGCTGTAGAATGGGGCGAACCCTATACCAACGCCAAGGGAAGAAAGATTCTAGAAATGGCCGCAAGAACTGGTCTAGTGGTAATCAACACAGGAACAGCTTCCACTTTTCGAAGGATGGGCTGCAAAGAAACATACCCTGATGTATCCTTCGCCACGGAGGGAATCTACAGAAGAATTAAAAAATGGCGGGTACTAGAAAGAGAGAACCTCAGTGACCACATGTACATTTGCTTTCAGCTATGCACAGAGCAGCCAATTACTTTTACGGACACCCAACCCAGGTGGAACCCCAACAAAGTGAACGAGGAGAAGATGAAAAGAGCTCTACAGACGGGATACGCAAGAATTCCAGCAGGAATCCGCATGGTTACAACTCGAGAAGATGTAGAGAAATTAGCAGATATGAGTCTGAAAATCATCGCACGCGCTTGCGACAAGGCTATGCCAAAAAAAGGAAACCGACGAGGCAAAAAACATGCTTATTGGTGGACAGACGAGATAGCCTCCCTCAGGAAAATGTGCAACACGCTGAGAAGACGCGCTCAACGAGCAAGAAAAAATACGGACCAAACGACCAAGGATACTGAATACAGAACTGCAAAGAAGAAGTTAAGGACAGCTATAAACCAGAGTAAAGCGAACTGCTGGTCGGAAATCAAAGACGACATAGAAAGGGACCCCTGGGGACTGGGCTACAAACTTGTTACCCGGAAACTAGGCTCAATGGCCCCAGTTACGGATATGAACGTCCAAAAAATGACGGAAATAGTAGACGCCCTCTTCCCAACGCACCCGGAGCGAGAAGACAACGCAAATGAAAGGCCCATGCAACACTACGAACTCTTTAATGAAGCGGAACTAATGGAAGCGGCAAAAAATATACAAAATCACAAAGCACCAGGGCCAGACGGGATTCCCCCCGAGGCAATGAAGATCACCGCTAGAGTCTGCCCTCAACTGCTTTTGGATATGTACAATGCATGCTTGAAAATGGGAGTCTTCTGCTCTCGATGGAAGACAGCTAGGTTAGTGCTTATAGACAAGGGAAAGACAAAAGAAATAACACCATCTTCTTTCCGACCCTTGTGCATGCTCGACACAGCGGGCAAAATGCTCGAAAAAATGTTAAAACCCCGATTGCACAGAGCCATTCAAGAGGCTGGAGGCCTATCGAACAATCAGAAAGGTTTCAGGAAGGGAATGTCTACTATCGACGCCATAAGCGAAGTGAAATCCGCAGTAGAAAAGGCATGGCACAGAAATCAACACTCCCAGGAAATAGTACTCCTCATAACGCTAGATGTAAGAAATGCATTTAATTCAGCACGCTGGATAGACATGCTAGATGCTCTTAAGGCAAAATTCAACATACCCGAAAACCTTATACGAATTATTGAAGACTACCTCCGTGACCGACGGCTACAATACTTCACGTCGGACCAAGGACACCAACTGAAGAACCTTACAGCAGGAGTAGCACAGGGATCAATCCTTGGACCCGACCTCTGGAACATCCTATATGATGGACTCCTCCGAGAAGAGCTACCTATAGGGGCTACCCTGATTGGGTATGCTGACGACGTTGCAGCAATCATCTCAGCACGAAAAGTGGAGAAAGCTGAAGCCATCGCAAGTAGAGTCCTGGCAAAAGTCAAAAACTGGATGGGAGCGCACGGCCTGGAGCTCGCGGAAGAAAAAACGGAGGTAGTCATACTATCAAGGAAAACGAGCATTCGGACAAGAGATATCCCAATAAACCTTGGAGGCATAACCGTGACCACAAAAGAGTTCGTGAAATATTTAGGGGTAACAATGGACGTCAAACTCAGCTATAAACAACATATAGACAGAGCCTGCAAAAAAGCGGAAAACGTAGTGAAAGCCCTCAGCCGCCTTATGACAAACATAGGGGGGCCCAGATCACTGAAAAGGAGACTTCTGATGTCGACAACGAACTCTATCCTTTTGTACGGTGCAGAAATCTGGGCAGAAGTAATGCAGAAGGAAAATAACAAGAAAAAACTAGAAAGAGTACAACGTACTAGTGCCCTAAGGATCGCCTGCGCTTACAGAACAGTCTCAAAGGAGGCGATTCTCGTTATAGCTGGGGTTACGCCAATATCTCTTCTTGCGTGTGAGCGCCAGCGCATACACCAACTAAGAAAAGAAGTATCAAAAGACGAAGCAACAAGACAAGCAAAACAGCGAACCCGGGAAATATGGAATGAACGGTGGCGTAGCACGGAAAAGGCTGCCTGGACAAAAAGGCTCATCAACGACCTGTCTACATGGGTCGATCGGCAGCACGGGGAGGTGAACTTCTATACCACGCAGCTGCTTAGTGGTCACGGCAACTTTCAGCATTACCTGCATAAAATGGGTAAAGCTGAAAGTTCGATATGTCTCCTGTGTGACAACGAAAAGGACGATGTGCAACACACTTTCTTCTACTGCGACGCTTGGAGAGAAGAAAGAGAACGTTTGGAAGAGGAAGTTGGACAGCTAAACCCGGACAACATAGTAAATATGATGCTACAAAGCGAACAAAAATGGACGAGCATAGAAAGGTACACCCAAACGATTCTAAGACAAAAGATGAGACGAATATCTCTACGCTAAAAGGACGATGAAACAGAGAAAACTAAATGAATAAAACGAAACTGTGGAACAAGGAAAGCGGAAGAAGCGATTCAGCAGGAAGATGCTGAAACCTACCCTTCATGAAGTAATGTGACAAACGGATTCCAGAAGGGCAGGTCATCGCAAGACCAGGGACAGCATTGGAGTTGTTTTAGTGAATGAACACACTGTACAGCGGGGAACCCATTTCGCCGCTGTGCGTGCATTCCGCAAGGGGTGCATTTTTTCTCCAAGGCGTTAAAAAAAAAAAAAAAAAAAAAAAAAAAAAAAAAAAAAAATTATTATTATTATTATTATTATTATTATTATTATTATTATTATTATTATTATTATTATTATTATTATTATTATTATTATTATTATTATTATTATTATTATTATTATTATTATTATTATTATTATTATTATTATTATTATTATTATTATTATTATTATTATTATTATTATTATTATTATTATTATTATTATTATTATTATTATTATTATTATTATTATTATTATTATTATTATTATTATTATTATTATTATTATTATTATTATTATTATTATTATTATTATTATTATTATTATTATTATTATTATTATTATTATTATTATTATTATTATTATTATTATTATTATTATTATTATTATTATTATTATTATTATTATTATTATTATTATTATTATTATTATTATTATTATTATTATTATTATTATTATTATTATTATTATTATTATTATTATTATTATTATTATTATTATTATTATTATTATTATTATTATTATTATTATTATTATTATTATTATTATTATTATTATTATTATTATTATTATTATTATTATTATTATTATTATTATTATTATTATTATTATTATTATTATTATTATTATTATTATTATTATTATTATTATTATTATTATTATTATTATTATTATTATTATTATTATTATTATTATTATTATTATTATTATTATTATTATTATTATTATTATTATTATTATTATTATTATTATTATTATTATTATTATTATTATTATTATTATTATTATTATTATTATTATTATTATTATTATTATTATTATTATTATTATTATTATTATTATTATTATTATTATTATTATTATTATTATTATTATTATTATTATTATTATTATTATTATTATTATTATTATTATTATTATTATTATTATTATTATTATTATTATTATTATTATTATTATTATTATTATTATTATTATTATTATTATTATTATTATTATTATTATTATTATTATTATTATTATTATTATTATTATTATTATTATTATTATTATTATTATTATTATTATTATTATTATTATTATTATTATTATTATTATTATTATTATTATTATTATTATTATTATTATTATTATTATTATTATTATTATTATTATTATTATTATTATTATTATTATTATTATTATTATTATTATTATTATTATTATTATTATTATTATTATTATTATTATTATTATTATTATTATTATTATTATTATTATTATTATTATTATTATTATTATTATTATTATTATTATTATTATTATTATTATTATTATTATTATTATTATTATTATTATTATTATTATTATTATTATTATTATTATTATTATTATTATTATTATTATTATTATTATTATTATTATTATTATTATTATTATTATTATTATTATTATTATTATTATTATTATTATTATTATTATTATTATTATTATTATTATTATTATTATTATTATTATTATTATTATTATTATTATTATTATTATTATTATTATTATTATTATTATTATTATTATTATTATTATTATTATTATTATTATTATTATTATTATTATTATTATTATTATTATTATTATTATTATTATTATTATTATTATTATTATTATTATTATTATTATTATTATTATTATTATTATTATTATTATTATTATTATTATTATTATTATTATTATTATTATTATTATTATTATTATTATTATTATTATTATTATTATTATTATTATTATTATTATTATTATTATTATTATTATTATTATTATTATTATTATTATTATTATTATTATTATTATTATTATTATTATTATTATTATTATTATTATTATTATTATTATTATTATTATTATTATTATTATTATTATTATTATTATTATTATTATTATTATTATTATTATTATTATTATTATTATTATTATTATTATTATTATTATTATTATTATTATTATTATTATTATTATTATTATTATTATTATTATTATTATTATTATTATTATTATTATTATTATTATTATTATTATTATTATTATTATTATTATTATTATTATTATTATTATTATTATTATTATTATTATTATTATTATTATTATTATTATTATTATTATTATTATTATTATTATTATTATTATTATTATTATTATTATTATTATTATTATTATTATTATTATTATTATTATTATTATTATTATTATTATTATTATTATTATTATTATTATTATTATTATTATTATTATTATTATTATTATTATTATTATTATTATTATTATTATTATTATTATTATTATTATTATTATTATTATTATTATTATTATTATTATTATTATTATTATTATTATTATTATTATTATTATTATTATTATTATTATTATTATTATTATTATTATTATTATTATTATTATTATTATTATTATTATTATTATTATTATTATTATTATTATTATTATTATTATTATTATTATTATTATTATTATTATTATTATTATTATTATTATTATTATTATTATTATTATTATTATTATTATTATTATTATTATTATTATTATTATTATTATTATTATTATTATTATTATTATTATTATTATTATTATTATTATTATTATTATTATTATTATTATTATTATTATTATTATTATTATTATTATTATTATTATTATTATTATTATTATTATTATTATTATTATTATTATTATTATTATTATTATTATTATTATTATTATTATTATTATTATTATTATTATTATTATTATTATTATTATTATTATTATTATTATTATTATTATTATTATTATTATTATTATTATTATTATTATTATTATTATTATTATTATTATTATTATTATTATTATTATTATTATTATTATTATTATTATTATTATTATTATTATTATTATTATTATTATTATTATTATTATTATTATTATTATTATTATTATTATTATTATTATTATTATTATTATTATTATTATTATTATTATTATTATTATTATTATTATTATTATTATTATTATTATTATTATTATTATTATTATTATTATTATTATTATTATTATTATTATTATTATTATTATTATTATTATTATTATTATTATTATTATTATTATTATTATTATTATTATTATTATTATTATTATTATTATTATTATTATTATTATTATTATTATTATTATTATTATTATTATTATTATTATTATTATTATTATTATTATTATTATTATTATTATTATTATTATTATTATTATTATTATTATTATTATTATTATTATTATTATTATTATTATTATTATTATTATTATTATTATTATTATTATTATTATTATTATTATTATTATTATTATTATTATTATTATTATTATTATTATTATTATTATTATTATTATTATTATTATTATTATTATTATTATTATTATTATTATTATTATTATTATTATTATTATTATTATTATTATTATTATTATTATTATTATTATTATTATTATTATTATTATTATTATTATTATTATTATTATTATTATTATTATTATTATTATTATTATTATTATTATTATTATTATTATTATTATTATTATTATTATTATTATTATTATTATTATTATTATTATTATTATTATTATTATTATTATTATTATTATTATTATTATTATTATTATTATTATTATTATTATTATTATTATTATTATTATTATTATTATTATTATTATTATTATTATTATTATTATTATTATTATTATTATTATTATTATTATTATTATTATTATTATTATTATTATTATTATTATTATTATTATTATTATTATTATTATTATTATTATTATTATTATTATTATTATTATTATTATTATTATTATTATTATTATTATTATTATTATTATTATTATTATTATTATTATTATTATTATTATTATTATTATTATTATTATTATTATTATTATTATTATTATTATTATTATTATTATTATTATTATTATTATTATTATTATTATTATTATTATTATTATTATTATTATTATTATTATTATTATTATTATTATTATTATTATTATTATTATTATTATTATTATTATTATTATTATTATTATTATTATTATTATTATTATTATTATTATTATTATTATTATTATTATTATTATTATTATTATTATTATTATTATTATTATTATTATTATTATTATTATTATTATTATTATTATTATTATTATTATTATTATTATTATTATTATTATTATTATTATTATTATTATTATTATTATTATTATTATTATTATTATTATTATTATTATTATTATTATTATTATTATTATTATTATTATTATTATTATTATTATTATTATTATTATTATTATTATTATTATTATTATTATTATTATTATTATTATTATTATTATTATTATTATTATTATTATTATTATTATTATTATTATTATTATTATTATTATTATTATTATTATTATTATTATTATTATTATTATTATTATTATTATTATTATTATTATTATTATTATTATTATTATTATTATTATTATTATTATTATTATTATTATTATTATTATTATTATTATTATTATTATTATTATTATTATTATTATTATTATTATTATTATTATTATTATTATTATTATTATTATTATTATTATTATTATTATTATTATTATTATTATTATTATTATTATTATTATTATTATTATTATTATTATTATTATTATTATTATTATTATTATTATTATTATTATTATTATTATTATTATTATTATTATTATTATTATTATTATTATTATTATTATTATTATTATTATTATTATTATTATTATTATTATTATTATTATTATTATTATTATTATTATTATTATTATTATTATTATTATTATTATTATTATTATTATTATTATTATTATTATTATTATTATTATTATTATTATTATTATTATTATTATTATTATTATTATTATTATTATTATTATTATTATTATTATTATTATTATTATTATTATTATTATTATTATTATTATTATTATTATTATTATTATTATTATTATTATTATTATTATTATTATTATTATTATTATTATTATTATTATTATTATTATTATTATTATTATTATTATTATTATTATTATTATTATTATTATTATTATTATTATTATTATTATTATTATTATTATTATTATTATTATTATTATTATTATTATTATTATTATTATTATTATTATTATTATTATTATTATTATTATTATTATTATTATTATTATTATTATTATTATTATTATTATTATTATTATTATTATTATTATTATTATTATTATTATTATTATTATTATTATTATTATTATTATTATTATTATTATTATTATTATTATTATTATTATTATTATTATTATTATTATTATTATTATTATTATTATTATTATTATTATTATTATTATTATTATTATTATTATTATTATTATTATTATTATTATTATTATTATTATTATTATTATTATTATTATTATTATTATTATTATTATTATTATTATTATTATTATTATTATTATTATTATTATTATTATTATTATTATTATTATTATTATTATTATTATTATTATTATTATTATTATTATTATTATTATTATTATTATTATTATTATTATTATTATTATTATTATTATTATTATTATTATTATTATTATTATTATTATTATTATTATTATTATTATTATTATTATTATTATTATTATTATTATTATTATTATTATTATTATTATTATTATTATTATTATTATTATTATTATTATTATTATTATTATTATTATTATTATTATTATTATTATTATTATTATTATTATTATTATTATTATTATTATTATTATTATTATTATTATTATTATTATTATTATTATTATTATTATTATTATTATTATTATTATTATTATTATTATTATTATTATTATTATTATTATTATTATTATTATTATTATTATTATTATTATTATTATTATTATTATTATTATTATTATTATTATTATTATTATTATTATTATTATTATTATTATTATTATTATTATTATTATTATTATTATTATTATTATTATTATTATTATTATTATTATTATTATTATTATTATTATTATTATTATTATTATTATTATTATTATTATTATTATTATTATTATTATTATTATTATTATTATTATTATTATTATTATTATTATTATTATTATTATTATTATTATTATTATTATTATTATTATTATTATTATTATTATTATTATTATTATTATTATTATTATTATTATTATTATTATTATTATTATTATTATTATTATTATTATTATTATTATTATTATTATTATTATTATTATTATTATTATTATTATTATTATTATTATTATTATTATTATTATTATTATTATTATTATTATTATTATTATTATTATTATTATTATTATTATTATTATTATTATTATTATTATTATTATTATTATTATTATTATTATTATTATTATTATTATTATTATTATTATTATTATTATTATTATTATTATTATTATTATTATTATTATTATTATTATTATTATTATTATTATTATTATTATTATTATTATTATTATTATTATTATTATTATTATTATTATTATTATTATTATTATTATTATTATTATTATTATTATTATTATTATTATTATTATTATTATTATTATTATTATTATTATTATTATTATTATTATTATTATTATTATTATTATTATTATTATTATTATTATTATTATTATTATTATTATTATTATTATTATTATTATTATTATTATTATTATTATTATTATTATTATTATTATTATTATTATTATTATTATTATTATTATTATTATTATTATTATTATTATTATTATTATTATTATTATTATTATTATTATTATTATTATTATTATTATTATTATTATTATTATTATTATTATTATTATTATTATTATTATTATTATTATTATTATTATTATTATTATTATTATTATTATTATTATTATTATTATTATTATTATTATTATTATTATTATTATTATTATTATTATTATTATTATTATTATTATTATTATTATTATTATTATTATTATTATTATTATTATTATTATTATTATTATTATTATTATTATTATTATTATTATTATTATTATTATTATTATTATTATTATTATTATTATTATTATTATTATTATTATTATTATTATTATTATTATTATTATTATTATTATTATTATTATTATTATTATTATTATTATTATTATTATTATTATTATTATTATTATTATTATTATTATTATTATTATTATTATTATTATTATTATTATTATTATTATTATTATTATTATTATTATTATTATTATTATTATTATTATTATTATTATTATTGTTATTATTATTATTATTATTATTATTATTATTATTATTATTATTATTATTATTATTATTATAATTATTATTATTATTATTATTATTATTATTATTATTATTATTATTATTATTATTATTATTATAACAATGTATATAAAGAAATATATATTAATGGGAGCATAAAAAGCAAATTTGATCAGAGGTACATTGTACCGTTAGCTAAGGGAAAAATAAGAGCACGTGTATTGAGGTTTAAAGAGTCGAAAGAGCGTCTGCGTAGGTCCGAAAGGTGGACCTAACATTGCTACTACCATCCGCGAGCTGCAGGAGGGGGACGACCTGATTATATAACCGTAGCATGCGGGTGATCGGCTCCATCCTACCAAAGTCCAAATAAAATAAAATAAAAAAATATCACAATCCAAACAATTTTCTTTTGCATTTGAACTAATCGAATAGGTGTATCATTGACCAAGCAAGTCATGTCCCGTACCCAAATTACAAATAAGTAAAAGTAAGCAATTTGGTTTTGAAAGTAAGTTTGTGGGATCGGGAGCCAACTTACATCAACTGAGTTTAAAAATTCGACTGGAAAATTATTTTGCTCTCTATAATCGTCACTCAAGATGTTATCGGAACTCAAATATATTCGTTCCTCTCCGGACAGACTGTTAAAGATTTCTGCATCGATGAAAGTGCAGTTTTCATATTTGGGTGCTCATATAACCGAATTGAGAATATCGTTAGACTTTATGGTTTCAGATACATTGCCATAAGTATCTGAATTCACGAAGTTGCAAACTAAATGGGAAGGAATTTCAATAACATCTTTGCTGTAATCAGGAAATGTGGGTAAAGTTCCATTACCAAGAGATTTAAGAAATTCAACGAATTCAATCTCGTGAGGTGAAGCTCTCATGTTTTGTGTAAAAGTTATTTTGTGGATTTTGAAAATTTGGACCATGAAGTAAGGCAATTCTCAATAAGTGGTACACGCGTACCGTGAGATATAGCTGACAATATTCGTCAAAAATCTCCACAGAGTAAAATAGTCTTACCTCCGAAAAGGTTAGTTGAAGTACCGAATGAATCGTTTACTGAACAAAATTTCCTCAATAGCTAATAAAGCACGGTTATATGAATTATTTTCTGAAGAATTTCTTAAAAGTCTTCACACATGATTATTTTGAATTCACTCCAGAAATCTAAGGCATTTGTAGGAACGTTCATACCACAAATAAGTTTCTTAACTGCTGAGAGGACTTACACTCTTTTACTTCTAATAAATATTCACGCCACTCTCCATAATTTCATGCGATACGTCGTGCATGTGCTGAAAATGTGCAGTAAATAATGTTCCCAACAGTACCCAAATCCTGATGGGACCTCGAACATGAAGCAAAATAGTCTCAAATGGAATACCTCAACATAAAACATAAAATAATCGAGCAGTAGCTCTACTACTTCCTCTTTAAGGTTTTTCGATTTGTTTTCTATATCTACCTAAATATAATGCATCAGCGTCTCTGTATATAGAAACACGGACGAACTAATTCGATTGATTTCATAGAATGCAGTCAATTATGTTCTTGTGTGATTTTTAAGACCTTGCTGAACATTTCCTTCCCTAAAGACTATATTTTGCCGGTGAGGCAAGTGACATTCAAGTCGAACTATAATATATTACGAGACTGGTAATGCATTGGATACTCATTTATGATGTTCCGTAAATCCAACATTGTGACCGGACAATAAGCTATCGGTTTCATCTATATAAACTTTGCCCTAAACTCCACCTCAAACTCTTGGAAACTGTAATGAGGCACAGTCGTATCCCTTATGAACATATTTGTACATATATTTTAGGCCCTTAACTGTGCCAAGAACTTCCACATTTAAGTAGCAATCGAATTTCGCTAAAAGATATGGATTTTAAGGGACAGCATAACGGTTGTCATCAGAGTGGCCACGAAAGTCAACTGTTATACCATTAACACGACGCATCTAACATTGGCTAGAGTTGTATTGTAAAAGCCCTAAGAAAAGCTTTTGCTGCAATTACCATCTCTCATACAGACGGGTATGATTCAATAAACCACATGGACCGTGGATCATATGGTTTTTAATTAAATTATGAAGTTGTGGGAAATACATATATATTGTAAATAAAATATATCTGGAATTTCCGTACAAACGAACCAACTTTCATTTCCTACCTTTTATTTTTTCTCTAAATTGAGGTTTTAAAGGCGAGCAGTCAATAGTTTGGAAATATGGTATAATTTAAGATTTTCAATTTTAAACAGTTTTTTGCTCGTAGCGGCTAAATCAAGCATTCTAGGGGGTATGACCAACCCCCATTATTTTTTCATTTCCCAACTTTTGGCCATATATCATATTTCTCTAAATTATGTTTTAAATATGGGTCCATACAAAAGTTGGGAAACATGATAAAATTCAGACTTTCGCTCACTTTCTATAAATATTCGTGAAAGTTTACCTCGCGTTTTCTAGAAATAACTGTGAAATTGTGATTTTCCATATATTTTAAAATAAAATTTGCATTTATCAAATTAGCAAAAAACAATGGTATAAGTAAACGATGGCTTTAAATTTGTCTGTGGTAATGCATCCATATTATTGACTGTGGCCATATGTTCATTGTTTCGGCTTTTGTCTGGAAGAATGCAATTTTATTAGCCAAAGATGAACAAGAATGAACATATGACTATTGTCTGTGATATGGCTGCATTTGCCCCTCTATCATTTGGGTTTGGATATTGGGTTTGAGTGTAAAGAATGCATGTATTTGGCATAAATGGTTGGTTATTCAGTCGAACGTATGATCTATGCAAATGATAATGTTAAATAAGTATGTTCTATATTTTGATTTTTTCGTAGAGGGATGCAATTATATGTTAATTCTTTTGGTTTGTGTCACCAGTAGAAGATTGATCCATTTGGTTTGATTTTCGACTAATATAGTACTTTTTATGTATCGGGGACACAAACCGAAACTTCACATATGGTTGCATATTTCCAGGCAAAAAGTAAAACATTCACACGCACACATTCTTCCCAAAAGCATCATCTACGCTATACGTGTGCTCAATTCACACATACTATCCCATTGAATTTTTTAATTTCAATTTAAAATTAAACTAATTAATAATTAAATTTGAGAAAAAAAATTAGGTGATGCACATAGAGGGAAAATTAATCTTTCGAATGGTATAATTTTTATGCCGGTAAGTCCGCCTGGTTTCCTGTAAAAGGGATAACAAAAAAACGTTTCGCCTATTTATGTATAGATTTTTTTACTATTTGTGCGAAGATTTTTCCTCACGCCATCTGGCAATGGAGATCGCTTGTTAGTTTTGTCATTTGATTCATCTTTAAAAGTTATTTTGTTTTGGTCTTGTTCAGTGTTATTTTGGGTCGGGAGATTGACTTCATTTTCTAAATGAACCAGTTGTCGGGGACCATCTATAATTGCATGTTTCGACAGAACGTCTTGTCCTAATAAACCGTCTGCTTCGAAATTTAGGGAAGAATCTACAACTTGGAATTTTAAAGGAGTTGGAGTTGGAAACAGGATTTTTGCAGTAGTCGAATCTTCCGATTTTTTTGCTAATATAATCCACTTAAAACTTGTTTATTTTCCTTTTCGATTTTTATGGATGGTTTTATAACATTTTGTTTTAAGAGGCTTACATCAGCTCCTGAATCGAGCAAGAACTTTGTGGGGGCTTTCGCGGTTATGTTTATCGGAAGTTTAACATGGCCATTAGTCATTTTTAGAGTGTGAATTTGTCTTTGTTCCTGTTTATAGTGACACCGTTCATCCTTCTGGTCTCTAGTACGGTGTTTTATAGAGCCCGAAGCTAGTTTTCCGATGGGGTCTGTTGGTTTTTACTTTCCTATCATCGTTTCATATAGCATGTCACATATTCATTTCATATGTCATGTCCTACTCGTAGACAGAAATCACATTTTGGTTCTTTTATTTCGAAATGATGGGTGATTACTTTCGTTATTCCTTTCATTTTTATGGTTTATGTATCATCCGTTGTGTACTGAAGTTCTGTTAGTGTAATCATTATTTTGTCTGCAAGTGTTATACTCGTGGCCATAAATTTTACATTTGGTGCAGAAAGGGGTGTTTTTTTAAAGGGGTGTCAGATATCGTAGGTGTGAATTTGTTTGTTGCAGAAACTGCAGACAACTTTTCTTCTGAAAGGCACTGGGGCCGAATATATTGGTTGGCCGGTATTGTTTTGTGATAGGAGTGTCATAGCATCTTGTGGATGTGGATAGGGTCTTGGGTAGATGTGTGCTTGTAGCAGGTTTCAAAGATTCTGCTGGACTTAAAGGTTCAACAAACGATGCTCATGGTGTGCAGGACTGACAATTGGCATATGTTTCCAGAACCTCGTATTTTACCGCACTTTTTATCATTTATTTAGTGATTTTTCATCACTAATGAGTAAGACTTGACGAAAATGTGGACTAGCCACTCCTTGTTCTAAATGAAAATAAGGTTGTATTTTCTAAATATTATACGATTTCCGTACACTCTGTTGGATATTCGCTTTTAGCAAAAGCCTTACATGTGTTAAGAAGTTGCTGGATTCTTACCCCGAATTCCCCTAGAGTTTCGCCGGGTCTTTGCTTGGCCTGACGCAACTCGCTGGTTTGTTGAATATATATGTTTCGCGGCAGGTAATTATATATCAAAATTATTTTAAGCTCTTCAAAATTTGTAACATTGTGTGCGCTGACTAAAGCTTACGCGTCCCCTCGGATACGCGTCATAACTAATCTATTAAAAACGCTTTGTAAATCTTCCGATAAACAATCAAGTACCCGTTCACAATGACCCAAGAAATTTTGAACCTCCTGGGCCACATTTCTACCTGATGTACCCGTAAAAGTCGGAATTAGACTTGCCAGCAAATTTGTTAATTTTGTAATATCCATCGCTACGTCAGTCTTAATTTTATCCTCCGTGTAATAGTTTTGGAGAAATTTCTCAAAATCGTTTAAAGTTCTATGTAGGCTATTACTAAAGCTTACCGTTCTTCTTGATGTTGATGTGGCTGATGGTTGTTCTTTTCTAATGTTGCTTCAGGTATCAATGGTTCTTCTATTTTCTGGTTGACCGGTGAGGGGATTTGTTGCTGTTCTGTTGTTCGTGCTGCTGGTGATGATGTTGACGCTGCTGCTACTGACGTTGATTGGTTTGGTGGTACTATCGCTGCTGGTGATGCTTCTACTGCTGGGGATTGTGCTGTGCTGGATCTCAAGCGACCTATCCAATACAATTGCGAATGACTTGCTCGACTTGCTCGATACATTTGCGAATGACTAGTCATATTTTTTTTTTCGTTGTTAACACTTTAATTTTATTTTATTCTTTATGCGTCTGTTTTATTACCTTTTCCAATGTTCCTTTTTGTCCTTTTTTTTCTTACAGGAACCTTTCTTACACTATTGCGAGTCACTTAGCTATTCATAACAGTTATCAACCACTTCGATTATTCCAATTTCCAATTTTTTCCTTTTAATTTATGTTAACCAGGTCTTTACTGTTATCTTGTTACTTTCATGTCACTTTCATGTTACTTTTTCACTTCACTTTCCAGGTTTTTATTTTAGTTTATGTCACCAAACCATTGTTCACTCCTTCGCGTATTACTCTTCTTAAACCAGCTGCGCCACTTTCACGCTTCGTTCTTAGGCACTTTATTCTAATTCTTACGAGTTATATACAAAATTTCTTAACGTTAGGTCGAAATTTGCCTAATTTCCAAATAACTTCTATATTAATTTACATGGATTTTTATCCATTGATCACGGAAGTAAAGCTGCCAATTTCCATTATAACAACTCAATATACTAACTCATTAAATTACATTTACTCGATTTGAGCGCCAACTCAACAATCAAGGTGTTTTCGCTGCGGTGACCTCAATTATTGTCTCAGCGAAAAACATATGTGGACAATTTCTTCCGCTGACCTGCTTAATTGATGTAAGAAGACAACCAACAGACTATCGTGTAAATGGCCTATCGTCAACATCAAAAGTTTAAAGAAACTCTGAAACGGACCCAGAGATCAAAAACGAGAATCTAAATCAAACACAAAGGATTTATGGAATACCGAAAAAGGATATGGAAGCTAATACAGAAAAAAAGGAGAAAGACTAAATGAAATAATGAAGATCATAAACATAGATTCGAATTTAAATACAGTTATAGACGAATTTCAAGATATTTTCCACTTACCAGAGGAAATATTAGGATGCACGACAAGCGTTCAACTGGAAATATGGACAAATGAGGACCAGCTACCCATTAAAGACTCCCAAAATTTAAAGACTCCCAGAAACCCAAAAACGAATAGTTACCGAAGATGTAGATAGACTTTTGTGTGCAGACATACTGGTACCCAGTTGGAGCCAATGGAATGCACCATTGATAGTCGTCCCAAAGAAGCCGGGACCTAATGGTCAGAAGAGATGGCGAATAGTGGGATATGCGTACACACTGCCCAGAAGATATCCTAGATCAGTTGGGAAATGCACGTTACTACTCTGTACTATACCTAGCCAGCGGCTACCACCAGATAGCAATGAAAGCAGAAGATCGAGACAATACTACATTTTCGCACACCATATGAACACTATGCCTTCAAGAGAATGCCCTTCGGACTAAAAGACCCCGCAACGTTCCAAATCCTTATGAATCACGTATTAACGGGACTTCAAGGTTTGCATTGCTTTGTATACCTTGACGATACAGTCACGTATGGAAAAAACCTAGGTGACCACCAGGACAAACTAAAGTATATATTACAGAGACTGAGGGAGCACAGGCTAAAATAAAACCCCGAAAAATGCAACTTTCTCATGAAAGAAATAGTTTAACTTGGCGGCACATAAATACGGCACAGATGGGGTGTCAAAAATTTTGCAGCCCCCAAAACTGTGAAACAGGCGCAATCATTTCTTGGTTTAGCCAATTACAACCGGAAATTCATAGAAGGATTTGCCAAAATACCGGCACCAATAAATAATTTTTTAAAAAAGGATGTGAAATTTAAGCGGGACGAAAGATGCATAGATGCTTTCAATACCTTTAACGAGGAACAAACAACCCCACCGGTATTGAGATACACCAACTTCGATGAACCCTGTAAATTTTATACAGACGCTAGTGGAGAAGTATTGGAAGCAGTGCTGGCCCAAGGACAAGAAAAAGAGGAAAAGCCAATTTCATATGCCAGCCGCACCTTAAATCTGGCAGAAAGAAATGATTTCACCATTGAAAGAAAACAGTTGGCCATAGTATGGGCAGTGAAATATTATAGAAGCTATTTATATGGAAGACCATTTACAGTATGCACCGACCATAAACCGCTCAAATGAGCAAAACGAATTAAGGATCCTACTGGTCGAATATTAAGACTATGGCATATATGTCAGATTATCTCTGACCGCCGCTATACGATATTTCGCAAAGATCGCTCACTTGGGGACCCTACGCGACGTGGTGGTGGCATCCTTATCGCTGTGCGCTCATCACTTGATGCTTCCCTTATTCCAATCCGTTCTCCTGAACCCCTAGAGCTCCATGCTATTCGTGTTCACCTTCCGAAGGTGAATCTCATCGTTCTTACGTGCTACATCCCACCTCGATCCAATGAATCCACCTACGTTCTCCTAACGGAAATTGTCGACTCTCTGGCCCTTTCGCTCGATGACGAGGACCACTTCTTAATCCTCTGGGATTTTAACCTTCCCTCCCTCACGTGGTCCGTTGACGAGGAGATAAAATGCTTTATAGCAGATAACCCCTCATCGATCGCTGAGACCTCACTTATTGATTGTATCTCTTCCAACAACCTTTTCCAAATTAGTTCCCTCAAAAACCGTAACCTACGCCAATTGGATCTTGTTTTTTCTAATGAACCTCTAAATGCACAGGTTGCCCCTAGCGAAGTGGTTCTTTGCAACGTCGACCCTCACCACCCTCCTCTAAACATTAGCATATTCTTCGCCGATGCCCTGAACGTCCGAAATTATACCCCCTCCCCTCGGTTTAATTTCCGCCGAGGCAACTACTGCCACCTTAACTCTCTTCTGCATAACGCTTATCAACATCTGGACCTTCACTCATGTGTGGATAACATTAATAAGTGTACCGCTGACTTTTACAGCATTCTCTTCGAGTGCATCCCCTCCTCGACGCCTTTATTAACAACTCCCCCTATTGACTTCTCTCCCTGTTGGTACACTAAGGAACTTAAAACCTTGAAGAACAAACGAAACTCCAATTGGAATAGATACCTAGTCACCGGCAGTCGCGTCGACTATGACAAACTCCATGCTTCATATAGTGAGTTCTCGTCCAAGGTAAACTCGCTGTACAGCAAGTACCTTACGACGGTAAAGTCCAACCTTCTGTCAAATCCCGAGAATTTTTCTCCTTCGTTAACTCGAAAAGAAAGTGTAAAAGGGACAACTATCCGCAATCCCTTACACATCTCGGTAAGGAGTTTGACCACCCTAACTGTATTGCAAATGCATTTGCCAAATTCTTTTTCCCACATTCCAGGTCTGCAAAGTTAGGAATTTGGTTAGCAATATCGTGAGTTATTTCCTTTTTATATGTAAAAATTATTCTATGATAAGTGTATAATTCATAGCCACGGTTTTTTTTTCAAAAGTCAGTACTTAATTTTTTTTTTTTTTTTTTTTTTTTTTATTGGATCTTTCGCTATAAGAGAAAATAACAATAAGGATTCAATTCTTGAAACTAAATAACTTTTTTATGTACTGCGGGGCCAGGTACACACACGGTTTGCAAATTTTAGACCAACTTTATAATGCCAATGTTTTCCTCACTAGTCGGGACGTTGATCCTACGTTTTTCAGGTCTCTCGCGACTGGATTAGGATGCTGTTCAATCCTCCTTCTGTAGCGATTACTTATAAGTTCCAGTTCCTCTTTAACTCTGTTAACATTCACATCTCTCTGGATGTTATCGTTCCGTATGTACCAGGGAGCGCCTACGATCCTCCTAAGTATCATGGATTGCTGACGCTGAATTTTGTCGATATTGCTGTTGCTTGCGGATTGCCAAAGTTGGCAGCCGTAACTCCAAATGGGTTTAATTAGTGATTTGTACAACTGGATTTTATACTCAAGTTTTAATTTGGAGTGTTTGCCGATTAGCCAGTACATGGTTCTACTCATAATTTTCATTTGGTCTCTCTTTGACTGGTTAGTCTACGTTAATCGTCGGTCGAGGTGGAATCCTAGGTATTTTACATCGTCCTTCTGTGGAATTGTGACGCCGTTTAAATGAACTTGAGGGCATGTTTTCTTATTCAGGGTGAATGTTACGTGGACGCTTTTCGGTTCGTTAATTTTGATGCGCCACATTTTAAACCAATCCTCTAAGGTGTGTAGGTGTGCTTGGAGATCAGCTGTTGCTACACGTGGATTTTTATGTGTGCAGATCACTGCCGTATCGTCAGCAAATGTTGACGTTAGGACATTTGTGGATGTTGGAATGTCGGCTGTAAATATCAGGTAAAGGATTGTTCCAAATACACTTCCTTGTGGCACACCCGCGTTGATGGGTCGCTCTGATGAGACTGCATTTTTGTAGCGTACTCTGAAGGATCGACCATCTAGGTACGATTTGATGAGTTGATGCAGTTGTGGCGTTTTTTGTTGGATTTTGAGTAAAAGACCGTCGTGCCACACCTTATCGAATGCCTGGGCAACGTCTAAGAATACGGCGAAGCAATAGCTCCGTCTTTCAAAGGCTTCGCGAATGTGCGCTGTTACCCGGTGCACTAGCTCAACTGTACTATGTTCGGCCTGTAAACCAAATTGGTGCAGCGGTACGTGCTCCTTAATTTGGGGTAGAATTATCTTCAGGGTCACTTTCTCAAAGAGTTTAGAGAGGGTCGGTAGCAGGCTGATAGGTCTATAGGAACCTACGTTAGTTGGCTCCTTTCCTGGTTTTGGAATCATTGTTATCACACATAATTTCCAGGTTGTTGGAAAAAGACCTAGCCTGAGTATTGAATTGAAGATACGAGTCAGTCGTCGTACTGCTGCTTCTGGTAACTATTTCACCATTTTCCCAGTTATCAGGTCGTGTCCTGGGGATTTTTTTTCCTTAACATCCTTCTCTATAACGTGTTTCACAACCTGTTATTTGATTTTTGGTAGTTTCACGACTCGAGTACTTTGAGGGACGTCTTGGGGTAACCTGCTGCTACCTGGATTCGATTGGAAAACGGTTTCTAGGTGGTCAGCGAACTCCTTACTTTTTTCTTCGGCACTTCTCGCCCAGTCTCCGTTTACTTTTCTTATCGGAGGATCAGGTGTTTGTGGTTGCTTCATGTTCTTTGTGGCTCGCCATAAGGAGTAATTTGTTTCAGAGGTCGGTGTAAGTCTCTCTAGGAATTCGTGAAGACTAGATTGACTTTTGTTGTATAGAAGGCCTTTAAGTCTCTTGCGTGCTTCTAAGAATTCCCTTTTGGAAGAGGGCGATCGGTGTTGTTGCCACTGCCTTCGCAGTTTACGTTTTTCATGAATAGCGGCTAAAATCTCACTGGATATGATTAATTTGCGACGATAACGTCTTCCGGAAGGAGCAGGGGGTGGTGTTGCCAAGTGTGCTGCGTTGACCATCATCTGGGTGAAGTTTTCAATGTCTAAGTCGATGTCCTTCTGAGAGATATGTGGCGTGTAGTGCCCCAGGTGTTCAGTAATATACTTTTTGTAGTTGATCCAGTTGGTTCGGTTTGTGGTTAGTTGTGGTAGGGAAGATTGTTGCAGTATTTCATCTTCTATACAGTATTCCAGTAATACCGGTGCATGGTCGGAGGACAGATCAAGAAGGAGGGAGGATCTTATTCTATTTCTGTTAATGTTTTTGGTGACGGCGAAGTCGATGAGGTCGGGTATCTTTCGTCTATCGGATGGACAATATGTTGGTTGGCCACAAGAAGCAATGTCGTATCCGACGATCGCTTTCATTAGTTGTGATCCTCTGGATGTTGTTAACCTTGAGCCCCAGTACTGGTGTTTGGCGTTGAAGTCACCCGCCGCAATGAAGTGGTGGCCCAATTGTTTAAAAAACCGGCTGAAGTCATCTGCATTGATTTTGTGATTAGGTGGGCAATAGACGGATGCAGCAGTTAGTTTGAGATATCCAATCTCAATGCATATAGAGGTTGATTGTAGGTGGAGCTCCCTATGTTTGTAAAATGGATAGTGCGGAATTTTTTCTTTAATGAGTACTGCTGTCCCCCCTTGGCCTTTTCCGAGCGGGTGTTTCGTGTCGTAGAAAGAATATCCACTGATTCTGAAGTTGTATTTGTCAGCTAAATGTGTTTCTGACACTAGTAGGATATCTATGTCATGTGTTTGAAGGAACAGTTCTATTTCTTGTTTATGTTGGTTGATTCCGTTGGCATTCCAGTGACAAATTTTCAAGTAATTTATCTTGAACGTTGGAGTTGGTTGACAAGGGTGTTTTGGTTGCGGACCAGTTCTTGGAGGATATTTTGCAGAGTAGTCAATTGTTGCATCATCAGTTGCATGAAAGTTCCCAGCGTTTTCTCTAAACTTCCGAATAGATCACTTGGGAGTTCCTTGTGTTGATTCGACAACGCTTCTCTGAAAGAAGTGCTAGGTTTGCTGGACTGTGTTGGCTTGCTAGACTGTGCTGGAGTTGGTTGGGTATCAAAAGAGGGCACTGGTATTGGTTTTTGTAAGGGTTTCCTTTTGTTTTCGCGAAAGGAATAGTTATTTCTATAGTTAGCTGTGTGTTTTTCGCCACAGGTGCTGCACTTTACCTTATCTTTGTTTCCTTTTTCGATGGTGCAATTTTTCGTGTCGTGGCGCCGCCCGCAAATGACACATATTGCTGCCAGTTTGCAGTAACCTTTTGTGTGGTAAAATTCCTGACAGTTGTGACACTGGACGGGACCTTTCCATGGTCTGGGTTCTTCCACTTTTATTGAGCGATAAAGTAAATATTTGAGATTGTAAATAGGATGTACCTCCCCTTTTTTTGGTGGGTTTGTGCATCGCAGTTCAACTTTGTATAACGGTTGGAGGACTTTGTTTCGATTGACCGTGTTGAAAATTGTTTTGACATGGAACCCGGAGTTTTCCAGTTCCTCTTGAATTTCTGTAGTGTCGACTCCGGCTTCTATGCCTTTGATCACAACTATTAGTCCTTTTTCTTCCTTGCAACAGTACGTGTAGTAAGATATGTTTGTTGTATCCATCCACCCGATTATCTGGCGGTAGACAGATGGAGTGTATGTTTGCAAGTACCTAATTGCGTAGAATTAATTACAGTGTGCAAGTGTTTCTCAAAACTCTTTTTATTTTTTGTGGCTCTAAATACTCTATTTTTGAAATGATCATAATTTTTGAATTTGTTTTAATGTGAGAGACGGTAAATTGATTCTTTACGGTATTGATAACCATGTGCTTTTTGAATTGATCGAATTTCTTTTCCATTTTTCGTTTCCAACTGTGCACTAACTTTTTTTTTAAATTTGTTTTCAGTGTGTTCTTCCGAAAATTATAGAAAAGCATAGAAAGGAGAAGAGAAACAGATGAAAAACAAAGTGTCGAAAAAAATTGATATATCTTTGTTTTTGCTTCCTAGAGAAATTTTTTTCAGATACTTGCTTATTCGAAATTTCAAACTCTGGGACCTTCCTTTCCTGATTTTATAGTTTTAATATTTTTAAGAAAAGCTCAGTATCCAAAGCAGCCAAACATAAAAGGAGAGTTAGGAGTATAAAACTTCAGATTGAGTTTCAAAGTTTTAATTCCCCAGATCCTTCTTCTGCTTCATAAACCTCACCGTTGTTGTCATTTGAACCTGGCTCTGATGATGTGGATTTATTGTTACATGGCCATGTAATGCATTCCACTGCAGCTCTTGATTTGAATTTGGCAGGTCAGCTTGATCGTCTGGGATCAATGCATTATGGCGCACAAATCAAGCGTCGAGGCCTTGGACCGAACTTTGAAAGATATAACGGACAATAGAGTGACCATGGGTGGAATCACTGTAATGTTTTCTGGAGATTTCATGCAAACGCTACCAGTAGTTACCCTACCAGGCACTGGGGCTAATGAGGTGAATGCGTCATTGAAAAGATCTTTCCTGTGGCCACATATTGAGGGTTTATCTCACACAATGTATATGAGAGTTCGCTCTGAAAATGATCCAATCTCACAAGAATTCTCTGAGCTGCTAATGAGAGTTAGCGATGGCAGCATGGAACACATTGAAGGTCTTATTTTCATTCTTCCACCATTAGACACTGTTGTGACCTCCCAAGATGACCTTATTGAGAAGATTTTTCCAGGAATCGCCACCCTGCCGTCTATGCAAAATTCCTGGCCTTGTGACAGGGCAAGCCACACCAATACCAATGAGGAGGTGACCCAGATAAATAGGAGAGTACTTTCACTGCTTCTCATTGAAGAAATAACGTTCAAGTCAGTCCACACTGTACATTCTGCGGATGAAGCAATTCATTATCCCACTGTATATCCTGACTCAGTGAACGCTCTTGGACTACCTGCTCATGAGTTTACTCTGTAGGTAGGATCAATCATTAGAAATTTGAGCCCCACAAAACTGCGGAACATTACGCGGTTGATAGTACGAGGTTTGCTCAGATATATCATACAAATAGATATAATGACTTGGTGTGGAACTGGAGAAAGTGTCTTGATTCCCCGCATACCCTCGATTCCGAGCAACTACCCCTTTCAGTTTAGGCGGTTGCAGTATCCCGTTAGTGTCTGCTTTGCTATGACTCTAAACGAGTTTCAAGGATAAACGCTGACAACTGCAGGGATTGAAGTAAGTGAAACTAAATGCTTTACCCACGGTTAACTGTATGTGGCTTTCTCCAGAGGCAGGAGTTGCAGTTCTCTTATTTTTCATGCTCCAAATGGAAAAACAGCTAATGTCGCTTATACGGAGGCCTTTCATTTGCTATAAAATGCTCAAATACTCTACACGCGCCAACGACGGGCAATTCGGCTAGTAAAATATAAAACGGAGAAAATAACTAACATTCAATATTAACGTAAGAAATTCCTTACGTAAATGCTAAATAATGTTCAGGAATGCATAATTCCTTAAAATTAAAATATTTAGTTGCATTCGAGGAAAAAACTCTCTAACTTGTTAAATTTAGATCAAAAACAGTTGTGTGAAATGAGCCTAGTTCTATGTTTAAGTAACACTTTTTAGAGAAACCTTGTCTGAAACTGAAATATATAAATGTAGCTTCCAATATGTTCTCCTAGTTCTAAGCTAGTTAAATGTAGTCTAAATGTGAAGTTATAAATGGTAGAGTTTAAGGCTTTTGTAGTAATCAATAATTGAAAAATGTTAAACTTAAAACGAAACGTAAACACAAAAATTAAAATGGTAACACTATTTAAAAAAATGATAATCAATAATCAATCAAAAAAAAAAATAACAAAAATAAATCAATAAATCAATACATACTCTGTTCATAAGTTGCACAAACAGAAATAATAATAATGTAATGAAAAAATCAATAGGTTTAATAATCACTATTTAAAAGGGAATCAAATGTATTTAAGCTATTGAAAATAATCAATAAAAACTAAAAACATTTTGACATATATTCAAATTAGAGATAAATCAATAAGTTGATAAAAATATACAATAGTGATGGGCCCTATGTGATCAATTGCATATATTTCAAATTTCCAACTGATTAACAATGAATCGATAAATCAATAAGTTATCAATATTAATAAATTGTGTATAACGACCTCATAAATACATCGATCAGTTTAAGAAAAAGAAATCAATTATATTATTTTAAATTTCAACTGATAAAAACCACGAAAACAATAAACTAATTGACCAATAATTTACCGAAAACCATGGTATATATATATGAAAATCAAAAAATTTAAAACAATGTAGTCCATAAATCCATAAGAAATGAATTGTGCATGTAGAAACTTTCAATCTATTAAAAATCTTTATGTTATCAATGAATAAATAAGAAAATTCAAAAATAATCAATTGTAACGAAGTAAGCTTAGAAAAAGTAAATTATTAAATCAATAAGTAAATGACTAATGTTAACAATAAATAAGAAAGTAAGAAATGTAACGTACTAAAAAATAGCTGACCTCAGCAATTATGTTGTATAAAAGTAGCAGCATCCCAGCCAAGCCCTCATACTAGACCCAACTAGCAACCATGAAATGGGTAAGCCCAACACCAATCTTTATCGAGGGGAAACTGGGCCGCACTACGCAGGAGAACATGACTCGCCCGCAAACCAGCCCTAAGGAGCAGATCCAGATTGGCCTTGAGATATACCGCATGATCCGGAGTGCGGAAAATTATTTCAAGCAGAAGATACCCGCTGAGGAACCACAAGATGAAAGGCCAGACGAACCTGAAGAGGACTGAACCAGTTACAAAGCTGCAGAAGAACCCTGACAACTTTAACATCAATTTCCACCAACGGCAAGACTACAGTTAGTGAGGTCTCGGAAGGCGCGCATTTAACCGACATGAAACCTGTACAAATAGAATCTATATTTAAAAATAAAAATTAAATACTTGAAGGAAAAATCCTTGAATTTGCCTCGTTTTCGATATTTTTATGATTTTACGTGAACGTGTTTTTTCGGGTTTTCATAAAATTAACGCAGTCTACTGCAACAAAGTATTGAAATAACAAATCAACACTCAAGAATAAACAATTAATATTTTATGCAAAAACTCATAATTCGAGCTAATTTTCGATATTTTCGTATTTTAAATATAATTCGAATTAACCTCAAAATTTACATAAATGGGGTGGTTGCGTCATGTTGGTGTCACGAACGATGTTGGCCACCTGTGAAAATCTAACCTTGTGTGTTCGAGACATTCACATATGTGCGGCTACGTTCGTTTTTAAATTTTATATATCAATGTTTATAATAAAATAAATGTGTATCTACATATAAATAGGCGACACGTTTTTTTGTTATCCCTTTTACAGGTAACCAGGTTGACTTACCAGGATGAAAATTATACCATTCGAAAGATTGGTTTTTCTTCTATGTGCATCACTTAATTTTTTTTCCTAACTTTAATTATAAATTAGTTTAATTTTAAATTGAAATTAAAAAATTCAATGGAATAGTATGCGTGAATTGAGCACACGCATAGCGTAGATGATGCTCTTGGGAAGAATGTATGCGTGTGATTGTTTTGCTTTTTGCCTGAAGATATGCAACCATATGATGATTTTTGGTTTGTGTCCCAAATAAATGGCAAGTTCTACATTAGTCGCAAATCAAACCAAATGGACCAATCTCCTACTGGGGACACAAACCAAAGCAATTAGCATTTAATTGCATTCCTCTACGAAAAAAACAAAATATAAAACATACCTATTTAACATTATCATTGGCATAGATCATACGTTCGACTGAATAACCTACCATTTATGCCAAAATACGTGCATTCTTTTCAATCAAACGTATTATCTAACCAAATGATAATGTGAGGGGTGAAGGGCAAATGCAGCCATATCACAGACAATAGGCATATGTCTATTCTTCTGCTTTTTGCCTGGAAGAAGGTAATCTTTGGCTAATAAAATTGCATTCTTCCAGACAAAATGGAAATTCAGCAAAAGCTTTTAGTAGATTTCGTGAGATGATTTGATAAATCTCCTCGCCCGTTTACACCGCCAGTGAGGAGATTTCGTTTGACACTTCGACATTTTCATGTGAAATTGTAGTGTTTTGTGGTTCTGTTTTGCTTCAAATCTATTACAAAACTATCTTGGACAATAGTCCATGCCTGTGCTTGCCCCTATTGATTATTTTTTTATTAAATAAATTTAAAATTTTATATAAATTTTCAAAATCAAAAACCGCGCCACATAATGAAATTAAACATCGCGCACAACAACCAATTGAACTCACTTCGGACACGTCGAAAGAGTACTAAATTGTACTAAAGGACGTAAAATGGCAAAAATGATCACCAGTAGATGGTGCCACTGAGGTGATTAAGTGTGGATTTCGAATCAATCTACTCCCGAGAAGATTTCGAAAATGTATGGTAAATCATGGAGGTTTCAGCAAGATTTCGGGCTATATCTTCTCAAATCGCTTAATCTACTAGATTTCGGTCAGTGTAAACGCGGTATTAGATGCGTCGTGTTAATGTTATAACAGTTGACTTTCGTGACCACTCTGTTGAAAACCCTTATGTTGTTCCTTAAAATACATATCTTTTAGCATTTGATTGCCACTAAAATGTGGAAGTTCTTGGTACAGATAAGAGCCTAAAATATATGTACAAATATGTTCCTAAGGGATACGACTGTGCCAAAGTCCATATAGATGAAATCGATAGCTTTTTGTCCGGTCACTATGCTGGATCTACGGAAGCAAATTGGCGCATAAATGAGTATCCAATGCATTACCAGTCACATAATATATTATAGTTCGACTTGAATGTCACTTCCCTCACCGGCAAAATGTAGTCTTTAAGGAAGGAAATGTTCTGCAAGCTCTTCAAAATCACAGCGGAACAAAATTGACTCCATTCCTTGAAGTCAATCAAATTGAAGTGTTCCCAACTGCCAATGCCGAGCAGCGTTCTTCTATTGTTTAAGTTTTACAGGAAGTTTTAAATAATAGTACTGATTGTAATATTTTTTGTCTTACAGCACATGCTGGTTGTTGTAAGACTTTTGCCCAAACCTCAATTATTCACAAATTGAATTCTTTGAACCTCCAATGTATTGCGTGTGCTTTCAGTAGTATTGCATCCACTCCTATAATGCAAGATAGAGTTCTTCAAAAAAATTTCAAATAGATCATACCCATTTTAGAGAATTCCGCAGCAAGCCTATCTGTGAACAGTGAAAAAGCTCAGTTAATAAGATCTGCATCTATCATTTTCACAGATGAAATTTCAATATGTCATCTAAACTTTACGGAGGTAAGACTATTTTACTCTGCGGAGATTTTTGACGAACATTGCCAGTTGTACCTACCTCATGGTACACGTGTACCACTTTTTGAGAATTTCCTTACTTCATGGTCCGTATTGTCGATATTCCACAAAATAATTTTGACCCAAACCATAAGAGCTTTACCTTATGAAATAGAATTCGTTTAATTTCTTAAGTCTTCAGGTAAACTTCTGGCTTTTGCGATGACAATTAATAAATCCCGGGGGAAAATGTTTCAAAAAGTAAGAATATCACTAAGACAACTTGTATTTGCTCACGGACAATATTATGTTGCAGCCAGTAGAGTAGACCTATATATCTGAAACACCAGCGCAAGGTTATAGCAGGAGATGATTAAATTTTTGCAAAAAGTATTGTCTATGAGGAACTTTAAGATATTTTTGAATTCGCAACCGCATGCGCCAGGTTTTTGTTAGTTGTAGGTGGGGCCTCGTTCAATAAAGCTGTACGTTGACGTGCTGAATGAGCTCAAATTGCTACTACAGTCTGAACTAAATCACCTGTATACTGACAATGCTACTGTATAGGGAAAGCCATGCGCGAGCTATTAGAGTGAGCGTAGCGAGCAGGGGGCACCCCCCTAGTATTATTAAATGGAAATGTTTCTAAATTTATACTCTCAACTGTAAGAAAATAATTATATATATTATGAGAACATTATTCAATTTGTATAATATTTGGAAATATATATACGAAAAACACCCTTCAATTGTTTGCGTTTTACGATTTTTGAATTGATAATTTTTCTGTTAGAAATTTTGGCATTCATTGCTATTTTCCAAATTATAAGAGAGTCAAGGCGCCTACAGACGATCATAGAAAAAAAAATCATATCTATGACATATTGAAGAACTGTACATACACGTTTTTTAAATAGCACGAAAAATAAGATGACGAAATATATGATCGTCTGTACGCACCTTAATCACTTTGATGGAATGAACTGAAAAGAAGGGACGTTTTTACGGCTTGTCTGAAAGTTAAGAAAAACTGATTGAAGATCTTAAGGACATTAAAAGTTTGTACGGTAAGATGAAGTTTAATCTTGTGCAAAACCTATGTCAATAAATTGTTCATTTTAGATTGTCAACAAAATGGTGTTAGCTGCTACCAGCTATTGAAAATAGAGAAAACTTTAGTTTATTCACTAATAACAAGTGGTGGTGAAACGCTAGTGGCGGAAATACTAATACTATGTGTACTAATATGTCATTTTGTTTCAATTGTCCAGGAAAAGGTAACAAGAGCACCAGTCAGTAATGTAATTTACATATAGTTTGAGTATCTTTGTTTCAGGTCAGTGCAATGGCGCTTTTTGGTTTGAATTTTAATTACCTTGTTGAAGAGTGCACAGCAGGGAAAAGATGGTGAAGAACAAACAAATCTTAATAGGTATATAGCTGCTATTGAAAAAGCTCCAATAATAGTATGTGGTAGCGTAATAGAGGCAAAAAGAGCTCTGAAAAGAAATTGGTTAAGTAGTTGTCAACGAAGTGCACTCGTTAGGCGATATGGGTCGTGGCGCTACATTGACAACTTTTTTGACTAATGTCATGCATATCAAAGGTATTTCTCATTAGCAGTTAATATATTGTATATTATATTAAACATTTTTCTGACACTAGCTGGAATTCAATTTGTCGGGATGAGTGCAACCATGGGAAACTTACCAGAAATATTTTCTAGTGGCTTCCGTTTGGTAAAGCTGAGAGAGTATCTAAAGTGTGGAAAAGTTATTTTAGAAATCAATTCAAATGGGCAGGAGATATAGAGTATTTCTACACATATTATGTGTGTCATGTTTTTGTTTCATTCTTTTTATAATTTTAGTACAGTACGGAAATGACCAGGGCTGATCCAGATCATCTAACTGGACTTGTGTCGGATTTATTTCTAATGACTGGTATCTGTAAAATTTTTACACCGAGCATAAGAGAATGTATAAGAATTCATTGGTGAAAGCTCTCGAAGATGTGTATGGGAGTTTGAGTCCAGTTTTGGAAAAAATCATTCCCCGTAGCATGGCGGATCATCACTCAGATGACAGATGAACGAAAACTTTTGGAAATAGCCTACGAAATAGCTTACAAGCTGGGAACGTTATCTGGGATATGTTGTACATCATTCTTAGCAGCTGGTGTTAATTTTTCAAAGTGAGTGATTATACGAGCTCCAAATGCCTGTCTGAACTTAATGTGTTACAGTGTATAAATACAAGCAATTGGTCGGTGGTATTTTGATCTGTCCGGCAAAAGACAATTTATTTGTTACCTGAAGATGGAAGGAATTGGAATCCATACGTTTAAGTTTCAAAAATAATTGGATGAAGTATGCTCTCAGATGTACAGTTCAGTGCTCAACTGCAAAATCAGCTGTCATGAGTAGGTAACAGAAATTATTTACAGTCCGAGTTCAGACATCATAATTTAGTTTCAGCTTTATTCTATTTTAGGTGCTATTCGGATTAGAAATGAACATTAAACGCTTCATTTTACATTTAAGACCACAGCCTAACACATGTGCTGAAAAGTCCCGAGCCTCCCACGTGGATGGCGCTAATTGTATTGCAATCAATCCATTTTCAGTAAGTACCAAGCTTTAAACGACAGCTGTCAAAATCTCATGACGTTCCATTTATTAGTTTGTGAGTTATTGTGCTAAGAGTGACGCTACTTTTGTTATTTTCGAGAAAAATTTTGTTTCATCAAGACAACGCACCGTGTCACAAATCAATCAAAACAATGGCGAAACTACACGAATTGAACTTCGAGTTGCTCCCGCATCCATCGTTTTCTCCAGATTTGGCACCCAGCGACTAGTGGTTGTTCGCAGACCTCAAAAAAATGCTTTCCGGAAAGAAATTTTGCTCCTATGAAGAGGTTATCGCGGAAACTGAGGCCTATTTTGAGGCAAAAGAGAAATCCTTTTACAAAAGTGGTATTTGCGCTGGAATTATTGTGTTGCTCTTGATGGAGATTATGTTGATGAATAAAGCGAATTTTCAACGAAAATAACCGTGTTTTCTTTGCTAGGCTCGGGACTTTTCAGCCCATGTGTTATATCAAGCCACTTGCGATGTCGACACAGTTTATCAGACCGGCTAGTAATAGTGACTAGCTTAGGGACTGTTAACCCACTAGGAAACAATGTTCAAGATTCATGGGAAAATCTCGTTAACAGCTAGTGTGCCATACAAAAATTTACTAAAGAAAGCTACCAGAGTCTTCCCTCAAAGATTGCTGCCCAAGTTAATAGAAATGTGCTCAATTTAGGTGAAAAATGTTTAAAAAGTGACTGGTGGTTTACTGGTGATAGTTCGGCTATTCTTGTTCTGGAAGAGTTGGAATACGCTAAACGTCGTGGAGCAAATATATTAGCAGAAATTTTGGGTCATGGCCTTTCTGGTGATGCTGCTCATTTAACAGCACCTAGCGAGGATGGTCGAGGTGCATTTTCAGCTTTGCAACGTGCTATAAATTCTGCAGGAATACCCCCAGGGCATGTATCATACGTCTCTGTCTCCATCAATAAATATAGAAAAGGTCGACGAGGGAATGAATATGAATTTTGTAACAAGTAAGGCAGAATGGAGTGCAGGAGTGCGCTCAATAGCACTGAAAAATGCTTTCGGGTTTGGATGTACCAATGCTAGTCTTTGTGTGGAGGACTATGTAGAATAGTTTCGTATAGCCAAATAAATTTGCGAATGCAAAATTAAAACTAATAACATTTTCCTTTTAACAAATCTTTCTACAAACTAACTTTTTCTTCCCTATCATTTTCGTCTTTTCTATCTTCTATATCATATCTTATTAAAAATTGATGTATGATCTTATATATACTATCTTCTCAATCCAAAACTAGACTTGGATTGAAATAAATTTAAAAATCAAATGCTCTTTAATATAATCTGCTTTAGTACAAAATATTCCTATTAAAGGAGTTAATTCAAAGGACACATTTACTGTAGAGGAGCTAAAGTATACTTTGGTATATCCATGACTTGCATATGAGAATCTCTAGACGATGTTCACTGCAAAGAAAAATTATGTTTTAATATTAAAAACGTTACTGTCACTCACTTTGTCAGCTACGATGTATATTGAAGGCAAAACCTTCCAAGATCCTGGGAATCTTCCTAGTTGTGCACCAGTTGATTTGCTTATAACCTAAATGAAGCCGTCGTAACATCCAACAAATAGAAGACTTTCCTTCCTTTCCTTGTACAGACTTTCTTAATGACGTCTCGAACACACAAGGCTAGATTTTCACACATAGGTGGCCAACATCGTTCGTGATACCAACATGATGCAACCACCCCATTCATGTCAATTTTGAGGTTAATTCGAATTATATTTAAAATACGAAAATATCGAAAATTAGAACGAATTATGAGTTTTTGCATATATTATTAATTGTTTATTCTTGAGTATTGATTTGTAATTTCAATACTTTGTTGCAGTGGAATGCGTTAATTTTATGAAAACCCGAAAAAACACGTTCACGTAAAATCATAAAAATATCGAAAACAAGGCAAAATCGAGGATTTTTCCTTTGAGTATATAATTTTTATTTTTAAATATATTTTTATTAATAAACACTTATTCCAAAAAAGTTTTGCTATAAATTAGAGATACACCACAAGTCTTTAACTTGTTCAACTAATTTTTGAAATATAACTTGCAATTTTTACTAAGCAAAAAAAAAGAAAGAAAAAGAAAAATATATCAAGCAAATCAATAATAATAATCAACGAAATCAATAAATGTAGACAACTCAATTGCAAGATCATCACTTCACTGGTATCGATAAGTCAATAAGCTTTATTAAAAGGAATTAATTGTATAGGTGTACTTAAATCTTCAATTGCTTAAAACAAATACAAATAGATCAATAAGTTATTGAAAATCTAGTATCTTTCAAATAAAAGAGGGGGAACCTCTCCAAAGGAGGGAGGAATGTTGTAGCCCAAAAACCAAAGAAAAATGACAAACACTGGTTTTGTCAAAAAAAAACTCGAAACAAAAACTCAAAACTATCGATTACCAAACCAAAAATCAATCGATAAACTCGAAACAAAAATTAAACTCCCGAAATTTAAATAAAAGGAGAACTTAAACAAAAATACAGTAATCAATCGATCACCAAAACAAAATTGATCAATAACCAAACACAAAAATTATAATCAATAAACTGAAGCAAAATTGAATCCCAACAACAGATAAACCATCACTAAGTAAGATAAGCAAAAGAAAAAATCGGACGCGAAAGTCAATATTAACGGATTAATGAAATCGGAACAATATTTTAATAAAATCAATAATTAAAAAACAGAAAATAATTAACATCGTAATATCATAAAAAACTTGAAAACAAAACTAAAATTACTAAATAAAAAAAAAAAACAAACAATCAATAAAACCAATCAATAAACAAATAATCACAAGTCAATGAGATTCCAAAATTCATCTTAATATATAAAATCCCAATGGTCGTGAAGCAAAAAAAGGGGAATGGGATTCACGCTCTGAATGCAGAGAAAATTCATTTTCAAAGAATGAATTTCTCTCTGCTTTCTGGAAGTAAGTCTCATTCACCAGGGAATGGGATCACACTGATTTTTACAGAACTTGCGAGATGTGCTTTCCCGCGTGTAACGGAAATTAGGGGAAGTGCCTGTGCGAGTAGTTTGCGAGTGCGGGAACGCAAAACTCTCAAGTTCAGTAATAATCAGTATGATCCCATTCTCTGGTGAATGAGACTTACTTCCAGAAAGCACAGAGAAATTCATTCTTTGAAAATGAATTTTCTCTGCTTTCAGAGCGTGAATCCCATTCCCCTTTTTTTGCTTCAGTACTTATTGATTTTTAGTGAACTTCAGAGCGGAGCGGAAAATAGGAGAAGTACCTATGCGAGTAATTTTCTCGCATTTTTCCGTTCCGCGTGGGAACGCAAAACTCTCAAGTTCAGTAAAAGTCAGTACTTAAGGTGCCTACAGACGATCATATTTCTGTGATATTTCATCATATATATGACAAAAAATATGATGAAGCTGTACACACGGAATATGACATATTTCTATGATGTTTCATCATATATATGACATAAAAATATGTCCTATTATATGATCGTGTGGACAGTTTATCATATATATGACATATAAATATGATGAAAATATATGATGAAGGGTGCGCCAGTTTTACATTTTAACTGTTTCTTTTCGAAACAGTATTATACTTCAATATTTCTTTTTGTGACGAAACTAAATAATATTTATGCAGCAGGTAATTTCTTTGTAAATAAAAAGGAGTGCGGTAATTAGGAAAATAAACTATAACTTTTATATTTTATATATAATTTTCAAACAAAATTTAATATTCATCACTCATTTTATCTGCAATTTGTTCACTTCTATTATTCATGAAATATCATTTGTGTTTGACAACTTCAAACAACACACAACATTAAAAACATATGTCATATTCAATTGTGTCGTGTGTACAGCAAAAATCGCTTTGTCATATTTTTCATCATAGAAAATTTACATCATATTTTTCGTTATAATTTCAAGAACGTGTGTGTACAGCTCATCATATTACATGTCATAGATATGGTATGATACAAATATGTCATATGATGATACATGATACAATATTTCTATGATCGTCTGTAGGCACCTTTACTGACATGTACTGAACTTGAGAGTTTTGCGTTCCCGGACCGAACGAAAAGTAGGAAAAATTGTTTAAGAATTAAGGTGCCTACAGACGATCATAGAAAAAATCATCATATTATATGACATATTTGTATCACATCATATCTATGACATATTATATGATGAACTGTACACACACGTTTTTGAAAATAAGACGAAAAATATAATGTAAATTTTCTATGATGACAATATATGACAAAGTGATTTTTGCTGTACACACGAAAAAATTTACTATGACATATATTTGCAATGTTGCGTGTTGCTCGAAGTTGTCAAACACAGATTGTATTTGTACCAAAGAAATTACCTGCTGCCTAAATATTATTTAGTTTCGTCACAGACAGAAAAATTGAACCTCAAAACTATTTCCAAAACAAACAGTTAAAATTTAAAACGAAAATGGAAAAGAAAAATATGACATATCTTTATGTCATACATATGATGAACTGTTCACACGCTCATTTAATATGACATATTTATATGTCATATACATGATGAAACATCATAGAAATATGTCATATATTTTCGTCATATTCAGTGTGTACAGCTTCATCATATTTTTTCGTCATATATATGATGAAACATCATAGAAATATGAACGTCTATAGGCACCTTTACTCGCACAGTGACTTCGCCTCCGTATCTGATATAGAAGAAATGCCTGTGCGAGTAGTTTTTTCACAATTTTCCCTATTTTCCGTTCCGCGCGGGAAAGAAAAACTCTCAAGCTCAGTAGAAATCAGTAGTTACTTTGTGACAGCCAAGGATGCTGAGTTATAGACCACCAAAATGTGGATCAAAGACAAAGTAAATAGGCTTATTTCGTTAATGGAAATCCACCGTTGCCTATGGGACCCGACGGACGAAAACCGTAGGAAAAAAAATTTTGGTTGTCTGTAAAGGCGGTTTACGGACGATAATTTAACGTGATAACGTCATAAGAAAACATTGATGAAAAAATTATAGTTAAACCGGCTAAATTTAATCCGGTTTTGGGAAATTAGCTGAAGTTAATCCGGTTTAAACAATTTTGCTTTGAAGACTAAATTCGACCTTACTATAAAAAATAGTTTAATTTCCCATTTCAAATTTTCAAATTGTTGTTATATCAATAATATTTTCATGAACATGCTAATTTATGCGAAAGATATTGGCGCGCTCTGGCTTTGATAAGCCATAACCAAAGCTTCACAGTTTGCTGTTTCACACACGCACACGAATATTATTAATACAACAACAATTTGAAGATCGCTTTGCAATAGGCAAACGCAAAATGAAAAGAAAATGCACTGAAGCTCTCGCTTGCACGCTCAGCTCAGGCGGAACGTGACAATGAGTCATGAATTTTCGTGTGTGCAGCCGGTCATCGATTTATTAGACGTTATCACGTCAAAAACACAAATTAACGGATGCTCATGAGGCCATTGCCTTTGAACTAGAATGTATTCCTGAAGATGTAAAGAAAAAAATTAATAGTCTTCGTTCACAAATGAATGGTAAGTAGAAATAAAATATATGGTTTCTTTTTAATTTCTCTATGTATCTTGTTTCATCCGAAAGAACGAAAATCGCAAAAGGCGGTAAAAGCGGTGCAGGAAGCAGTGAGCCGTACGTTCCCAGATGGAAATATTATACATCCTTGTTATTTTTATATAAGGGAGAAAACATTAATGATGGAACGAGCGATTCATCAGTAAGTATTTTTGTTTTTATTACATTCATGACCGCGTACTAACTAATTTTTCTTCTGCTCTTTTCAGAATGACCAGCAATTCAACAACTCCCTGAGTCCAGCACCAGCAGCGGACGATTTATTTTCATCTATGATTGAATTTGATCCGCATCCTGATTTAGAAATTACGGAAGTTCGGGCAGAATGCACGATGTCTACGCCGAAACCTTCAACATCGAAGAAGCGGAAAGCAAAACAGGCCAATGAAGACTTGCTGCTTCAACAATGTATAAAAGCCATGACAACCCAAGCAACACCGCAAACAAAAACGAGGGCTCAAGCACTGGTGGAATCCATAACGGCGCTTATATCAGAAATTAAGGTTGAAGCCCCATTTCTTGAAATAGAGTTCACCATGGAACTCCGTAGAATTTTAAATTCATATGAACTTCGTTTCGACGAAATCAAATACGAAAAACACAAAAATGGTCAATAAATTTTATGTATTTGAAACAAAATTATCATTTTTTGATTTTTAATTCAAATGTGGCTATATTGCCACTCCACTCCTCCTTCGTTGCGAAAATATTCAGAGAATTCCTTCTGGACTTCAAGTACTTCTTGTGGTACTCGCCGTGGGGTATTCTGCAGTGGTTCAAATTCTGCCCGTTCTTCGTTTCGCCAGGAGCCAAGAATTGGAATCGAATGTGCCTGCAGGAGCATACGCTGTTGAGCTGGCCCTACTCAAAAGAAAATTATGCAAGACGCACACAGCACAAACTATTGATGAAACAACTTCAGGTTTCAATTTTACTGTGTGCCTTAACACACGAAACCGTGAAGAAGCTATCCCAAAAGCATTCTCAACTACACGTCTGGCACGGGACAAACGATAATTGTATATCCGTTTTGTCGTGGTCAAGTTAGTCTGCCCATACGGCTTCATTATATTGTCGCTTAGAGGAAATGCATCATCGACTACGATGACATACGGCATTTCCTTAGTTCTATTCTGAAGAGGTCTTCGGGTGGGCAAATTCAGTTCATTTCGATATAACCGTTTTGCTAAACTGCAATTAGCAAATACACCTCCATCACTATATCTGCCTTTAGCACCAACGTTTATGTAAATGAATTTATAATTTGCATCGCACAATGCCATAAGCACGATGCTAAATTGTTTTTTATAATTGAAATAATCGCTAACACTGCCGGATGGTGCTTTTATATCGACGTGCTTTCCGTCCAGAGCTCCAACGCAGTGCGGAAAATTTCATTTCAGCTCAAAATCGTTAGCGATTTGGAGCCATTCATTTTCAGTTGTAGGCGGCTGCCAACAAAACAATAATAGTATGAACTTCAGTCAAATCGAAATTCACTTACTTTTAGATATTCGTCTTTCAAAGCCGTATATATCGCCGATACTGTCTCCTTTACAATGCATCCAATTGTCGATCATCCAATCCGAAATAAATACATAAGTGATGCATAACTGTCACCTACGATGAGTTTTACTAAATTATGCACATAACCACTCCAAAGTACTTTGCACTTACAACTTGCTAAATACCGAAGGGTGACAATCAACCTTGTTTTCGCCGAAATTGCTTCACGCATATTTGTATCTATTTTTTCAAGCAATGGGGAAATCTGCTCCAACATATATGTGAAATCAGCAACAGTCACACGTAGAATTTTCCTATAACATTCTTGATCTCCATTTGCAAGTTCTCTAATTAAGTTTACCTCAATTGAAAATAAATTCCGTCTGGATATCCAATCCTTCACCCATATTCTTCTTTGATTTCGACGTCTTCTTCTCCTCAATAATATTAAAACAGCAATAGCAGTACATCTTTGTTTATAATTTTCCATCACTAATTTATTTTCACCACTCATTTTATTTGAAATACAATCTTCGATACAATCTTGAAATATAATAAGCGTTTGACAACTTCACAGACCATTAGAAATACAGCAAAAATCGCTTTGTCATATTTATTCATCATTGAAAATTAACATCATATTTTTCGTCATATTTTCAAAAACGTGTGTGTACAGTTCATCATATAATATGTCATAGATCTGACATGACACAAATGTGTCATAAAATATGATGTATTTTTCTATGATCGTCTGTAGGCACCTTTATTCTAAGGATAGACTTGGAACCGGTAAATCCTGATATGCCTTTCGTTTTGCGAAGAAGACAATTTCCAATTGAATTGGCTTTTGCCATGACCATCAATAAAGCACACGGGCAAACCCTTGAAAAAGTTGGATTGTTCTTACCAGAGCCTATATTTGCTTATGGTCAATTATGTGTAGCACTGTCAGGAGTACGAAAATCTTCGTGTGTTAAAATCAAAATATTAAATGGACCAGATCAAGGCAACCTCATACCTGGATCTGAAGCAGTCTTCACACGAAACATTGTGTACAAGGAAATATTTTCCAAATAAGGACGGATTTATAAAACTTATAAAAATTAAAGTTAAATTAATGTATCTTAGTTCAATCCCAAGAAAATATAAAAAGATAATTATGCGAAAAGGCGTCCCCGTCCCTTGCCCTGGGATATAGCGTCGCTTCCTGCCAACGTTTTCGCGAAAACTTCTTATACATATTAGTTACATATAATAATAATAATCTGAAAAGCCCAGTGCATCAAAGTTCCAACCTGATATTTAACATCTAACATCATGAATTCAACAAAGTTGACGTTTTTATGATAAATATCCATCCTGTTTTGTTGCCCGTATTACGGGCTTTTTTCTCTAGTTTAAACATAAATAAACAAATACACACAGCTTCAATACAAAATAAATCATATTGTTTAATCAAAACAAACTCAAAAACTAAAACAATCTTAAAAATAAGATCAATAAAACCAATATCAAGTAAACACCACAATTATAAGTGATAGTAGGTTTTCTATAAGAGCGTGTTTTTCGGTGTTTTTAAACTATTATCTATTATTTAATACTAAATTTCAACTTCCCTAAGTATTTTCAGTGATTAATTTCAATCCCACTTAGTATTTTCAGTAAGAATATCAAGTGTGCAGAAACTAGTCCAAAATGAATTTGATTTTAAATCTCTATAATTATGACAATAACTATAATTTAACAATTGAAAATTATTATTATTAATCAAAAGAAAACAAAAAAATATATTAAAAATTTGATATAATATGTGTATGAAAACATTCATTATTGTAAAAACTACTTTTGTTTAATTCCAACGAAATTTTGAAATGTCCAGAAATTAGTGCTTTTACCTTACATGATTCGGTATTCATTGTAAACCGCAGTGTTGGAAGCATGTAAGGAAAACAAAGGAATGAATATATAATGACATAATAATAATTATATACAAATATGTATATATATACATAAGAAAAGCTGTAAGATATTCTATTCGAATAATTAGAAAAAAAGGAGTTGAGTGGTAACTTATATCATTTTATGATTCCAGACTATTTAAAAAATAAATTATTTAATCGTAATTGCCACAAAATAAGAATAATTTAGACATAAGTCATTATTGTAAGAATAATTTTAGACATAAGTTTGGGAAACTTGTTCACTACTATGTATACAGAACTAGAACATCAATAATTGTACAGCCAAGTTTGGAAAGTACAGAAATGATGAAAAGATCATTAAATTCTTATTACATAAACAAAAGATATACAAAAACAAAAAAAAGGAAGGAATCTTTTCTGAAAAAGGCGAAACATTTTTGTAAAGAGAGGAGGAAATATAATGATCAATTTTAGCAAAAATGGTAAACAAAGTATTTCACCTGAAAACTCATGAAAGGAAATTTAGGCTCGAGTCAGCAGAAAATGCTGGCTCTAGCGCAAATGCAATGGAAGTTGCCGGTTAGGTAGGCCAAGTCGATCGCATTTCGATCGATGTCGAAATAAATCGTTAACTGGGTTATCGAAATATTTACCGATGTGACGCAACAATACTTATTTGGTTTCATGTATTCCTGACCTTGTTAATTCGTAATCTAGATTTACATTAATGACCTAGCTAGATTTAACTATAAATTATGGTATGAATGGTACAAGAGAACACTCTTAAATTTATAACTGTTAAAGAACGAAGCTTTTGTTTCCGACTCACAGACTGGATCGACGAGGCCGGTCAGGCAACATATCAGAAGAATAAAAGAAGTTATTAGAGGTAATAGAAATTCTACATTTCGCTGGTGGAAATGTTGAAGAATTTCATAACATGAATTCATGTAAATTTTTAGCTTGAAACGATATATAATTAAATTATTTACTGCTACATTTCATTAGCAATAATATTATAAATATTATTATATATAGCAACAATAGGAAATTAAATCACATTTCTTTACAAAATTATTTTCCACAAAATTCTTTACATCAAATTCAAATTGCAGCGCGAAAAATATTTCAATTTTTAGTTCCATATATTAAAACTTGCCGACGACTATGGCCCTTTGACCAAACAGATAAAGACAGGCCGTCATTGGTCGAAAAGCGACTTGATTTAAGAAATCGCACTAAACCATGCACAAAAACTATTTCATACACGCGAAATGCCCAGTGTTACCGTTGAATTCACATAATTTTAAAAGTTTAACAATTTATATAAGTAAAAAATAAATAATTAATAATGGTAGACACTCACAACATATGGCGGAAGAAGTGAAGTTACTAATCCAGCAGGAACACGAATGGATGCAAAATATGATGGAGAAGATGATGAAAAGTAATCCATCGACATCCAGCGAAATTCCGAAGTTTCGTCCATTTGAAATTTACAAAGAGACCTGGGACACTTACCTATTCCAGCTACGACAGCATTTTTCTGCAAACAGGCTAGAGACGAAGAATTAAAAAAAAAATCACATTTTCTCTAATCTTGTGAAAATTACGTCAATGAGATACTGCAGACACTCTTTGAGACCAACAACGTGAGTACATACAAATTTGCAGGCATTGTAAGCACACTGAAAGGTCATTTTCAAAACAGAATACATATATTGCCATCGAGATGTAAATTTTTGCAGCAAAAAATGATGCCTGGACAATCATATGGTATTTGGATCGCAAAATTGAAAGGTCTGGCGAGGGACTGTAGCTTCATATGCACCAAGGAAGGCTGTAATGCATCGTATACTAACAGCATGTTTAGAGATGTGATTCTATTTCACACTCAACATGATCAAGTACGAATAGCTGCAACACAGAGGAAAAATCCAAGCCTTGATGAGATCAAAGAGATTGTGAGGGCGTATGAGTCGACCCAAATGGCATCAGTACAGTGTTTCCACTTTCGCGGAAATTTCCCTTTTTAGGGGAATTCGAGCTTCTGTGGGGAAACTATGAGGGAAACTTTTTGAAAGGGAAAAATGATTGACAAAACGTTTTATTTTGACTTGGTTTGCTCGTTTGCTCACAGAGCTATATATTTTGTGGATTAACCCGATACTTTAAATGAAATGCTTCAAGATTTTTGCTGTTTGTTTGTTTAACTGTTGTCTAAAATGTAGACCAATTGTGGCTTTAATCGATGTCCCTTATCGGACGGCGTAATTTTATCAGTGGAATTCGCCGGCTTGGGTGGCCAATGGGTTTTATAGCTAATAGAAAATTAATGGGCTACAAGAGTATAATGCAACAAAGAGGACCTCAATTCTTCGAGGTTGAATTGCGTTTGTTCATTCGTGAGCAATAAGTTAAAGTTAAAGTAGGTTATTATAGTAGACTTTGATTGTGTCAATAAAGATTTTATTTTAGGATTAAAAGTTAAAAAATATGGCAAGCCATCCAGGAACTCATGACCATTCATCTTCTATAGAGGTAAGTAAATTAATTAAGAGTGACTTCAAATTGTTTATGTTAAGATACTGTTTTCAGAATGTAATCTAATTTTAAGGCTTCAGCCACTGGCCCATCAACCTCAAAAATAAAGAGAGAGAAGAAGTGGAAAAAAATTTCAAGTCAGATTTGCTGAGTCTTCCAGAATTTTAGCATTGGCTTATCCAAAGGGATGGCAAGGGCAAGCGCAGAGTCTGTGACACTGTTCTGCAACCTGGAAAGTCGGACATAAGGATGCATGGAAATAGTAGTGGCCACAAGAGAAAGCTCGAAGCTTTTCTGAACCAAAAGCAACAACCTCACATCACCAAATTTACATCCGCTAACAAAAAGGTTTGCGATGTTGAGACAGCAATATGCGCATTTCTTATAGATAACAACATGCCATTGTCAAGTCCTGACCGTTTCGTTGCCTTCTTAAAAGCCCTGCCCGGGAAGGATATATTATCAAAAGTAACTCTTGGGAAGCAGAAGACAACAAACCTCATTCAACAAGGGATATGGCCTCATTTTAATAAGCTTCTCTCAGCTGAGTTAGAGGCTCATTTTTTTCACTTATTATAGATGACACCACGGATGTCAGTATAAAGAAGCAACTCGCCATTTTGGTTTCATACTTTGATGAGGATGCCTTTGAAACGAAAAACGATCTTTTGCACATCCTCCCTTGCCTTAGTTCGACTGCAGAGGGACTATATGCAGCTTTACAGCAAACAATGACAGAGTGCAATGTAAGTACAGGCAGATTTGCCGGACTTTGTTCTGGTACGAATAAAAAGGGACTAGCAAAATGTCAAAATTATTAGTGCATTCATCTCGTTGCCAGCTATGCTTGTAACAAACTGCCAATATCGTTAGAAGATTTTTGTCAAACTATATACAGTCATTTCAATCGAAGTCAGAAAAACAGTGCATCATATATAGAGTTCCAACATTTTTATGATTTGGAACCCCACAAAATTCTTCGACCATATCAGACGCGATTGCTTTCATTAGAGTCTTCGTCACTCTTATACGGCGTTTACACCGACCGAAATCTAGTAGATTAAGCGACTTGAGAAGATTTAACCCGAAATCTTGTTGAAACCTCCAAGATTTATCATACATTTTCGAAATCTTCTCAGAAGTAGATTTATTCGAAATCTGCACTAAATCACCTCAGTGGCCGCATCTAGTGGTGATCTTTTGTGCTATTTTAAGTCCTTTAGCACAATTTAGTACTCTTTCGACGTATCCGAAGTAAGTTCAATTGGTTGTTGTGCGCGTTGTTTAATTTCATTATGTGGCGCGATTTTTGATTTTGAAAATTTATTTTCGTTTTAATAAAAAAAATCAAAAGAGTCAAGGGAAGGCATGGACTATTGTCCAAGATAGTTTTGTCATAGATTTGAAGCAAAACAGAAGCACAAAACGCTACAATTTCACATGAAAAATGTCGAAGTGTCAAACGAAATCTCCTCACTGGCGGTGTAAACGACCGAGGAGATTTATCAAATCATCTCACGAAATCTACTAAATTTTGGTCGGTGTAAACGCGGTATTAGAGTTGAGAGGAAATTTAGTACACCAAAGAATATCGAAACAGAAGCCCGGAACAGGTTAGATGACGAGAGTACTTGTTGGATAAATAATAGACGGATCTTCTTAATTATGATCATTTATTAAACTGGATAATATTCTTAATACATGACGCTATGACGGTCATCGACTGACTAACTACGCGACAGATCTCTTAGCAACCGATAACTTTATCTTGCAACTTTAGGTGGCAGCACCTTCTGGTACAAATACTAATGTATATCTTATTTACAACAGTACTAGTGGAATCTTGTGTACTAAAAAAGGGATGCAAAGGACAAAGACATCAGTTGAAATTCTTATGGATCCGAGTAAAGTTCCAAAATTTACTTTGAAGTTGAATGCAACATCTGCACAAAGCAAGGAACTTCGGAAGGCCACTCTCAGAAAGCATTAGTTTTAATTTTTTAATTATAATACTATTATTAATATATTATAATATTAAAAACATACTATTATATATAAATAGTTCATTTTTAAATGGCTTCTTGTTACTTGTTATACTTCATGATCTTGTTTTTGGTACTTCTTGTGTTCTATTTAACACGAGTGTGCTTCTATACAGCATTGAAATAAGATGGTAACAAAGTTAAACTCATCAAATTTAGATTTACAATTTATATTTTTACTCATAATTTTAAAACATTCAGAAATTGACAAGCCAATAGAACATGTTTCTTCCATACAAAAGCCTTATAAAATAATAGAACATCAAAATACATTAATAAAGAAGGAAAAAACAGCATTGGAGGAAATATAATTGAAATTTGCGCCATGGTTGAAAGAGGAAGGGAAATTAGAAAAAAATCGTCTCATATGCAGGGAAATTTATGCTTTATGGTGTGGAAACACTGCATCAGTAATATTAAAAGGAAGCAGTACTTCCAGCGTATTGAGTAACGACATGGTTAATCAATTGAATCAAAAGGGTATCCACAAATCTATACGAGGAACTAGTAAGATAAAAAACTCTTCTGCAAGGAGGTCATGTACTGGGTGTTTCAAATACCATGACCGAAGTGAGTGTAATACTGTGTAGGCACATTAATTCTATCTGTAATAACTGTCAGCGCAGAGGCCATATAAGAAGTGTGTGTATGTCTGGACAACAAACATGCGCTGAACCTAAGTTTCCCCGGATTTTTCCTAGTTTTGACGGCGTCCGGGGATCGTCCGAGAAGAGTTTCATTCAAACTATGTTCTTGTTGAATGTCGCCTGGCCCGGTGCATGCGTCCTTAAAGTTAAGCAAAGGATGTTTAAAATCTAAAAATCCTAAGAAATCTGATCAGGCAAACCAACCCGTGATTCCCTAGTTCAGCTTAGTAATTCAGTTTAGTAATTTCAGCATGTAATGAAATGAAAAGAACAATGGAATATCCTTATCGAATATTTGGTTTGTCAGGATTTTTCCTTCCACATTCGTGCCGAGGATTTTCGGCTTCGAATCTTGGATAATGAGCTAGTCTCATCCTGAATTCCGTCTAGTTCGCGCCATCCGTTTTTCAACAAAATTAGTTTCATATTCATTTGAAAACAACAGTTGTGAATTTTAATTCTAAATCTGTTTTAATTTACATACATAATTGAATGAACTTAATGCAGTAAGTGCATCAATCATCAATCGTCGTGCTAAATCAACGAAGCTGCGTGTGCACGGTGTGAAAGTGCGTAACTATACTTTACGAATTGTGATAAACGTTATTACTTCGAAGTTTTGTTTTCAGATCCGATATCAAAATGCCTAAACGCAAATGCTTATTCAACAGCGAGTTGTAAAAAAGGTTTCCAATGTTGGAAAAAAGTAAAAATGACTGCAAAGCTTTTTGTACCGTTTGTTCTACAAGGATCTCCATTGCTAACAAGGGTGTTACAGACATTCATGAATATTTGAGTACGCAGAAACACGCAACAAATTTAAAAAACGAAGCCATATTTTAATATTTTGGAAGATCGAGTTCGGAAGACCTCCTCATTCGTGCAGCTGAAGGCGTATCATACAGTAACCCATCACATGTCCTTTAATTCTCTAGGTAGCACTCGTGCTCTTAACCGTCAAATATTTTCGGGGTCAGACATTGCAAAAAAAGTTTCATGCAATCGAACAAAAGCTACTGCAATAGCCATCGGAGTGCTAAGCCCTTTGTCGGTTGACGAACTCAAAAGTAATTTGCAAGATGTACCATTCATCAGCATAGCAACTGATACTAGCAGTCATGGAAGCACAAAGTTGTTTCCGATAGTTATTCAATATTTTGATGCCAAAAATAACGGAATCACTGCAAGGCTGCTGGAAATCGAAAGCACGGAAAATGAGACATCTGACACAATTACTGAACTGATTATAAAACAACTTCGCCAACATGATCTCTTGTCAAAGTGCATTACGTTTTCTGGAGACAACTGCAACACAAACTTCGGTGGAATAGAGCGACGTGGAACCAAAAATGTTTTTCATAAGCTCAAACAAAGTGTGAACTCCAACATAATTGGCGTGAGTTGCTCTGCACACGTCATTAACAACGCAGTGCACAACGGATGTAGTTTTTTGCCAGGAGATGCTGAATGTATCACCTTAAAAATTTACAATTTTTTTGCCACTTACACAGTACGAACCGAATCCCTTAAGGAATTCTTTGACACAGCTGATGTCGAATACAAACAACTTCTTTATCATTCCAAGACGCGCTGGTTAAGTCTGTACCCAGCTATCGAGCGACTTCTGAAGCTCTACCGTCCATTAAAGGATTATTTAGAATGCTTAGGAAGGCCACCTGTTTTAATTAAACAGTTTTTTGAAAATCCTCTCTCACAAGCCTATTTGTTTCTTATACACTCTATTATGCATATCGATCACTCAGAAACAGAGAAATTAGAAAAAAGTGATAGCTCTGTCCTTGAAACAAGAAAAATACTTGCATCTATCACAAAAAGCTTGAACGACCGAATTAAAGAAAGTTTCTTGCCGTTGAACGTTCAAAATATTATAAATAAAGAAGATGAAAACACGAAAAAAGAGTTTACAAAATGTTCTCTGAATTTCTATAATGAAATTAAAACATACATGGAAGAATGGATAAGGCCTTTGAAACAATTTGATAAATTTAACTGTATGTTTTTGCCGATGAGAATACTCAATGGACTGTTATTGAAGACACTGTTAATTTTTTAAAAGACAGGAACATAGAAATTGATGATACAAAATTGATAGATGAGTGGGTGAATTTAAAATCTTTCAGTCAAACAGTTCAAGATCATCTTTTAAATGCCAATCAACTTTGGTTACAATTTTTCAGAACACCGAATGCTCATTTATACTCAGAATTACTGAAAATTGCGCAGTATTTCCTTTGCATTTCTGCTCATAATGCTAATGTCGAAAGGATATTTTCACTAATTGCACAACAATGGACGATTGAAAGAAATGTATTAAACACAGAAACAGTGGCGTCAGTGATTAAAATAAAATTCAATTTCAAAGACTATAACTGTACTGATTTTTATAACTTTCTTTTAAGTAAGGAACATATTCTAAAGGTTATCGGAAAGACTGATAAATATCCAAAACCTGACAAGTAAAGAGTATTTTTTTGACTTTTTGTTGTTTTTGAAGAAATTAAAAATGTGAGACTAGCATAATTTTTGATAACTTTAAGAAGGTTTTGTTATGTTAAAAGAGTTATTTGTTTTAAATAAGAAATGTGAAGTCTGTTTTTTTCTTCAGAAGACTAAATTTAGTTAAAAACTGTATAAAAATAAATAAATAGTTGAATTATACTAATTGAAGCCATTTATTATTATAAATTTAACTTTACAAAAAACACCACTGTATACACGGCCGGGTTTTAAGCATCAAAATCCGGGGTTTTCGTGGTTTTTGTCCTGATTTCAAGATTTTAGAGATGACAGCCCTAGCTGAACCCAAAACATCATCACGCAATCGCAGGCGAATGGATTGGCGAAACAAAACTGGCAATCGACCCAGCACAAGAATTCAACAAAAACGTCAGGGAACTACATATGCAATATGTTTTGTACAGGAAGGGAGAGTATTGTCAAATGCAGAAGTTGCACGGACTGTGTGCCTGCGACGTAAAGTTTTTGTGGTGCTTGAGGTGAATCAGAACCCGATAACGTTCCAAGTTGATACAGGAGCTACCTGCCCTTTAGTTGGACTTGAGGGATATCGTAGCCTTGGCAATCCTCAGTGTGAGCCGACAAATCGTGCGTTGAAAGCATATGGCAAAAAAAGCTGGGGTGTGGCTGTTTCATGGACACGGCCGTGTGTTGTACGTGAATACGTTTATGTAACGGGTAATATTTCCTGAATGAAATATTTTTATTTATTTATTTAGGACAAAAGCAAGGAAACAAATAATTATTTTCTTAACAATATAGCTTTATTAATTATAGGTCTGTGATACGAAAAGTAAGACACAGATGGCATACAAGATACATCCAGATTTCTGGTAAACGTTAAATCAATACAGGTACTACCTAACGTTGTTGGAGAAGTTTCAATATAAGACAAATTGAACTCGCTGAGCATGAAGTCAGGCAATGAACTGTTTTGTGAAACATAAACATTAAAATCTCCAGCTATCATAACTGGTGTAGTAAGATCAGGCTCGTAATCGGGTATAATTTTAGCGATGTTTTTGGAATATTTTAACAACGATCGTATCATTAAGAGTTTAATTTCTGTTAACGCTGTGCCCGAGTGGATATACACGCACCCGAGTACGAATTTGAAAATGCCATCGGCATTTACGTTTAATAGACAGACATCACCTGCTGTTGGGTCTTTCATTTCCAAATAAATTTCCGAAATGTCAATGTCAATTATTATTATTATTTTTGTGTTGCTGGCGATTCTGCCAGCCTGGCTGTTTGAATTAGATTTTGAAATTCAAAATCGGCAAAATTTAGTACAAAATAACCCAATTTTTCGGCGCTTCCCCCTCCGCCGCACATGATGCGTCACTGATCTTGCTTATGGTACTGATTTCTTTGATCCTTTAGCTATCTCGTGGTATAATTTAATTTCGGATGTAGTGCATAGATTCGAAGCTACAACGCCAAACTGTATCCCCCGATTTTATCATTAGGTTTTTTGGATTGCCCCCGTATTGTAGCAAATTTGAAGACGTATTCACGTCAAAAGCAAAATATAGTTTGCAATCTATCTCTTTTCTTAATTGACAACTTCAAAGCTGCAAACATAATAGGCATTGATTGGTTTGATGCATTTAATTTCGAAATACACTTCAACGGGACGGAGAATGTTTTGCAAGCTGCCAGTGTAGTACAAAATTCAGCACAGAACTTAAGAGACACGCGTGAACACCTCGTACCTGACGCAAAGTCCCTCTCTAAGAAATACAATATGGTATTCAGTCAGGAATTAGGTTGCAGTAAATTTTATGTTGCACACCTCACGCTTAAGCCTAATAGTCAACCCAAGTTCTTTAAGCACCGACCGCTGCGTTTTGCGCAAAAATCTGAGGTTCGTCATGAAATTGAGCGATTGCAGACATTAGGTTAGGAATTCTTCAGTCAGTGGAAACAAGCCAATGGGCAGTACCCATTGTTGTAGTGAAGAAAACAAACGGAAAATTACGAATCTGTGGTGATTTTAGAATCAACAATAAATCCCCAGCTAGAAGTTGTTCGTCACCCGTAGCCTAGAGTCCAAGAGCTTTTCCATAAGATACAGGGAGGACAGTATTTAACTAAAATTGATTTATCTGATGCTTATTTCCAGATTCCCCTGGACGCAAAGTCAAAAAGATTATGTGTTATCAAGACTGAATTTGGGTCGTTTGAATATCAACGTATGCCATTCGGAATATCCAGTTCGACTGAAATTTTCCAGCGATATGTAGACAGTTGACTGCGTATACAGAGTTTTGTGGGATGTATATCAACGACATAATTGGGACAAGACGAACAAATGCTGAGCATCTACATAATCTGCAAGTCGTCCTGGAACGGTTAGAACAACACGGAATAAGAAGCAGATTGGAAAAGAGTAAAATTGCACAGAAGGAAATTTAATACCTAGGACACATTATTGACGCAACTGGTATTCGATCGGCGGAGTCAAGGTTGAAAGCGATTTCCGAAATTTGAGGGAACTGGAAGCGTCTGCAGGTAAAGCAAACTACTATAACCAATTTATCGAGACCTTTGCTCAAATAGCAGCGTCACTTAACAAATTACCGTCTTCAAAGGAAGCGTTTTATTGCAGTAGGGATCCAACGCTCCTTTGAACAGTCTAATGAGAAGATATTAAAAGTTTCGCGATTAGTACAGTTCAATAATGACTTGCCAATTACTTTGGCCACGGACGCATTACAAATGGTATTGGTGCAGTTATATCGCATGTTTACCCAGCCACAAGAGAAAAACCACTCGCTTTCACATCAAAGACACTAAACGCAGCAGAAAGAAAATGTTGTGTATTATTATGTACATTATGTATGTATGTAAACTATTCAATCAGCACAGCGACTTGACCACATTGCTCAATATATCAAATGTACGAGTATGTATACTATATGGTGTGAATTCTTCAGGCGTCGACATCGTACTGCTGCCTAATCGGTCTACTCCGTTCTTGTAGTCATCACTTTGGCGTGAAGGTAGCCCCGGTTTCCGGCGTTGCCATATCGCCCGTAATTTTGCGTTATAACGGTTCTCCCACGCTTAGTATATGGCCAGAAACTTGACCCACTACGTAGTCTTCCAAATATTGTGGTGGGTGATGTTCCCGTACTGGTCGACGTTGAGTTTGTTCCCGTTCGGCTGGTTGCTGGGATACTTGATCTTGTTCAGGTTCTGGTGGTACTTGGATTTGCTCTTCATTCCCTTCCATATTTGTGTGTTCGTGATCGTTCTTTGATGACACAATCAAATCTTGCATAGCTGGATTCTGCTGCTCCACGGATGATTCTACTTTTGTATCTGAAGAAAATAAGACTGTCTTTTACCCGACTTCCGTAAGACGTAATTGGTTGATATGCCGCTTGAAAATATAATCGTCATCCAGTTTGACTAGATAGTGTAGTAATCCCAGTTTCTTGATGATTGTTCCTAGCGTCCACTGAAGTTTCGGAAAAGTATATCATGATCAATCGTAATGTCAGGGTAAACATTTTTGTTTCCGCGTAAGTCTTGAAGAATTTTCGCCAAATGTTCGCCATTCGAAGTTTCGTCGCGAATTGATTGATATGTTATGGTTTGATTTGATATTCGATTCACTGCGTCCATGCACAATAAAGGTACTTCTTCGTTGATTGAACTGTCGACGTGAGGTTTTGAATCAATTGGTGCCCTTGAAAGACAATCGACGTTGGCGTTGTCCGCACCTTTCTTGAATTCCACTGTATAATTAAATCCCGACAGGAAGGCAGCGTAACGTAGTAAACGTGCTGATGTCATCTGAGGAATTTTTGCATTTTGATGGAAAATTCGGACCAATGGATTGTTATCAGTGACTAGTTTGAACGGCCTGGCGAATAAATATTGATTAAAGTGATCAACTGAGAATATGATGGCTAGAGCTTCACGATCAAGTTGTGAATAATTCTGTTCCGATAATGTTAAGGATCTGGACGCGAATGCGATCGGTCGTTCCTGGCCCTCCACGATGTGTGAAAGTATCCCTGCAACAACGACAGGGCTAGCATCACATGCAAGTTGTACTGGCAAAGCGGGGTCGAAAGGCATAAGAACTCTATCACTCGCAATTTCCTGTTTTATTTTGATAAATGCAGATTCGCATTTTGCCGTCCATTTGAATGATACGTCCTTGCGGAGTAGCTGACGGAGAGGCGCTTCTTCAGGGTTGAAGAATTTGGATCAAACCGCGAATAATACATTACCATCCCCAAGAATCTTCTTAGACCTTCCGTTGACGAAGGTGTTGGTAAATCGATGATTGCTTTTATTTTCTCAGGTGATTTTGATATGCGGTTAAATTCCACTATGTGTCTCAAAAACTCGATTTGGTCTTGGAATAGTGAACATTTTTGTCGATTAAGATGTCAATCAAAATGTCGTAATGGATCCAGGCAGGCAATTAGATTTGTTTTGCATTCTTCTTCCGTCCTGCCGTGAACGACGATGTCATCAAAGTAATATTCTGTATTGGATACGTTCCTGAGGATTTGATCTATGATCCGGTTGAATTCTGAAGGCGCCGTTTTAATTCCGAACGAGAGACGGTTTATTCGGTACATTCCTCGATGTGTCGATATTGTTTGGATTTCGCTCGATTTTTCATCAACTGGTATATGTAGATAAGCTTTATATAGGTCAAATCGGTAGAAGTATCGTGAATTCCGCAAATTATTAAGTATCTCCTCGATTTTCTTGATTGGATAATGTGTGTCTGTGAGCCGTTGATTGACTCCAACCTTATAGTCTGCACATAATCTGAGACCTCCATCGGCTTGTGGTATTATCCAGAGCGGTGAACCCCAATCGCTGACTTCACACTTGGTAATAATTTTAGTTGCTTCCAAAGAGTCGAGTTCTTTATCGACTTTGTCCTGAAGTGCGTATGGAACATCACGTTCCCGGAAGAAAATGGGTGTGGAATCTTTACGTAGGACTAATGATACCTTGTATTCCGAGACACAACCTATCTTCTGCTCGAAGATATCTGGGTAATTTGAAATTATTTGTTCTAAGTTTGAGCAGGCGTTGATTGTAGTTGACTGGACTACGTGGGATATTCGATTGTCGACTTCGCTTAATTTAATATTTAATCGCGTTATCCATGCCCGACCAGCGATGGCTGCATATTCCGCTGGTACGATGTAAATTTCGTCTTTGATTGCTCTACCAATGTATTCTGCATTCACAATAATTTTTCCGTCTGGTATAAATATATTTCGTGAGTAGGATCGAAAACCTATCGTCGCGGGTAATAGATGTGTCAATGAATCGATTTTAGATACTAGATTTCTTGGCAAAAAAGTGTAACCTGAGCCTGAATCGATTTCAAATTTTATTGGTCTTCCCTCAATGTTGATGTACGTTTGATAACGTTCTGAGTCAGTGTTTATATGATATATGTCTACAATGTGACAAGTTGATGCTGGTCTGGATGTTGCTTTCCGCTCCAGTAGCGTACGAAGACACACTTTAGCCACATGCCCCAGTTTTGAGCATTCTGTGCACCTTAAATTTGATTTCTCCTTTCGGCACTCTTTGGAAATGTGGTTATTTCTTCCACACCGTAGACAACATTTATCCAAGCCTAATTCTGTGTAATTTAGCTTATTCCTTGATTTTACCATATACCGGTCTTGTTGTTGACGTCGATTCTTTGATTTCTGTTGCACTTGACTTTTTGAATTATGGTTGATATCTACATTAACAGGAGGAGTGGAAAGCCTCTGAGCAATAACTCTCGAATCTATTTTGGATGTTTCCACGCGATTGTTTTCGTAACGATTTCTTTGAATTTCAATTCATTCGACTGTAGCAGCTGTTCCCGAATGCCATTGTCCTTAAGGCCGCGGATAAATTGAGCTCGCAGAAAGATATCCGCGATCGATACCTCGCAGTCGCACGGTGATGCAAACTCACAATCTCCTATTTCCCTACGAAGAGTAGCAACGAACTCAGCAATTGACTGTCGTTCGAGTTGATAAATTGATAAAAATTGATGCTGTGCGACAAGACTGTTTTTCTTCTATGCTAGGTGGGCTTCTAATAGATCGACTAGTTCTTCATATGTTAGTTCCCCCGGATTCTTTGGCGCAGCGAGTGCCGCCACAATATTAAAACTTACAGCTCTGATCGAGTTTAAGAGTAATTTAGCACAATAAAGTTTATTTGTTATAACATTTTTCATTTCTAAATAATTTTCAAACTTATAAGCTTATAATATTGAAAAGATTCTTCCTTTTGATCAAAATTATCAAAATTTGAAATTAACAATGCACTATTTGATTAATTCGGAGAAGTACCCTGTTTTGGTTGAGCAGCGTTCTGTTGGCCTGTTTGAAATTGGTCTACCATTGATTTTATCATCTCCTGCTGCATCTGCATAAACTGCGTAACTTGGGCAGTATCGATTTTGATTTTATGTTCCGGAATCTCCAATTTGAAGTTTTCAGGTTATGTTCCTCCTTCGATTATTGATGAATTTCAGAAATAAATTGATTCTTAAGTTTCACCTCGTCGCCATTTTGTTGTGTATTATTATGTATATTATGTATTTACAAAGGTATAAAACTATTCAGTCAGCATAGCGACTTAACCACATTGCTCAATATATCAAAGGTATGTATACTATATGTTGTGAATTCTTCAGGCGTCGACATCGTACTGCCGCCTAACCGGTCTACTCCGTGTTTGTAGTCATCACTTTGGCGTGAAGGTAGCTCTGGTTTCCGGCGTTGCCATATCGCCCGTAATTTTGCGTTATAACAGAATATATAGTCAAATTGAAAAAGAAGCCCTCTCGATTGTGTATGGTGTTAAGAAATTTCATCTGTACTTATACAGGATACTATTCGAGTTAATAACTGATCACTAACTACTAGTCACAATATTCAATCCCAGCGAGAAACTGCCTCACATGACAATACAGCGCTTTCAACGTTGGGCGATTAACCTAATGGGATATACATTTACAATACGATATCGATCGACGCGAAATCATGGTAATGCTGACTGTCTGAACTTGGACCGAAGAGTATTTCTTGAATTCGCATAAGCTAAGCTTCACATCTGTGAATGAAATCGAGAAATCCAGCTAGACAAAATTCGGTACAATTCACAAACACAACCATAAGATATTATTTTTGTTTCGCTCTCGTGAGGTGAAGTTGTAACTACGGGTTTTGTGATGTTCGTAAATTTGATAATTTAGTGCATTAATATCCAAATTTATGATGTAGGTGCAATTTCTAGCAGATAATTAATGTTCCCTGCTAGATTTAATCTCATAAGAATGGTTAAAACTCAAAAAAACAAGAGATGTTACTCGTTCAACATCCACGACCAGAATGATGAGAATGACACTCCGAATAATTCGGACACACACACACTAAGAAAACGAAATTATTGGGCTGGAATATTTGGATTATTGGGCTGGATTATTGGCCAAGTCTGTTCCCGAACTTTTGTAGTAAAAATCATTATTCTCTCAGATCTTGCTAACAAGAGCGTAACTAACAAGAATATAGTAACGGAACAGAAATGCAGTATCTTGCGGTAAAACTGTCAAATATTGATATAGACCATGAACGCAAAATAAAAAATTTTATAAAATGTTTAAAAATCAATAATTTATAAGTTACTAATAATTAATTTTCTTGCAAGTTTCCAAAAATACCTATAAAAAACCATCAAATAAAAAATTTTCATATGTCAAATAATGCATTTGACAGTTTTACAACTTTTTAATAAACCAATTTTTTTTGGAAAAAAGTAGTACGGAGGGAAAGTGCTTGCGCGAGCAAATCTGTTATACTTCTCCCTTAGATTATAGAGAACAGGATATGACACGATGACGGGTGAGCGTGCAATTTCAACGCAACCTACGAAAATTAACAACCGAAAGACATTGACGTCGGAAAAATTTTGAACACGACCACGAAACAAGTAGAATTGGACACAAATAATTGATAAACACAAATCTATTTTTTAGAAACATTTATCAATAATTTTTACCTATGTTACACGTTCTTAATTATAAAATTTAGAAACATTTTTACCTATGTTACACGTTCTTAATTATAAAATAAACTATTGAAAAATTTCAGTATAAAATTCTACGAAAGGTTTTTGCTTCTACTCCACTGGACATATTTGACACGAATTTCATACCCGATGCGTCATTTACTATGTTCCTTATTTTCAAACTTGAAATTTAATTAGAAAAACAATGTTTTTCACTTTGAAAACAATTAAAATAATTAAGGAAGACATTGAATTTCACTTTCTTAAAAAATGCAACGCCTTCGTCCTGTTGAAAATATTAATATATCCATTTCTTTACCAACCACTTTATGTTTACATTTTTATTATGAATATATTTCGCGAAAATGACACTGTCACTTTCTAATATTTTGACCATCACTGCACTGAATTTAATTTAATATTATTTCGGACACATTATTAATTTTTTCAGAAAAACACTGTAAAATTTAATAAATTTCCTTTCGTTTTGAAAGCTCTTAGGGGTGAACGCTAGCATACGAGATACAAAATACTCAAATGCAGTAGAGAAGTAGTAAAAGTAGTAATAGCCGCGTTTTATTAGCCGCGTTTTATTATGAACAAGATCTATATGGATCACGAACGTAATAGATTTTTCATATGTATTCCAACAACAACACGTGATCCTGATAGCTACCAAGATCACGAGTTGTTGTTGGAATACATTTAAAAGATCTAGTACGTTCGTGATCCATATAGATCTCTTTCATAATAAAACGCGGCTATTATGAACAAGATCTATATGGATCACGAACGTAATAGATTTTTCAAATGTATTCCAACAACAACACGTGATCTTGGTAGCTGTCTGGATCACGTGTTGTTGTTGGAATACATTTGAAAAATGTATTACGTTCGTGATCCATATAGATCTTGTTCATAATAAAACGCGGCTAATATATTCTAGTACGGCAGCAGACCTATATTCTCATTTACGATTGAGGCCAGGTCCGAATGAGATTTGTATAATTTTGTATAACTTCGGTCGAAACATTCACTTCCTTAGTTATTCATTCGTTGATTGTGTTTGGAATGGGCTTTTCCCAGATGACGAAGGTATTTTAAAGTGAAAATATTTACGAGAATATATTTGTTTGCGTTCTGCCTTATCCTTTGCCATCGTGACGTTTCGTACTAAAGTGTATAATGTGGAACTGCATAGTTGCATGGAATTAAAACGGGTAACATCTTTGGGTAGAGTAGACTCGTGCGGATTTTTTATTAGTGATATATATTTTTAAATTCTTTTTAATTTAGCTATAGACTATTTTGAGCATGGCTATAGTACACTTAACTCCATCTCCTATTTATTAATTTTTCGTGGAAAAAATCATATTTAGGTAGATATGGTTAATATCTTTAATTGAGGATGAGGAAAAATTGGATTTTCCGTTCCAAAACATCGAATTTTCAATTTTATTACTCGATGCGCTCATACAAAATTTTGACATTTGTCAGAGTTCTAGTACAAATCAGACACATTTGCCATTTACAAATGGACCGGGAAGTAGTGGGGGGTCAATAAATTGTCCACCCCTTAAAATGCTCAGAATAGTCTATTATATCTAAATATGTGATATTTTTCAGGAAAAATTTATGAATAGGAGGTGGAGTTAAGTGTACCGGACCCAAAATTGATAAATAAGAAGTGAACTTAAGTGTACCGACTTCAACAATTGTTTTCACCACCTGATTTTAAATTAAGGAAGAATAAGCATTTTGTAAAATAATATATACAATTGATATAAAAAACCCCAATTCCATACATGTAATGTATCGTCTGCGATGCAGGAACCAGATATGCCTTTCAATGGTGATCCCATTTGACATCCTAAAACACTAAAGATAATATCGCCTCAGAGACAATTCCCCAACATAAAAAAGATATAATAATTTTTATGTTAGTCAGATTGCCGACAGTTTCTTGATGCTAACATAAGACACACGTAGTCCATGTAATCCACAAACCAACAATGTTGAAGGTAAATCTGCTGCCTGGGGAGAGGGTATGGAGCCACACTACGAGCGTTCCAAACTAATTTTTCAACCAAATAGGGTGCAAATCCACCAAAAGCCGTGTGATATTATGGTACACTCGCTTTTCACTGTCACCAGGCAATCTGTAAATTGTAGCACAAACGGCGGCTTTTCATGCAACATAAGTACTCTTCCTGAGTGGAATCCTACACCAGTTAATCTCAATCGCGAGGTTTGCAGGATAAACAAATGTATGCGTTTGTAGTTAGTATGGGAGAATAATTAATAGGGAAACCTATGTTACCTGTACATTAAATAAAAATCCTATATGTACGTATATATTAAGGAATACAAGTCTTAGTGGCTACGCTCCTGAAGTTCTCTTCAAGATAATTCACAACATCTTGCTCAACAACTTATTCACGCAAATCAGTCCAAAACCGCATAAAAAAATGCTTCCGTTCGATACGGAGGCTTTTACATTATTGGCACTGTACTATTCGGGGTCATTTCAGTGAAATGCCAATTTCGAAAGATTTGCGTTTGAGGAAATGACAATCTGGCATATCAATGTTCATTTCAGTGACAGTTATGCGTCGAACAAGTTGGGTAACCGTAAGTATGGGAAACGATGAAAGTACTTGAAGTTATTTTTTTAATAACATAAATGGGGGCGATTTTGGCTGCACGTAACAGTTTCTGTTGCTTTGATATCCTGTGTTATTTTTATTTTAATCTGTAAATGTTTTTATTTATGTATTAAAGATAAAAGCAAGGAAACAAATAATTATTGTGTTACAATATAACTTTATTAATGATAGGTCTGTGAACAACCTTATTCCAAATACCTATTACCCAAGTAAGGGACGTAGATATGGTTTCGTTAATTTTACTCAAAATGAGATAATCAAGAGACTTCACTTTTCAAATATTATAATTGGTTTTTATTGTTCCTAAATACAAACAATTCACTTTATATGAGGAACAATGTTCTCAAAATTCTTAAGTACAATCCAAAACAATTTTACGTGTGATCTCTAGTCGTGTTCCAATTGAACTGGTCTCACCAAACCAAAACCTTTTTTTCAGTTAACCACGAAATTCGCACTTTTCTCGTGGAAAAATGGATCATGTTGCCATGATTTCAGAAACGTAGGAATTTCGAAGTCATGTTCTTTTAATTTTTTCTAAGAATCTATATATTCAACAAATACCAAATTTTACTTCTATTTAAAAAATGACGCTTATCTCAATCTTCGTCTCAAGTGTGCAAAGGAGACACAAATGGACCTTAGCCTACTTAGGCTAATTTTCTTAGCCTACTGGTCTTGCCCTAAATTGCATGCGCATGTGGACAAAATACATCCATGTGTATGACTTAATAAAAAAAAAACACGGAACCACACAAAGGGCCGATCACATGCATATTCTGAACAGTCTGTGTGTAATTTCCATACAATGTTTTACTTCAATACAATCGATAGATTGTGACGTAAGCTGACGATTAAAACTTAAAGGAACATCGTAGCTTCTCCGAGTCAAAAGTAATACTAATTGCAAAGCTCAATACGCAGTAAAAAATCTCAAAATGGCGGCGCTTCCCCGTCCACCGCGCGCGATGCGTCACTTTTCTCGTTTATCGCAATGAGTTCTTTGTTCCTTTAGCTATCCAGTGGTATAAATTAATTTTGGATGTAGAGGATAGATTCGAAACTACAACGCCAAACTGTATCCCCCGATTTTGTTATCATTAGGTTTTTTTGGATTGCCATCAAAAATGTATTTACATCAAAAATTCAACAAAATTTGCAAAACTTCTTACGAGGTTTCTGAAACTCACTGAAATGAATGTCAAATGTCGAAAAAAATTCTCTATGAAATGATTGCGATAACTCGTTCTATGTATGGTGTGTGTTTATAATCACCAAATTCCTACTACACTAACCTTATACGTGTTGTGTTGGCCACGTACCACATTATGTAGCCACGCGAACGCTCGTTGCTGTAGTGACCACGTGTTTTCCACCAGCTTGGTTGGTCAGCAGTACGTGGTGATATTTCCCAAAACTATCAGAAAATGTATTCAGCAAAAAAACAAACCCAAATGAACAAGATGTTCGATTCACTACAATTTATGTAATTTTAACTACTTGAAGAAGGATCACTGGAAATATCAAAACTGTTGTGTTGCAAATAGAATGTTTGAAAAAAGACTGAACTACAGAATTTTACGTAATTTTACGTTCGCAATTGCAAGGGACCATAAACAAAAAAAACGATCCCTTTTCCATTTTGTCCGTGTGTCGAGGATATTTGCCATGTACCGTATCTCATGGAATTTTCGTCCTTTCAAAACACAGACTTTCGGTTTTGGTTGGTTTCTAACAGAATTCTTTAAGTTGGAAAAGAAAAAAAAGAATTGGAAATGATTTTCGGTGTTCGGAAAAAGTGGAAGAAAAAAAAACTAATACTATTTTTCGAAACGACAAACGATTTGGAACAAGAAATTAAAAACAATTTTCCAAACCCGCCCAAAATGGCCGCGTAAATCAATTTTTTTGATTCTCTACGGAATCGTCTGAACTACAAACGAAAAGAATTTACTACAAACCTCTACGTCGTTTGTAGTTCCGAATCTAAATTTATTTTCTCGATATCTTAATTCCTTTATTCTCCTTTTCTTTAGATTTCTAAGCCAAATGCAAATAAGGACAAAAATAATATTGTAGCGATTACTCATTCGAGTTTTTCGAAAACAACAGTTATTGAAGAGGTAATGACGTGGGATTTTGAGTCACAGATAAATATGACGTACGAAGCAATTCATAGTGCTCTCATCTTTCAAGATTAGCACTTTTCTTGGAGTGTCACAAATATCAAACCGTTGTCAATATATTTTACACATTTCCGCCCGCCTTCGAGCTGCATCGGTTCGAAAAGGTGGATGTTGGTGGTAAGATTGGAAGAATGCAGATTTTTACTACTGGTCTGGTGATCGTTGTAAATCCTGCCTTGATCTTCACGATTCGGCCAATATTGTGTCTTCCAGGGTGGGTTTTGACTATACGACCAAGCGGCCATTTCGATGGGAGATACCGCTCATCCATGATCAATACCATGGTCCCTGGTACAATCGGTGTTGCTTGCTTCGATTTGTGCACTGTTTGATGTCTGCAAATATTCTTTGGAAGCTCTGGACCATATGAGAGAGGTCCTGCCATCGTGATAATTGATTTCCTGGGAAATGGCCAATTTGTGGCTCGGGAATGGTTTGAAGTGGTTTATCAATCAGGAAATGGCCAGGTGTTAGTACGTCAAGGTCGTCTGGATCATTTGTTAGTGGACAGATGGGTCTTGAATTCAAGATACACTCGATTTGCGTGGTAATGGTGGTCATTTCCTCATATGTTAGTAAGCTGTCTCCTACAACTTAATTTAACACCAGCCTCCCACTTTCCACCGAAGTACGGCGTACCTGGTGGATTAAAATTCCACGTTGCACCATATTGTGCTTTAATAGCGGATAACCGTTTTAACTCAGCTAACTGTTGATCGAATAGGTTTTTTAACTCTTCGTCTGCACCCTTAAAATTTGTCCCACAATCGCTCCACAGTGTCGCAGGGATACTTCGTCGGGACACAAATCTGCGAAACGCCGCAATAAACGCTTCAGTCGTATAATCCGTGACAATTTCCACATGAATTGCTGAGGTTGCTTGACATACGAACAATGCATTCCATGCCTGATATTGTTTTGCTCCTCGACCTTTCCATGTTTTTAAGTAAAAGGGCAGGCATAATCTACTCCTGTATGGGAAAACGTACTCGATGGCGTAACTCCGGACGATGGTAATTGTCCCATTAATTGTTTGAGTTGTTGTTGCCGGTATCTTGTACACTTGACGCATTGTAATATATATGATCGAGCTGGTGATCGTCCTTCAAAAATTCAGAACTGATCCCGAATATAGTTCTGTGTGTCCTGAGTTGATCCATGTAGTGTCTTTTCGTGCGCGTCGTATGATCAGTATTGATAAGGGAGAGTCCTTCGGAAGAATGTAAGGATGTTTTATAGCAGATGACAAAGCAGAGTTTGGAAGACGACCTCCAACTCGTAGAGGCATTCCATTGCCATCAACAAACGGTAGAAGGGGAAGTATAGGATTGGTTCTAGGTAATTCTTTATTTTGTGAAAACACTTCGAGTTCAGAACGAAACGTGTGTCGTTGGACAGCAGATACCCAATACGTTCATGCATCCTGCAATTCGATAGGAGTGATCACTGCATGAAGTAAGTTACTATGTTTCTTTTTGAAGAGTCGGACCACCCTGATGCACTACGCTGCAATCCGAATGAGACGCGTCAATGACGAGTATCTAGTAACCAACCCTCAAAGGTTGACTTGTGCAAATAGGCGACAAAGTGTGGAGACGATTGTCGTATTTCTAACTGTTCAGATGAGAATGTTGATGATCAAATAGTTTGTGGCCATGTATTTTGTTTTTCTCTGAGCCATACTGGAGCTCACCACCAGATAATTTGTTATTTTAGTTACTTCGCTGACAGCTCTGGTAGCACAATCTGCAGTATTAATTGTTCCTGGAATATATCTCCAATACACCTGTGGTACAGATTCATGAATGAGACATACTTTATTATGAATAAAATTTTTCCATCGAGAAGGATGACTATTTAGCTATGTATGTACAATAGCTGAATCGGTCCAGAGGTAACATGGTGCATTTTCTAAATTGAGTATTTTTCTTCAATGTCTTACGAGTTTGGCTACCATCACAGCTGCTGATAGCTCCAAACGAGGAATTGTCATTCACTTCAGTGGTGCTATTTTGGTTTTCGAACAAATCAAATTAGTGATGATACCAGATGAATCACCGAATCCGTGAATTTGTATTTCAGCATCAGGTTCAAATCCTAGCCACCTTGGAATATAAATGTCACTGAGACCATCTAGAAGGTGAAAAAATTTTCACCGTGTTAATTGTGCGGCTGGTAATGTTTCATCCCACCCAATTTTTATTGTGCACAGTTCTGGCATAAATATTTTTAAGTTGATGAAGATCGGAGATAAAAATCCCAGTGGACCATACAATGGGCTATACGAGACAAAACTCCGCGTTTGGTTGGTTTCGTTGTTACTTCCTTCTCGGTGAGTTGTATAACATCTAATGCTGGATTCCCGGGGAGTCCTAACGCTTGTACCACATCATCCTTCATTGGCACTGAAGTCGAAGGTGATCTTCTTCTTCTGGAATTTTAAGCATGCAAGTAAAAACAGGTGTAATTGAATTTACAGATATTATTCACATAGTTAAAGCGAGATAACAAAATAACGTAGTAACCCTGGTCCGGTCAGAAGATTGGTTTACTCAGTCCGCCCGCTCTATGGCCAGGATAAAGGGCAACCTGCTTCTCGATTAACACAATACAAATAATATCTCCGCAGAAGGCAATTAGCCCGTGCGCGGACCTGCTTAGTTTGTCTAATTATTTTAATAGTTGCTTTCCTTTCGCTGCTCTGCTCATGAGCAGATCAACTTTAACAAGAGGAACAACAACAATTCGCGAGCAATCCTGCTCACGTTTTAAAACGTGAGCAGAAGCACTGCTCACGGAAAAAATATTGGTCAGGACTGTATCTGTTGTTTTCAAGGTTGGTGGACTTTATAATCTGTCAACGTATGTTAAACTACAAATAATGGAACAAGAACAACATAATATGCAACATAACTTATTGTGTAATGCTTGGTTTTCCTTTTTTGCAACACTAACCTTATTTAATTATGTCATTGATTGATGTTTGGTTTGTCTTGCCCACATTTTACGCAAAATTCAAATGTCAAAACGTCGACATGTTAGCCAACCTTTGACAATTGAATTTTGTGCGTTCCTTTCGTCATGAGCAATGATCGTGAGCAGAGCAATGCGAAAGGAAAGCAACTAATATCACAATGCTCTCTCAAATAAACTATATAAAACAATTCTATATTATAAAGAAAAAAAAAAATACAACAAAAAATAAATTGAAGAAAAGAAAACAATTTAAATCGTAGCTACAATAAAGTTAAGGTTCTATTATATTACATATCTGGATGGAATAAACCTTTGATAGTTGGAGGTGATAGGTCAACAATCCACTTTCTTATCAATTTGGCATTAATTAAACTCGAAATTTGCTTTTCTTTTAGCTCATCAGGAAGTAAATTAAAAGTTTTGTTACCAATATACATATATATGATTTCGCCTGTCGATTTCTTCAAGCACTTTAGGAGCTTGAAAAATTCAGCGTCTCGATGAGTTTTCTCTCAACTGTTCATACGCGTGAATAAATTTCGAAAGATAGATTTCTCAATGAAATATTTTCTCACACTTATAATACATTGTTCTTTATATAAATCGTCGGACGAGTAAAATGGCGGTTTATTAAATATCAGTTTGACTAGTTTTTTTTGGATAGTAAGAAGTGGACTTATTGACGCATCATGAGTGCCTCCCCATACAACGATGCCATACGTTACAATTGACCAGAATAAACCATAATAAATCGTTAACAATTGTTTGCTCGTAAGAATCGGTTTCAATTTATAAACGAGGTAAATTATGAATCGAGATTTCTGTACTACTTTTTTGACGTGTTCTGTCCAATTTAAATTCGAATCTACTATAACACCCAAATACTTAGTATGTGATACTCGTTTTATCTGAGAACAATCGCATGTACGGGGATGACAATTCAAAGCATGTATTGTAATATTTGTATTAAGCGGTAAACTATTTCTGTAACTACCAAATGTCATATACGAGTATACCGTTTTATCTACATTAAGAGAGAGATGGTTCTGGGATAACCATTTATTTTATTCATCATCACATTGGCAGTTGTTATCGCTTGTTCCCACGTCTCTCCTTTGACAATTAATACTGTGTCATCTGCAAAAGATACAATTTCGCACCCTACGTCCATCAAAAGCATACTGTTGATATACAAACTGAAAATAAGATGGGACCTAGTATCGTGCCCTGCGGAACACCGCAGCGCACACGCATCTCATCACTATATGCATCATCTATCTTGACAAATTGCTTCCTATTCGTTCGGTAACTACGTAGGAGATACATCGTGACATTAATACATAATTCGTGACAGCAATTCCGTGGTGTTACTAGATTATTTACGCAACGGGAGTCCGCCTGACACACACATCATGTTAGCCTCCTCTGCAATTTGCTGTGCTTCGTCAACTGTATTAGCCACACCAAATACGTCATCGACATATCAGCCCTTTGTTAGAGCATCGGAGACTAACGAATATTTTGCACTTTCGTCTTTAATAAGTCGAGTGATCGTTCGTAGTGCCAGGTATGGTACACCGGCTAAACCGTACGTCACTGTAGTTAGACGGTATCTTTGAAGTTGATCCTGGCATCATTCCATAATATTCGCTGGAGGTTCTGGCTGATTGGTGTTGAGGCGTTAGAAGCCCAAGGTTTGGACCTCCTTGATGGTTGAGCATTCTCAAAGGCTCGAATTGATCCAATCCTGGTGGTGAGAAAATCCCGCATTTGTGTCCAGGTTGCTGGTTGTCTCGATGACATACATACAGGAATATTTGGGTACGTGATATTTTTGGTATATCTGCCATATACAAGTTGTATAGCAAAGATGAGGGTGGATCCTTGAGGAATACCAGCATGAATCGGTCTCGGTGTTGACAGCGGATTGTTGATTTTAACTTGAAATTTCCTATTTTGGAGGTAGGCTCTATGATTTGCGTCAGTTGGTGGGGCTTGAAGATAAGTCCTGCATGCCAGACTTTGTCGAAGGCCTTTGGTATGTCGAACATAACTAAGCCGGTGGCTTGCCTTCTGTTCATCCCTATGATAATGTGTTGTACAACTCTGGCTAGTTGTAGTTCGGTGGGAGATGTGCCTGAAATCCATATTGTTCGGGCGGAACGATTTACCTTTTCTCCGTCTCTCCTGTGAGACGGGAAAGAATTACGCGTTCTGCAATTATGGCTATGCTAGGTAGTAGACTGGTTGGTCTCCGGTTTCGGGGTAGGGTGAGGTCTTTGCCCTTTTTTGGGAGGACTATGATGGTCGCCAGTTTCTAAGAGTGGGGGAATCTTCGCAGGTGGAATACTGCGTTCATTATTGTTGCAATTTCTTACACAACATTGCCCGGAATGTGTTTCAAACAGATGTTTGTTATGTTATCGTATCCGGGGGCTTTGCGGGCAGTGAGATTTTTGATGATATCACTTACTTCGTCCTTGTTCGTGTCGTATCTGTCGAGGTCATTGGGGGGGACGGTTATGGACTGGAGCTGTTGAGACAGGGTGTTTATGGAGGTTGAGTCATTACCATCATCTGACGAGTTTTCGTGGAATTGCAGTACTAGCGCATCTGCAAACGCTTCTGCTTTTCCGTAGCTGTCACAGATGATGTCACTGTTTTGGGCTTGTGTGTTGAGTATCGATATGCTGTTTCTGTTTCTGAAGTACTTGTTGATTCTCCAGAAACTTTTATGGCCCGTTTCGTGGTTCTCGAGGAAGTTGCCCCATTTTAAAATGGGTTGTGCGGCCTCGGATCTCATTTGTCATTCGATTAGCCTCGTTGCACAGTGTGAGGTCACTCGTTCCCCTAGCTCTTTTGACGTGAAAACGTCTTCTCGTTGAGTATGTACATTGGTAGCCAGTCTAACATTCTTGTGCTACAAAACACCGTCATATTTCAATCGCTAATAACTACGAGACTAATAACGCGATAATAAATGTTGAGGCCACAGTGGATAGAACATATTTGTTCTTCCCGTGACGTTATCGGGCTAGTGCAAGCGCCCACTCGTGATTGTTGTTTTGTAGCGTTGTGTGATGTTATTTATGAGTGTAGCATGACAACGCGTTAGGTTAAAATGTTGATTGGGTTATCATTGTAAAAAGCATGAAAAGTGCTACCAGGACCTGAACAGAAACAGTAAAAATATTCTCCGAAATATAAGCAAAAATGGGAATGAATTTGAAAATTAAAAAAATGTGGAAGATATCGTCAGAGGCGTAAATATGCACCGAATTGCAAAAAACTCAAATCGGATAAAACCTGCATCAAAACGAATATTAAAAACCAAAAATGTCTTGCGCCGAGCAAGTGTGAGAGCTACGGCGGCATCGAAGATGAAATAAAAAAACGGCGCAAAACAATGAACTTGTGATTTATCTATTCTGTAACCGTACTTCTCTCCATAACCCTTGTAATGAATAGTTTGATGAGTAAAGTACAAATTAGTGCGAAAATCTTTTTGTAACTTTTTTGACGTAGAAACGTCTTTTCCTTCGTGAAGTACACTGATAGTCAGTCAAACTTTCTTGCGTAAAAATATACCGTCAGATTTCAATCGCTAATAGTTACGAGGCTAATAATGTGATAACAACTGTTGAGGTCACTATGGGTAGATAATGCCTGGACGCGTGTTTATCGTGCAGCATTTATTTTGCGCGTGACATCATCGGGCTAGTGCATTGTAGGTACGCATGATTGTTGGTAATAAACGTTGTGTAAAATTATAAACCAGTGTGGCGTGAGAACGCGGTCAGGTAGAACGTTCGTTCGAGTGTTGTTATAGGGAGTTTGAGAAGAACTACCAGGATCTAAAGTGAAATAATAAAAATATTCGCCAAAATATCGGTAAAAATCGGTACTAAATGGATTAAAAATTAAAGATATCGTTGCATATGAGTCGTCAATATGCGTCGAATTGAATAAAACGCAAATCAGAGAAAGCTTGCATTAAAACGAACTTAAAAAAACCTCAAATGTCCAGTGCCGTGTACATGTCAGAGCTACGGCAGCATAAAAAAAGTGAAAAAAGGCGCAAAAAATAAACTTGTGATTTATATTCTCTGTCACCGTACCACTCTATATAACCATTGTATAGGAGACATTAGTTTAAGTACATACTAATAAGAAACACATATAATTTTATCCCCAAGTTTTCACGAAAAATCTACGACGCGAACCTTGACTGGGCCTTTCGGATGAGGTCTTTAACCCTTAAACCCTACCCATGCTGGGAGAAACACTATTCTTACCCTGGGGCCTTTTAGACCCCAATATATATTAGTGAATTATTATAAGTACTGAAAGACAGTTTTATAAAAATTAATATTTATTATGACAATGTAGTTAGTTGACATGAAAAAATATATACAGTAGGCGCTCGGTAATCCGGCGCTCGCTAATCCGGCACATCCAGTAATCCGTCGTTTAGAGAGCACATGCGCATTGATTGTAATTCGCACCGAATTAATTTTATTTCGTATGTTGTATGTACGTGTGTTGTATACTTATAAGCAAAACTGCGTAATAAGACCTACTTTCAAATTCTTTTGCTGTGAAAAGTTTTCGATAGAATAAATTTGCATATAAATCCTGTAATCCGGCATAGGGGAAAACTTTCGGGTGCCGGATTGTCGAGCGGCTACTGTATATATGTACAGTAAAACCCGGTTAAGACGATTTCAAAGGGACCCAGCCAAAAACGCGTCTTAAACGAGAAAGCGTATTATTCGGGATAGGCAAAATAAAACGTATTGTATGTAGTAATATTGTGTAGATATTGAATTCTATATTTATAAAGTTGTTAGAAAGTTATTATAATGTTATGTATGTATTTTAAGTAAGTACTCACTTATTTTGGTTTGACAAAGAGATTTTGATGCATTAGAAATTACAAGACTCTCAATATAATTCAACTTTTGCAGTGCGTCTTCGCTTTCACCCACAGAAGATACATAGCGCCGTAAATCGTTAACTGCTGTTAATGCCTGGGCGTTTGACAAAATCGGAAATGACTCCCTTTGGTCGTCATCATCATCACTTAGGGTTTCGTTTTGTATATTATTCACATTTTCAATAAGATCTTCGATTGAACGGATTTCGTAAGCTGCAACATTGTCATCAATGGAAGAATATCCGGGAAAACCCTACAGTATCGCGGGTTTCCCTTCTTCCAACAAGGCGTCAACTTCGTTATTTCGGAATCCAGCTTTCTTCAAACAATTTTGCATGGATTCAGGCTTAATTGCTTGCTATGCCGCTGCAATGTTTAGGATAGCATCATGCACAGTCAAAGGTAGCTTGCTATCAGGGTCTTCCATTTCTTTAAGATAGTCGTGTTCTGTAACCTTGTTTAAGGACTTTTATTATGCCTTGATCCATCGGTTGCAACTTGCTTGTCGCATTTGGAGGCAAGAACATAAGTTTGATATTCATTGGCGCAACATTTTGAAGGTGAGCGGGGCAGTTATCAATGAACAGAATTATGCGTCTAGATTTCATCTGAAAATGTTCATCTAATGCTTTTAACCAGTCGATGAAACGAGGGCCAGTCATCCAGGCTCGAGCTTGTGCATCATATGTTACTGGGAGCGATTTGACGTTTGTGAAGCAACGTGGATTTTTCGCCTTACCAATCACCAGCAAACGTAACTTTTCCGAACCATCAGAATTGGCACAGGCCAGCACAGTCAGTCTCTCTTTACTTGCTTTGCCACCATGGCAAGTTTCTCCTTTGAACACATATGATTTATCTGGCATCAGTTTAAAAAATAACCCAAATTCGTCTGCGTTAAAAATGTTTTTCGGCTCATAATTCTCCAACAATGCAGGGAGTTTTTCCATCCATTTATCCACGTCTTGTTGGGCCACGATCTCCGATTCCCCACTTATTTGACGATATACAATGCCGTGACGATTGCCGTGCCGTATTACAATGCCGTGCCGTATTATGCGAGAAATCGTATTAAGCGTGATCGTATTAACCGGGTTTTACTGTATATATGTATATTTTTTAATTAAATTCCTGGCAATTGGCAGATGCATCCATTTGAAGCGGTAAAGTCTGTGCCCTGTAAATTTTCAGCGATTTTACGTGCTTCCTCGATTAAAATTGGGCCACTTATGGGCAGTTTTAAAGCTCGTGCTTGATGAAGCCATTCCACTAAAACTTTCTCTAATTTATCAAATTTTCCAACCTTTTGCCTCTTTCTCTTCACATTTCCCAATTCGTATTTTTCGTTTCTATTCTTCTCTATTCTTCAAAATGGTACCTAATGTAGAAACCAGTAGTTGAAGCTCAGCAGCTAACTCTGTTTGATTTTTTAGTTGTGATTTTTCATCAAAAACTTTCATTATCCTAATTTTTTCTTGTAGCGATAACGCCTTTCGCTTGATCGTTGTCGTCTTTAATTCTTAAATTTTAATTTGAAAAATGGTAGCACTCGAAGAACACTCGAATTCCGTTTGATTGGACTTTTGCAACTGACTTCGAAATCGAATTTTGCCAGTTCCTTATGGGGTCATTGTTTTCAAGGTCCGATTTGCTGATATCGACGATGGACTTTGATGAACATAAAATGGCCCGAACAACTGATACCGTAAGTAAACCACCGATAAAAAATTAAACGACGACATGCGGGTACACGAGTGAGCGCTCTTGCGCCCGGCAACCGGTTAATTAGGTGGCCACTGCTGCATGAGACTCGTGAACAGTGTGTGCCGAGATGGCGTATTATACGGGATGGCGAACGTATTAGGCGTGATAAAATGCATGAAAACATACCTCAAGTTGTAGGGACTGACATCAAATGGGGTATTATGCGAGAAATCGTATTAAGCGTGATCGTATTAACCGGGTTTTACTGTATATATGTATATTTTTTAATTAAATTCCTGGCAATTGGCAGATGCATGTTTCCTACATAGTGGTCTTCTACAGATTGTGCTGATTTTTCGGTCGTTAGTCCTTGGGCAAACCACATCTTTTCTTGACAGTTGGACCAGGACTTTATTCTTCTAATGGTTGTCTATTTCCCACGATTCCTTCGAATACCCGTAGATATTCATATGTATATGCAAAGTTGACCATGTTTCTCGTGCTTACATTAGAGTTTTTTTTTTTTTTTTTTGAAAAATGAAATTTGTTTAAGTTTTTCTTGGCTGTCAATTTCAGGGTCACATAAGGGTTGGTACCAATTATGTGGAGAAAGCCAAAAAATACTATCATTGGCCATTTTCAGCATTTTTGCATAAGGATTATTGTACCACAGGGTGCACGCAAGACTTCTATTATGCTTTTTGCTCACATACATAGCCTTTCCATTTAAAATGATATGATCAATCAACAGTATTAACAACAGGAATAATTATAACACACAAGAATAAAAAGGTACACATATCACACTATTACTTCCCAGTGGTCTAATGGACCCCAAAAAAGCGATAAATGCGTTTAAATTATATAAGCGGAAGCAGGCGTTTAATGGAAAAGGGGGCAGGTGAAATAATTAGGGATTAGGTCAAGTTACGCGGTGTTACATTTTGTCATTTTCAAAATATTAAAAATTCACCGACGGCGGCGGGTAAAAGACCCCATGGTAGGGTTTAAGAATTAATTTCTCTTAGAAGATCGTAAGGGTTGTATCTTTCTTACGGAGTTGATTGTGTGTGTTGCGATTTTGCGGTCGTTATTTTATCTGTGAGGCACTTGACAGCGTCTTCTTTGTCACTGTCTGTTTCGTGTGTTCTGTTGTTTGGGGTTTTTTCAGACAGGGAGTCGCAGACGGCTTTCCAGTCTACAATTTTTTTCATTTGAGGAGGGGTATATACGTTGATATATAAGTGCCTTAGAAGAAAGATGCCTGGTTTGTGATCCGAGCCGAGTTCGTCTAGTTCTTTTATGTGGATGTCGCAATGAACGTCTTTGCTAAACCCAAGATCGAGCACTTTGTTATGCATCTCCGTGCTAATAGTGACTGCCATTTCTTTTAGCAGCGTGCATAACTGCGTTCGGAGGTTGATGCAGAATCTTTCAATGTGATCCATAAAGAGGGCGTTGATTCGTTGGGAGGGGAGTTGTGGTTGATGCTTTGGGTGCTGGTTTGGAGGGGGATGGGTGTCTGAGCGGCTCGGGAGTAGGGGAGGTATGTTCGATTTTTGGTAGATTTTTTGGCCGAGTTGCTGGCAGTTGTGGCATTGTTTGGGAGTCTTTTTGGGATTCTGTGATTCTATTTTTACCACTAGACTGCAGAAGGTTTTCACGTTGTATATATGTATTTGTTTCGGCTCGTGGTGAAATAATTTTAATCAGGCGCGCTTGGTTGGTTCTGGTCTTCATAAAGTAACACTCGTTGAGGGAGAAGCCTTGGCTCTTAAGGTCATCTTTGACTTCATCGGAGGATAGATCCTCGAGACTTCGAATAACCATATTATACCATACCTTTTACCTCCTGGTGAAGGTATGTGTGGAATTGGTACTTGCTTCCGGGAAGCAGTTTAATGATAGCCCTGTATTCGGAGAAATTGCAGCGTTTGGGATGAAACGGCGATAGAAATTTGTGAGGGCCAAGAAATTACGTAGTCCGTGCGCTCTTTTTGGCTGTGTGATTTATCAAATCAGCACCCAAATTATACTCCATGCAAATGGAGGCACCAATTTTGTTGGCCGACATAACGTCACCAAATTCAATCACATTCTCCGCTCTCTTCACCCACAATTTCGTCAACCGGTCTTGGATGTGATTGAAAATCTTCCGGAATCAAATAAAAACGAAACATTAAAAAAGCGTATTAAAGAAGGATTACCACACTGACCATCACAAACTGAGAATTTTGTTTTGTGAAACGAAATTGGGCCTTGTAAATTCAAAAGCCAAGCCGAGGATGAACAAAACTAAAAGCGACCACTTCCGAAGCTATGACGAGTGAGGTGGCCAACTCGAAAAGTAAACGCCTTTTCATTCTAGATCGCCAAAACAAAAAATATTTTTAATCGATACCTGTGCCGACATTTCCGTAGTACCCAAATTCCACTTCAACAAGGCAGCAAACGCTGGACTTTATGAATTTTTCGCCGCAAATGGCACACCGATAAAGACTTTTGGCACAACAACTATGAACGTTGACTTGGGATTTCGCCGAAATTTCATATGGCAATTTATTGTCGCAGACGTCAACCAAGGCATCATAGGCGCTGACTTTCTTTTTCGCTGAAGAAAAAACGATTGGTTGACTCAATCACCAAATTAAACGTCGGATGCATCTATCAACGGACCAACTATTAGCGTATCAACACTATACATGGGTCAATAAGCCTTTTTAACAGCCTTTTAATAAATTCAAAAACTTGACTCAGCCATCAACATTCAACTCGTCATAAAATAAACAATGAAACGTCAAATAACAACAACTATTGTTGTTTCCAACATATTTAAACTCTTTTTTATTTTCTTTTTTACATCTCCTTTTTATTTTTACAATCTTTCGTTATTCGACAACATTCTTTGCCTACGTCTACTAAAGTATTTACTGTAGTCTCTTTCTTTCCCTGGCATTAATGCAATGGGCACCATTCAAAAAAGTGATTTGACTCAATTCTATTTAAACTCAATTTATTTCTCTCTCATTTACTATCTATTACATTGGTTATTTCTTAACATTAGTATTATCTTAACTTACTCCCTTACTTGGATAATGCGGCTTTCATGGCCCTCTTTTCCATCTTCTTGTTCCTTCGGTAAACCAACCGTTCCTGTTTCAGTCGAGTAATTCTTATGCTGGCCTGGATTCTTTCTTGTTTTGTCTGCGCTAACACCCAAGTCCTCGTGGCCTCCTGGATCGATCGTTTATACCGGGCTTCAACCCCGGTCTTCTCCTTCTTGGTTGTTGGTGGCTCGGTTGGTGGTTGCGAGGGGCGCTGGTTTCTCCGGTAATAGTCCTCTACGGTGATCGGTCGAGGACCTGCCTTAGGGTCTTGTAGAGCGTCCTTAAGTGGAGTGTTCATTCGTCGAATTATCGTGGTACCTACCCAGCCTTATGGCCGGTTCAAGGATTTTTCTTGATAGTAGGTGGGTAACCTGGCTACCGTTTTTATTACTTCTTTTTTCTTCTTCACTCTGACTGCGCTACTTCCTCCAAATTGTGTTTGACACTGGTTCCTATACTCGAGTTCGGCCGGCCTATTTGATGGTGACTCGACTTGATGGCGACTCGTCTTTACTTCGACTGGGCTGGTGTATGGCGATTTGACTTATCTCCGGCTGACTAAGTGATGACGACTCTGCTTCACTCCGGCTGGGCTGGTGTATGGCGATTTGACTTATCTTCGGCTTCGGCTGACTTAAGTGATGACGACTCTGCTTCACTCCGGTTGGGCTGCTTGAAGGTGACTTGACTTCTCTTCGGCTGATTGCGACTCGTCTTTACTTCGACTGATACCTCATCTTCTGGACCGGTTGCCTGTGCTTTCCTGGTGCCAAGTATTAACTGCCTCCTATTGATTCTCAATGCTCTTTTATATCGTTTTTTCCTGCTGAATTTGCTCTTATCAATATTGATTTACCTCTGCTTGAACCGCTGATCCAGGTTTTGATTGGTAAGGTCGACGACTTTTCCCATTCATTCACCTTTTGCATTTCCTGCGTCGACCCAGTTCATTCATAATTTTTCCATTCATAAATGAATGACCACTTTGCCATTTGTTGTTGTCGTTTTCTTTCAGGTGTCCAATTCCATTGACCGGCGGTCGTGACGCTAGGGAGTCGAATTGCTGCGTCAGCAATTTTGTTATCAATCGACGTGAGTGCCGGTTAGCGCCGGTGTCAAATTTCATTTTATTTTGCTCGACCATTTGTGCCGCTAAGCGCCGGTGTCAAATTTCATTTTATTTTCTCATGTCACCTGAGTGAAAAGTTTTTGCTGATTCAGCATTTTTACTGAATCGGCGATAAGTTTTTGTTTTGAATGAGGTCAATGGCCGGAGGTGAGGGGCATTCGGGGTCAGGGACATATTTTTGTGTCACAACATATTCTTCCGAGCACGTCGCTTAAATCCGGCAAAGCTGAACGCAGCTAAGAAGGAATTCGAGATAATGATGCAAGCTGGCATTTGTCGTCATAGCAACAGTCCGTGGGCTAGTCCATTACACATGGCCCGCAATAAAATTGGCGACGATACGGTGACTACCGACGTCTGAATGACATTACTATCCCAAATAGATGCCCGCTACCTCATATTCAAGACTTGGCAGGTCAAAAAATGTTCACCACAATTGACCTAGTCAAGGCATACAATCAGATACCAATGAACCCGGACGATCCACAGAAAACTGCCGTAATAACACCATTCGGATTGTTCGAGGACAACTACAGTCGCGTTCTTTTGGGACATCGAGTGGTGTACAAATGTAAAATCCCATACATTTATTGAGTGCAAATATTACACTTGATAAGAAATGTATGGAATTTAACATTTGTGCACCACTCGATGTCCCAAAAGAACACAACTTACATGCCATTTGCGCTTCAAAACGCGTCACAGACTTTTCAAGGCTACATGAATCAAATTGTTCACGATGTAGAATTTGTTTACGTTTACATCGACGATATATGCGTCGCATCGCAAAATGAATGCGAGCACGAACAACACCTCGAAATCGTACTGCAACTCCTACAAAAATGCAACGTACAAATGAACCTGGCGAAGTGCCAAATCGGTAAACCGAGCGTGATCTTCCTTGGACACGGGGTTAGTGCCGAGGGCATTATACCACCAAAGAAAAAGACATCTTGAAATCCCCACAACGGTATATATGTACAACAAGACTACATCCATGCTTTACAAGCTCCTGAAGAAGGGGACCCTCTTAGACGAGTAGAATTTGGCCTGTATTTGACTTGATCTGTCCTCACTTTTACGCTCAAAATTTAACGCGTGTTCGCTCGCGAAGCTCTTATGCATCGACGAAATATGAAACCTTTGTAACCAAACTCCTCCTAGACCGTTTGATCAATCGATCTGAAATTTTACATACTCATAGTATTTTCGACGGTGAGTGCTAACATCTATTTTTTGTTACTAAATTCGCGAAAAAAAATCACTAGTGGTAGGCTTCTTAGTTAACAATTTTTCTGATGAACGAACCAAAATTAGTACAAAGGTTTGTGTCATGGAAATCTAAATTTAGTTTTTATGTATTAAGAACGATCACTGCGTTATTTTGCAAGAATTCCAAAATATACGACAAACGAAATACCATTTTGACAAAAAATCGCTGTCTTTTTTATAGTAGACGTTAGTTTACTTGCATAAATGAAGCTATGGTATTGATCTTAGGTAATTAGTTTTCGCGTGCTCGAACCAGAATAAGCTTTTACATAAAGATCTTAGCACAGGCACCTGATTGTTTAGGGGCTTTAACCAATTCGCTGTGGGGAATCGGAAACCTTGAAGAGAAAATTTATTTTGGTTTACTCAAACCGTAGGAAGTGGTTTTTTACAGGTTCTTGAAAAATAGTATTTTAATTTATGAATATTAAATCATGGGGCAAGAAAGATTCCGGGGATCAGAAATTGGACAATTTTCTTGAGCTTTTAGGGTACTTTTCCGTTAAAATTTTGAATTTCTAACCGTTTTTTGCCCGTAGCGGCTAAACGCAGCGTCCTAGGGTGTTCGTATGTATGACCGACCCCCATTATTTTGTCATACATGATTTTTCTCTAAATTCAGTTTTTAAAGATATACATACATACAAAAGATCGGAAAACTGATAAAACTCAGATTTTGAATTTTGAACAGTTTTTTGCCCGTAGCGGATTAATTATGCACTTTAAGGGTTTCATATATATAAACGACTCCCATTATTTTGACATTTTCTACCTTTTTGTCATGCATGATTTTTCTCTAAATGGAGTTTTTAAACGTGTACATACAAAAGATGGGAAAATTTATAAAATTCAGATTTTGGACATTTAATGGTTTTTTGCTCGTAGCGGCTAAACGAGGCATCCTAAGGAGCTCATATGTATAACCGACCCCCCTTATTGTGACATTTACTACCTTTTTTTCATACATCGTTTTTCTCTAAATGGAGTTTAAAGATATGCATACAAAAGATGGTGAAAGTGATAAAATTCAAATGGTGAATTTTCAACAGTTTTTTGCCCGTAGCGGCCAAACGAAGTGTCCCACGGTGTTTATATGTATGACCGACCCACATTATTTTGACATTTCCTACATTTTGTCAAACATTAATTTCCTCTACTCTGAGATTTTATAAATGTGTATATCCAAAATTACGATTCTAGCTAATAATTTTGTAAATCATTGAAATCTGATAGTAAAGATGAATGAATTATTGAAGAAATCTGATAGTAAAGATGATTGAATGGATTACTGAAAATTGTTTCATGTCTTCAATATATACACTCGTAATCATAATAAATATACAAATAGATTCTAAATAATATAAAACACAAAATACTAGAAATACCATTATAACAAAAAGTCATGATTAATAAGATAAAAAGAAACCATGTGCGTGTCGGACACACATAAGCTAAGGGTTCCGTAGAATGCCGCATAAAGTTTTGAGTTAAAGAAATCTTTGTTGGTAGCTTAAAACATCGAATATCTACATAATTAACGGTAAGACTCTTGTTTTTCAAACCAAAAATCGTTTCTACTACCTTTAATTTTTTCTTCTGGCCCGTCGTCCAAAAGTTAGAGAGGGGGGACACACTTTTGACGTTTTTAGAAGCGTATATTTCGCGAACGATTAGCTTAAAGGAAAAAAGTTTCTAACAACATCATTGTGATTTTTAAAGACCTATCCTCAAAAAACCTCACACGGGTATGTGCAATGAAAAAAAAAATCTTGTCCCTCAGACATATGTATGGAGTGCCACCCTTAATAAAACTTTTTTCTTTACTTTCACTACTGCATTTTCTAGTGGTTCACAGGAGACACCTTACTTCTAAATTTCATTTATATAGTTTCAGTAGTTTCCGAATAAAATCGCGGTGACATACGGACAAACGGACATGACGAAACTATAAGGGTTCCGTGTTTTCTACGGAACCCTAAAAATGATAATTAGAGTAATAGGAATCACGTAAATTCAAGTTTAGCATTTTTCAGGACAATAAATAACATAAATTACATCTTTTCTAAATTATTTAACAGAAATTAGAGAAGCTGAGTAATTCAATAGTGTAGGGGACATAATAATTTATAAACTATAATTAAATAGGGCTCACAATAGGATTACAACTAAGATAGAAAATGCAGGGAGAGGCGTCTAACATTTTGAATACGAACTACCGTATACATATTTGGAGTTTGATAGGCATAATTACTTTTATGAGTTAACAGAAAATTAGTTTTATGTTGGACATTTACAAAATGGGACGCTTTACGCGTGAACAAAGTTGGGAATTATTGAAAACTTACTTCAGCACTGGTGAGTTTTCTACGGAAACCATAAGAAATTTACGGAAAAAATTTGCCTTCCAATCAGTTGATCAATCAGTGAAGCGAGTTTGTGAAACCGGTTCGTTATTGAACAAAACAACCCGTTCCCATTTTCGTCCAGTGCGCACACTCGAAAACGTTGCTGAGGTTGCGCGCAGTGTGCATGAACATCGATCAACATCAATTCGTCATCGTTCTCAGGAACTGAACATTTCTCCCACTTGTTTGAGGAGAATTTTGGCTACAAACAAGAGTCCAAGAATTGAAGCCTCATGACCATCCGATGCTTTTTCGGTTCGACTATCGCTTTGGATGGGCTGAAGATCGTTTGGTCGAAGATAAACAATTTTACCGAAAAATTATCTTTTCCGGTGAAGTTCATTTCCACCGTGGAGGCTATTTCAATAAGCAAAATTGTCGCATTTGTGTATCCAAGAATCCATACGTTCATCCACAACAAGTGACTGTTACGGCAGTAAATTGGGCCGTTTTTTCGGAAATGAGGAAGGAACCGCCGTCCGGGTCAATGGCGAGAGTTGCAGAGCCATGTTAAATGAATTTTTGTTTCCACAAATTGAAGAGGGTTACATGGACGGCATTTGGTTTCAACAGGACGTGGCGACTTGCGATACAGCCAACGATACAATCGATCTTGTGCGCACCTCTTTTGAACATTGAAAAATAAAGCGAAATGTTGATCCGAATTGGGCACTTCAGAGCCGTGATTTGAACCCATTAAACTATTTTTTGTGAGGATCTATTAAGGATATATGTTACGCTTATCATCCAGAGACGACTGAGTGCTTGAAACACGAAATTGAAGTTGCCATTCATGAGATTGAAGCCCAAACAATCGAAAATGCATTGAAAAATTTAGTTGATCGGGGGCTGTAAGGCCAGCTGTGGCAGTCATTTGAATGATGTTGTGTTTCATTCGTAAATGGAAATGTTCAATCTTTCTAACAAAGTTATAATTTTGGAGAAATATTCATTAGTTTTCTTTATAACCGATTCAAATTCCAAATCGTAAGAGATAGAATAACAAACAAGAAATGGCCAATAAATCAGTGTTTAGGCTAGAATTGTAATACACATATTTTTATACATTCAAACCAAGTAAACGGACATGGTATCGATTTGAACCAATTGCTACCAAATTTTACATTACCACAGATGACAATGAAGCAGAGTGTCTATATATCGACCGCTCAGCTCAATTTTGTGTGTGACTTCGCGAACGCCACCTAGTATATCAATGTGTATTTAGTGTAGTAAAACTGTAAAAATAAATTTAATTTGAGCCTTTCATTTGCTTCGTTTATTTCTTTGCAAAAATCATATGAAAAAAGTGAGAAAACAGTAAACAATAAGGATTTGTCGGTATCTCCTGATATTTTAAATCAAAATAATTATTCCGAAAACGCTTTCTACGCGCCGATCTGATCAAAGCTGGTTTAACTACTGGCCGTCGTGCAGGAATTTCCGTGGCTACCAGGCTACCAATCTTACGGTAGCCGCACACTGGACGCGTTTTCGTGCGAATTTTACTTGTACGTACACGTACGAATACGCACGAACGATCCCAACATTAAAGTAACCATGGGAACGCGTAAAATGGGTGCGAATTAGTCGTACGTATACGTGCGTCTACATACGACGTCCGAAATTAATCCCAACTTGTTCGGATTTTTCGCACGAATGGTTGACATTTAGGCCAGTTTCTTTGTTCAATTAATCTTGAAATTTTTTTTGAAAAACATATGTAAATTGAATGCAATGGATGTTGAAAAATTTATGAATTTGGTGTATGGACAGAAATGTTTATGGGACCAAGCTGATTTCAATTATCACTTACGTAACGTTCAGCGTAGGGCATGGAGTAGAATATCGGAATATGTCTACGAGCAAGAGGAGAATATTCTTGGAGATCCTAATTGAAATTATTCATGTCATTTGATTTTGATTAGCAACAATCACATCAAACAATACTTCGCGAATGCAAAAAACCGTCTGTAATGGGCGCACTAGATTCCTATGCAGTGTGGTGCTACTCTTACTGTTCGGGCGAATTTTTCTTCCCGGTGGCTCGATGAAGATCTGCTTTATGTTCCAAGGAAGATTGAAAAGGTCCTCGCAGATATTGTAGTTTTAAAAAACTATCATTGGCAGATGTTGTTTTCCGTGGACGTTCTGATCCTTTGTTCCAATCTAAACTTCCAGTCTCTCTGTACCGCTTCATCACTGACGCACAATCTAATCGAGCAGCAATAACCCTCGAAGAAAGATTCCCTCGCATGAGAGTCACGATCGCCACCTTTGTTTCCAATGTAACTTTACCCGTGTTTGATGTTTTTAATTGTGGTAACTTAATACGTAAGAAACATTTTTTGACCTATTTCTACTAGAAAATAGTCTACGTAGGTAGAAAAACCAGCACATACCGAAAAAATCACTTTCCAAAGTTAGATTCGTATTAAAGTAATTAAAATGGGTTGAGCAAAATTATTTGGCCAGTAGTGTATGTAAAAAGCGTTAAGTCTATTTTAAATTTGAATTTGCCGCGCTTCAGGTCGGCAGGTCAGATTGACCTGGCAATGTCATCAAAAAAAGTTCAAGGCATAACTGTGCATTCGTGAACCTCGTTCATTCGTGAAGAATTAAAAGTCAAGAATTAGTTTAATGCAAGTGATACAGTAAAGAATGAAATTTATAGTAAAGATATAGTAGAGAATAAACTTTAAATGTCGTTTCTTTGTTTTCAGGTGAGAGTGTTGATTGTTCATTTTAGTTTGATTTAAAGATTTATCTTATGTGTATGTATATGAACAATTATTGGAGGAACAGCGAGCTCTGCTTTCCCCAGGGATATGTTGTGTCTTGTGAACATTTTCGTCTTATTTTACCTCCTTTCTAAGGGATTTATAATATTTTATGAAACCGTCAATTATATTTTTCCATTTCCCATTTCTCATTTCTTTTAGTTGGAAAATGAAGACGACTCTGACAAAACATGTGTTCAATTATTGGCCGTTACCTATGGAATGATCATGGGCGTACCCAGGTTCTGGGAAGGGGGGCCAAGCCAGATTTCTTATAAGCACTTAGTCAATTAGATAAACATAAATTAAAATAGGAAATTTTTTATATAAATTCTTTAATTACACAATAGCTATTTTGAAAGTAACTTTGGAGGGTCTTAAGCAAAACCGTTTATGACGTCTTCCTTGAAAGAATCGCCCATAGCGTTAACAAATTTTCTATGTACACTGAGCATAAAAAGCCCATAGTCGATCGTAGCCACTTTTTTACGCGTCTGAGTGTGCTGAATGATCTTCCAATTGTAGCAGTGGAATATGGCATTGCCAATGAAATTTCTAGGGCTGGCTTCACCTTCGGGTAAAAAGATTGTTACTTGAATTAACTCCTTTATTCAAATTCTTTCAAAGTCCTGCTCCTTCTAATTCATAAATATCGGATACTTCCTCCATACATTTTTGTAGTTTTGGAACTGTAATTACAATTATCTGAGCAGGGTGCGACAAGGAAAGAGTAAACGCTGGTGAATGGTCCTTACCGAATCTCGCCTCTAATGAAGATGATAACGAATCCAAATAGGGCACGTATAATGAGCGACAAAAATACTCGCTAAGGGAAGCAACTGGTTGATTTGCCCTATGTTGTTGGCGGCTTGCTGTTTGAAAAAATTAATCTTTTACGGTTCCAATGCAGTTGCGGATGTCAGAAACGTTATTTAAATCGTTTACTACAAGGTTCAATCTGTGGCAGGCGCAGTGAAAATATAAACCCTTTTTATTAGTTTCTCTCAATATTGTTTGGACTCCGCCATCGTAGCACATCTGTTTTAGCCATGTCCCACGCATTTATTAGCGTCAATATTTATGTAATGTTTATACAGTGAAAGCCCTCTTGAGCGGACATCGACGGTCGCCGCGATTTTGTCCGTATAAAAGGAATGTCCGCCGAAGAGGGCTTTTTTCTTGGGACAACTAAGAATAGTTCCATAAGAAGATGTTAATAATTGAAAAACATTCTATCTTCAAAGCATATATTTAATGCACTTGAGTCCGCGTCGCGCCATGAATCGCCTCATGACACTTGTAAACTTCAAATGCAAAGAGCTTGTCACTTCTGTAAGGTTTTGAATTTTTAAGTTTCGCTGAACGATTAGTCCTTAAACCAATTTCGAGATCAACTGCTAGTAGAATGATATCCCATTCGACCCCAAGACGTCCCATGCAATTAATCGGTATGGATATGTAATTGATATTTAATGGCCATAACGTTTATCAGATCACCCTATTCTTGATCATGGAATAAACTTGTTAGCGTAAAAATCGTTGCCTGGACTGCCCTTTTCGAGTTTAGTTCTGACACTTATGAATACTACGGAAAGGAATATTTTCAGTCTACCTAATAGTAATTTTTCATTTTTTTTTTCATACAAAAACTTCGTTTCGTGTCCGTACATGAGGGCATTTTAATAAAATACAGAAGAAAGATTCTGTCCGCGTTCGGTTAAGAGGGCGTCCGCCTAAGAGAGCCTATCTCCTTAACAAAATAATAAGAAATGTTTGGTACCCAAAAATATGTTCGTTGAATAGAGATGTCCGTTAAGAGGGCTTTCACTGTATATATATCTCAACTGAAAATCGGAGATTTAAAAGCTCACCATATTGAAGTGCTCGTCTGAAGCACCGGCCAATATCAACGTGAGATATATGATAATGAAGAGCACCAACAAGTGCCCTGGGATTATCAAAAGTAAAACTCTCGTCTTCAATGTCCAAGACAAAACTGAATTTATTCGTTTATCATTATGATATTTATACTAGCTTTTACAGGTTAAACTTAAGTTTAATAACTTAGAGAACCAAAATTGATCAAGAATTGATTGCACCGAATTCTAAGTATCAATTCTTCACATGTCCCCTATGTTCTAAGTATATTGTGCAACTGTGCTAGGTAAGTGCATAAGGTAAGTGCATTATGTAAATCTCTGTTCTCTCTGTCTTCACTTTTCTTTACATGTTCTAATAATTGTCTCCGCTATACTGTTATAATGTTCCTATGCTAAACAAAGTTGATCGTACTAAATTTATCTTAGATACATGTAACAGGGTGATTATGCAATTAACTTATAGGGTGATCCTTGCATTTAATGTATTGATAAATCCATTAATTACAGCAGCTATCGTTTGGGCATCCATTTTTTCCAAATCAACAAAACCCATAAATTCTTCCTGAACATTTTTTTCCTTTCGATCGTAATATCGAAGACATATTGCTAATTGTTCCTTACCAGATGTATCAGCTGATTCATCAACCAAAATGATGAAGGCACATGCGACTCTAACATTATCGACCAATTTGTCTCTTATTAGGACAACGCATATATTTAAAATTTCATTTTGTATTTTCGGGGACGTACATTGAGCATTCTTTTACCTCATCTCCAGATTTAATTTTTAGTCCAAGCAAATCTTGAAAAACGCCGCCATCTTTTTCTTTTCCTTTCAATGGCAAATCATGTGTTCCACAAAAAATTATTGTGTTGACGATAGGTTGCAAAGCATTTCTATTATCTTCAATACTTTCTTCGTGGCCTATTTGGATAGGAACTTGTTCATTTGTTTTTATATTGCTAAAAGAATTGACGGAAGCACACGACTCTCTGTGCCATTGACTTTCTACATGTGCTTTACAATAAATATGTATATATATACATACTTAGTAAATGGTAGAACAATTAAATATCCCTGTACACCACGTACAACTTTCGGCGGAAATAAAACATAAAACAAACAAAACGCACTTTTCAATCTCTTTGAGTAAGCAAGCCCAGGTTTGTACATTTCTAACCAAGAGTGGTTAAATTTGCGTTTTAAATGTGTAGTATCACCAGCAAAATCATAAGTGTCTGGAAATACCCAGCATCGCTTTAACATTTCCATTGGCTTCTCGGGCAGTCAATACAAAAGACCGTCCAACCCATCGACCGATATCGTTTTCATGAGAATTATCTCCATCATCCAGAATGAACGTAGATGCAGATGCGTGAGATTCAGAAGCTACCTCGTTAATAATACGTATTACAAGAATTTGCGGCTTTGGGTTCTGATTCTTTTTGTGGGTTTAGAAATGAGTCACACATGTTTTTATTAGCACATTAAGATTGTGTCATTGGCGATGGATCTGCCTCACTAGATTTACTGCAACTGGCATCATCATCCTCTTTACTTGTAATTTTCCGTTGGTTTGGTGCAAAAGTAAAACAAGGTAATGAAGCTACAAAAAAAAAGATTTTGCTTTTTTGGCTTGAGTACATGTAAAAAAAACATTTAATAAAAAGTAAAAACCTCCTTCAGACAACCAAGACCACCAAGACTACAAGAATGTTGTCCTTTCTTTTGACACCGACTGCGCTGTCTGTTGGTGACTCAAGGCGATTTTTAATTTTAATAATAATAAATTAAATAACAAAAAAGTTTCGAATATCCATTTTCATTCAACGTTTTATTAATTATCGTTTACGTTTTAAATTTATTTATTACCGCATTACAATAACTCAGTAACACAATATCTACCAATGTTTTTAATATACTTTGAATGAGTATTTTTCATCACCAAACCTCGTTGTGCTCTTTGAAAAAAATAACATGTCAAATAAATGCAAGCCGCTTATTCGTACTCTCTCCCATCTTCGCGGCACACGATGTGGCTCGGCTAGATTCGGTTAGTTCGTGTGTCGTGACGACGCGGGGCCTTGCAGCGCTGCCAGCGAGTAGGTAGAACGGGTGCACCGGATGATTTTCAAAATTTTGTTTTGCTTGAAAATGTGTACATGAACCTCGAAGCCAAACACGTGGGACTAGTCAATAGAGATGTAGCAAACGAGTAGTATTCGTTACCGAGTACCGAATACTCACTATGATTCCGAGTATCCAATGAGTACTCGCGAATACTACTCGTTACCGACTACTCTCTCTCTTACAAGAAAGTGAGATTAGTGAGGATACGTATTCGAGTGAGCGATTCGCTATCAGTGTGCGTTGATAGCAAATCGCTCTCTCAAACACGTCTAGGAATGATTGGGAATGAATGTACATTCATGAACGAGGGTTTCGTGTGGGAGAGAATGTGTGAATGGGAATGTGAGAATGCGAATGTGAGAGGGACAGGAACGGGTCGAAATGAAACGAGTACTCGCGGATACTTTTATATGGGAATTTCCATATAAAGATTCGACAGCTCAAGTAACGAATAGAGATCCGGATACTCATTGGGTAGTATTCGTTTAATTTTTTCGAGTACTTTTGTATGGAAATTTTCATACAAAGATTCGACTACTCTGGTAACGAATAGTGATTTTTTTTTGCTCGCTTTGTAAGAATCAGTAGCGATGATGCGGATACAACGAATACTCGGTCATCAAGTATAGAATACATACTTCTGAATACACTCTGTTTTCAGTAGTTTTTACACCTCTACTAGTCAATCATACAATAACTCATACAGTGATTTGCCTTGCAGAGTACTTGTGTCTGTCTGATATAAGCATATAAACTGCAGAATTAATGGCTTCTTTCCAGATATTAGGATTTAAATCTTTTGTATTTGTTATTGACCTTGCAGATTCCATTATTTTTTGCATTTCTCGCTCAGAATTACGAATTTTGTTCTAGTAGGTATGGTATTGAACGACGATACCGGGTACCATTTGGTTTCATAAACGATGTCATTTGCTCATTCACAAACTTTGTTCCATTGTGCGTTTGCAGAATATTGACCGGATGGTCACATTGCTTTTCGCGTAACTTGATTGAATTTTTCATGCACTTATAATATTGATTATGTTATTTTGTCTTTTATTTTATTATTTTGCTACATTCCAAAATTTCATTACGCTATATTGTTTAGCCAGCGGCATGAGGTATGGTATAAAAACTATCGTGAATTTTATTGAACGATTTCTACTGGAAATGGTGTTATTACAAGAAATAACAGAAAGTGAAAGTGTGGATGTTTTCTCGACAACTCCAATCCGATGGAATCCCATTTTGGTGGCACTACTGGCACATTTGGATTCGGGGCATGCAAATTCGCACAGCACTACGCTTGAGGAGTCCGGGGCAATACGTAGTAGTCTTACGAAAATACATTCTTATTTTTCGTAACAAAGGAGTGCTTTCAAGTTAAGGTCATTCGTCATCTTAGAAATAGTAAAATTTTTCAAACATTCCTGATCACCAATGTGTCTTAATTGGTGATGTTTCTATAATGTTTCCTCTGTGCTGCTTCACTATCATTTTGCAAATTCCAAATTTTTTTCTAACATAATTCAAGATCACTTGTTTCATTTTAAACTTCTTATTGCGAAAATCGCCCGTTTATATTAGGATTTTTTTTGTATTTCGGGGAATGTCTCGTACCGGTATCCAAATCCGTGAAAGATAAATTTTTAAGGTTCCGTAGCCGAATGGGCAAAAACGGAACCCTTATCGTTTCGTCATGTCCGTCTGTCTGTCGGTCCGTATGTCACAGCCATTTTATTTGGAAAGTATCGAAACTATATAAATGAAATTTATATATAAGGTGTCTCCGGTGAACCACTAGAAAATGTAGTAGTAAAAATAACGAAAAAAGATTTATTAAGGGTGGCACTCCATACATGTATCTGACGGACAAGATTTTTTTTTCAGTGTGGGGTATTTTTGTATAGGTCTTCAAAAATGACAATGAGGTTGTTAGAAACTTTTTTCGTTTTAGCTAATCGTTCGCGAAATATACGATTCTTAAGACGTCAAAAGTGTGTTTACCCCCCCCCCCCCTCTAACTTTTGAGCGACGGGTGAATAAAATGACTACAGGATAATCAGGAAGATATTTATTCTTAAAAGTTGCATATTTGGTAACTTGAATCAAGTGACGGCTATATGGCCCCCCTGAGGGGCATATTAAGTGTACAGACTTATAAAACTTAAAATAAAGTTAAATATAAACCTTAACTGCAAAAATCAGAAATATAATATTCGCCTTCAAGACCTGCACAGGCTGTATTAGCCCATAAATTGCAAATCTGCCACAGAATCTACTCTCCATGTCTGTCGCTAGAATAATTTGTTGCACAAAATATGCAGCTCGTATCTATATCACTCTGGCGTCGATTTTCTCTATCAAAGTTGGACACGTCACCTTCACAACGCCCAAAGTCACTTCCACGATCTCGTCCGCATCCACGACTTCGTCCATGTGCCTCTGCCAAACCCAGATTCTGTTAATTTATTCCTGCTATTGTAGCCTTTTTTCCACAATTGGAAGTCCTAGTCTTGGTTCTAGGAATTGGCTAGATGTCTTTCGGTAAAACGAATATAGTTCGAAATGATTATATATTTGAACCCATAAACAAAAACAAACAACAGTCATACACATTATATGGCCCCCGGGGTCATAATACGAACATAGTGAAGGGGCCAAATTCAGAAGTGTATAAATAAGCCCCGATAAAGATATTGATGAAAAGTTTTTGCATAACTACTGTGGGCATCAATCCCAAACTCCAATAATTGTTATTATATAATTAAAACACAATAAGTTCCTAACATGAAATGATTTATGAAACAATTACACACAAAAAAACTATATATATAATAAGTTCTAGTTATTGTTCATAAATTCAAATTAACAAAAGATTATTTATTTATTACGTCTGCCAGTTAGACTGACTAAATTATTACTAAAATTTTTAAACAGTTAAACATAAATTACAAACAATTGACTACTGAGTTCAATAAAAAAGCCTATTAAGAATGTAAATTAAACAAGTAGAACTCAGACTGTGTGCTAATCGACGCCACTTTCATACAACTAACCTTTTGATTGGCATTATAGCAAAGTTCCAATTTCGAAAGGTTTTTGTCTCCGAAAATGCCAACTTTATATTGACATTTGATTGTGCCGATCAGTGACAGTTTCAAAACAAAACGGAAACGTCACATGAATGCAGGAAAAGACGTTAGTATATTAATATATTCTTGAAGTAATATAAGTTAATAGTTTTTTTCTGTTTTATTAACAAGCGAAGGTATCAAATGTCAAAAAAGTTCGAACTTCAATTCAAAAGGTCGTTCGAAAGGTTATACCGTCGATTAGCACACAGTCTCAGTAGATTTATTTATTTAATTTTAATTGAAAAATTTATTATTATTAATTATTTATATAAGTTGGCTCATTCGCCAAGGTATGATGGTGGCACATCTTCATTATCTTGAATTAAAGTTAGGTTTTGATCTTGATGTTTAAATATAATTGAATACTTAAATCTATGTTACATAAAAACTAAGAAATCTCTCAAATAACATTTCGATCCATTGTGTATAGCATTGATTCTATACAATACGGAGGGAAATTTTTTCGTTTTATTAGATCGTTAACTAGCATTAATCGATTATTTTCATACAATTTACATTGAAAAAATACATGATTTGCTGTTTAACAACACTTATTCTTTAGTGTTGTTATTTCTTTTGATTGCTTATTAATTATTTGATTACTTATTTCTTTGTGATTGCTTCTTAATCTATTTATAGTAACTAAAGGTCTTCGAGATAACTTAAATTTACCAAACCATGGAAGTGCGTTTTCTGAAAAATAATTCCCAAAATAATATTTCCCTTTTTCCAAGCCCGTCGCTTACACCATTCAATAAATTCCTTAAGCATCTTTTCCTTCCAAAATGTTTTAAAATCTCAGCTTGGAATTAGTATCTGGGTATTAGTATCTATCCTGTGCATCTAAGTCTACTCTTTCATTGAAAGGTATCGCCATATGCGCAGGAATTCAGAAAAATTTAACTTCTTTACCAGAAGTCTCCAACATGTACAATAAATGCTTTATTTTTCCAAGTAATGCGTTTAGTTTTCCAATGGATTTAATAGAGACAAGACCCTTTAACGCACTTAGACACTTTAAACACACACTTATTTAAATTCATATTAGAGAATTTTTCTACTGCTGCAATGATAGCCATTGCCTCAGCAGAAAAAATGGAAGCATGTTTAACAACTCTATTCGGATTCAATTAATCGCTAGAAACCTCTAAATAAACAAATCCTACTAACTCCTTTCCCTTCATCAAATCCTACTTACTCCTTTCCCTGCATCTAAGTCTACTCTTTCATTGAAAGGTATCGCCATATGCGCAGGAATTCAGAAAAATTTAACTTCTTTACCAGAAGTCTCCAACATGTACAATAAATGCTTTATTTTTCCAAGTAATGCGTTTAGTTTTCCAATGGATTTAATAGAGACAAGACCCTTTAACGCACTTAGACACTTTAAACACACACTTATTTAAATTCATATTAGAGAATTTTTCTACTGCTGCAATGATAGCCATTGCCTCAGCAGAAAAAATGGAAGCATGTTTAACAACTCTATTCGGATTCAATTAATCGCTAGAAACCTCTAAATAAACAAATCCTACTAACTCCTTTCCCTTCATCTTTGAGCCATCTGTAAACATCAGTACAGCGTCACAAAATTCCTTACGAAACAATGACCAAAAAATTTTTTCGGTATTCTTATTTCTTGATTCCTGAATTTTCTTCCCTTCTTCCCAAGACACTTTAACTGAAGAAAAACAGGATTCATATGGATATTTAACAAATGGATTGTGGATCATTTGTTATCAAATGACTAATAGACTCTGTTTCACGAAAACAAAGTATTAGTCCTGGAGTTTTAGTTTTAACAATCTGTGTGGGACAGTTCCTTATTTCCGACAATTCACTGAGAATAGTAATTATTTTGTGATTTGGATTAGAGAAACAACGAGTTAAGTAGTTTCGGGTCAAAAATTTAAATCTAATCTCCAAAGGAGGTTCTTTAGTCTCCGCAGCAATGATATTAAGTGGTGTCGAGTTTCTGTATCCCATTGAAAGCCTCAACGCATTGTTTTGAATTCTATTTAATAATATTGACAGTGACTTATTTAAGGAAACAAAGAGGATAGCTCCGTACTCAATTCGAGATCTAACTAAACTTTTACACAATTTAATCAGCGGTGGAGGATCAGCGCCTGACTATGTCAATCTTACATAGCTTATAATTGCTAAAGGGTTAATACACTTTGACCTTATAGCATGAACCTGAGGGTCCCACTTAAGGGAGCAGTGAAATAAAGTTCCAAGAAACTTAACAACTTGTGAAGCCCAGAGTCTCTCTATCCACGCATATAATATAAGATTTGGATGTTATTTTACAATTGGAACTGAATACAATGAGTTGGCACTATTCTGGGGCTAGCTAAAGACCACTGTCATTTCAAAGTGGAATTACACCCTGTATAGCGTCAGATACAGAATTCAACGCGTCTCTAGGATCTTCATCAAATGAATACATACAAACATCATCGCAACCTGCAAGATTCTACATTTATCTGTGATACAATTATCTAAGGATTTCATATACAGCGAATAAAAAAGTGGGCTTAATACGCTTTCCTGAGACAAACCCCTGAAAACTTTTCTAAAACAATCCATTGAATCGTATTTGATCGACGGAGTCCTCTCTGAGACAAAATTGTAAACAAATTTTGAAGCTAGTCTAGGCAATCCTAAATTAATGAATCTGCTGACTAGTAAGTCAGGAAGCACATTATCATATGCACTCCTAATGTCTAAAAAAAATGGCACCTACACTTTGGTTTTTGTCAAAAGCTCTCCAAACTTCTGAGTTCAAAATAGCTAAATTATCCAAACAGGATTTATTCCTGCGAAATCCAAATTGAGTTTCTGGCAAATTGCCATGAAATTCTAACCACCATAACAATCTAAAACTTAACATTTTTTCCATTATTTTTAGTAAACAAGGCGATAAGGAACTTGGTCGAAATTTATTACTTTCACTCTTAGGTATGAAGAAGATGGAGTAACGACTCCACTCGTCTGGAAAAACCCGCAAAATCAGAATCTGATTATATAAGTCCAATAGCAACATCCTAACATCTCTTGGCAAAAGTTGAATTAAAAAATAATCAATCCCGTCTAATCCCGGACCAGATTTACTTCTCGAATTGCTAATTGCAACCTCTAGTTCTTCAAAAGTAAAAGGTGAGTCCAAGAATGAATCACCTTCTATATCATCTAATATCGGAGCCGCTTGAGCCACCCAAACAGGACCGAGAGTATTAGTACTATTAATGACTTTTTCTAAAACCTCTTCATTGAATTCATTAGAACATTGAGATGAATTCCATCCTTTTTTAATGGCTTTCAACTTCTTCCATACATAAGATGGGCTGGTGAATTTGTTAATGGTATCAAGGAAAGAGTGAAAGTACTGTTTTTTAGCTTTTTTAACTCCAGACTTTGCTTCTGCTTCTGCCTGCTTGTATTTCAGAAAATTAACTTCAGAGGGGTAATTCTTAAGACGCAAAAATACAGCAGTATGTAACCTTATTAATCGGTCGCATTCACTGTTCCAGAAGATAGCTGATTTAACGCTCCTATTAACCTTCACTAGAATTTTTCCTAGAACCAGAATTCATAGATGGGCCTCTACCGGGAGGCGCGGTGTTTATGCAGTCCTCTACTATCGATATAAAAGTTGAATATTTAACCTGAATGTCAATATCTGGATTATGAGTAACAAAAGCAATTTTATTGCAACGTAACTTAAATTCATTATTAGCAATATCCAAATCAGTACGATTATTGTATATTCGTTTTGGAACGCGGTTTCATACTCTCTTATCTACCTTCTTATCAAAATCAATGAATATTGGAAAGTCATAACTACCCCATGTATCTCTTCCAAATTTCCATTCAAACAAAGGCACCAAACTACAATTAGTGAAAGATAAATCCATAGGAGATTTAGACCGATACTGCCGCGAATAAAAGGTTTTAACAGTCCCATTCAACAACCCAATCTCAGATTCTTCAATGGCTTTAAACAGTTTAATGGTTTCTGTGCATCTTGCTTCATTTCCCCATAATAGGTGATGAGCATTGAAATCACCTGTAACTAAAAAGTTCCCCTGGAATTGATTTATAAAACGCAGCCACATGTCCCTAGAAATACCTCGTTGTGGAGATCTGTAACAAGATACTATTAGAAAAACTCCTCCCTTTATAAATAATTCAATAGCACAAATGTCGATACTATTATTACAATTGTACAAGCCGTGTTTTTCCTTTTATACTTAAGGTTATTTCTGACCAGGAAGGCGACTCCCCCACCTGGAGGTCCTTCCCTGTCTTTCCGCACGACATCAAAACCTTTTATCGAAATAATATCATCATTCAACAGCCAGGTTTCCGAAAGCAAAAGGTTTCCACGTCAAAGTTAGTACATCTTGTTGCAATTCTGGTAATTTCCTCTACACTGCAGCAGTTCCATTGATAAAATTTAATAGAATTGGATTTATTCGCCATTACTAGTCATATAATGCAGCTCGACTGTTCTTAGAACTCTAGAAATCAAATTGTCCACGTCTGGAATCTTCACCACAAACTCCTTCAGTCGCTTAAGGAAATCATCATAGTTGTCGACCTCTTTCTCTTTGAAATTTTTTAGAAAACTGCATATCTCGCTGGCAATAAGCGTTGGAGTCCCTGTTCTTTGGTAATTGGTTGCTTTTTGTTCCTAATTTATGACTGTTAGCAACATCGCTATAGGGCACACCTCGTCTATGATAAGGTACAGGTGAACTATGTTCATTTGTCAATTTTGGAAAGTTAACCGTGTCAACTGAGGAGAAACTAATGTCTCGGAAACCTTGTGGTCTTTGGTAATATATATATCTCGCTGCAGGAAAAGAGACATTTTTCTCTGCAACGATACGATTTATATCGTGAAGCTGGTGGATTTTTGGACATTTTACATCCAAAGAAACATGGGATCCTTTACAGTTAATACATTTTAATAAACAAGGAGTTTCTTCACCATGTTTATCGTTACCGCATCTGAAGCACTTTTCCTCTTCTTTGCAAAATTTTATTGTGTGTTCGACCATGCCACATTTGTAGCATTTCCTAATTGCTGGAATGAAAGGAGTCAACCCCATTCTCGTCTTCCACATGTAAATGGTATTTGGCATTGTTTTGATACGCATAGTAATCTGTACTGAGATGGTATTCTCCCATTCTATAATACCATTTGTAGCTTTCCTTCTCTTCAGACGGCTAACATCTGTAACGTTTCATCCTGGGTGATCATTATTCTGTTCTGTTCTTATCAACTCCGGGTTAAGATCGATAGGAATTCCTCTAATGATTCCTTTTCTAAAAATCATGCAGTTGGGCACGAATGTAGTGTAGTCCCAGTCTCGCAAAACTTTATTTAACAGCATCACGAGGGTTGAAGACAACTTCCCAAACTCTCCTAGATAGAAGATTGATCTCATCATATTTGATAAAGGCCTTGTGCAAAAGCCTGACTATTTCCAAAACTAAAATCGGCTTTCTGCCATCTCAATTGCACAACAAACGGTCGTTTGTCCGTTTATTTTCATAATGGAAGGTTTCATCTGTTTTTAAACTTTCAATAAAATTTCTTGTTGCCAACTCACAACTTTTTTCTTTGGAGTTGTTTCCATGTTGAGTTGTATCAGGATTTACGCTATGCTTGTTGTCCTTCTCGCGCATCTCGTTCTTCTCTACTTCCATTTCATTTTCTCCGTCCGAAAATTCTCGATCCGAACACAAATCCTGCTCTGGATATTTACGGGATACCGGGCCTCTACTTTTACTCCTCTTTCCATGTTTTTTAATATCATTTGCATTTGCACTGTTTTGGCTAACAAATGGCACCACATCATCAACAACACTATTATCATACAGTTTAAACCGTTTTTTATCCGCATGTATCTCGAAAAACCAATATTATTAGCTTTACAATTCCGCACAATCGGAAACACGTTACGTTTATCCAACGGGAAAAACAAAACTCCTTTCAACTAGTTCAAATTACAAAAGAACGTAATGCCCTCTAACGAATTTGTTGTTAATAATTTGACAACAATCACATGAGCTACACGTTTGTGCAAAACATATTAGATCAAGTGCTTTTAAATTATGAATATCTAAGGGGGACATTATACCTGTAAGGGCCACATTACCACATTTTCCTTCTACATATTAACATGACACGGATATAATAGCCGTGTTTTCTGGTGACACACTATCAAGTGCAATGGTACAAATTAGACCCACTTATTGTCGAGTGCAACGATAATTGTATGGGATTTGACAGTTCTACACCACTCGATGCCAGGAAGAAAACACAGCTAATGTATACTTACGGGAATATTTAAAACTATAAATATGGTTAAAGTTAAGAAAATGAATGTTACTGCGCCAACATCCAAGAGAAAAGTGTGACGCTATGAATAGTTCGAACACATACAAAGAAAATTACATATTTATATCTCGGAATTCTCAGGGTAAAGGGATTTCTAGCCACGTGGTCACTCCTTTTTTCACCTCAATTTCCCCTGATTAGATTCCACGATCAGATGTGAAACAAGATGGCATCATAATAACAAGGATAACCCAACTCCAAAGCTCCAATCTGGAGTGGGTCAAATGTAAAATAAAACGCGGCTTACGTGTTTGCCGTGAATTCCTTAGAATAATTTGTTGCTTTAATTGATAATTTCAATTTTCCATTGAGTTATGCACAATAAACACAGCATAATAAGACAATTTTTCTTTAGTGTTGTCAAAAGCAGGAAAAATGCATTGCTATATGCATATTAATAAATTAAGACAAAATAGAATAAGTTGCATACCTACATACTTCTTAAAATTTAGCTTTACAGTTTTAATTTATAATTTTAATTTTTGAAAATCTAAAAAATTCTTCGTAGCGTTTTTTATTCGCAACTTGATCCGGATCAGTAAAAAAACACGGCTTAAATGTCCTCAAATTTCTTGCGTCAGAGTTGAAATGTTAAAGATAATCCTCTGTTGAAGTACTATTCAATTTAGTGAAATTCGTAGTGTCGCGAAAATGAACAATTCTACACAAACAGAATCGGATCCGATTCCCATGGGTCAGCAGTGTAATGTCCTTTTAAATACATTTTTCATTGATAGCAGAAAGTTTTATGTATTATTACAAGATGAGACACTAATTTGGGAAAATTGTAAAAAAGGTGAGAACTGAGTTTCATTTAACATATTTGTGGATATATTATTAAGTTTTATTTTAGTAAAAACCAAAATTCCGATTAGTGACGTCATAACTGTTCAAGTATCGAAAGGTACCACCAACAATATCACAAAGAATGATAAACACAAACCTAGATCTCTTCTACCAAATCTGACTAAATCTACTACCAGAAATTCTTTAAAGAAATACATTCGTATATACTATGCGCAGCGCATTGAAAATTCGTTTTCAGATTGCAATCGGTGGAGGAAATATTCTGTGACCTTGTGTAATTCTGATAACTCTACCATAACTCTTTGGTATGAAACGATAACAAGCATTTTAAGAAGACAAAATCGTCCAAAAAAAATTCTCTTGTTTATTAATCCGTATGGAGGCCGCAAACAAGCCTTGAGTATATATCATAAATATTCGAAGCCTCTGCTGCAATTAGCTGGCGTTGAAACACATTGTATGATATCACAACATGCCAATCAAATTCATGATGTGATAATGACAAAATCGTTAGAACCTTATGACGCAATATGCTGCATAGGTGGAGACGGAACTTTTGCTGAAGTATTCAATGGTATGATTTTTCGGGAGATAAAAGATTTGAAGTTGAACCCTCTGAAGCCGGAGTATATACCAAAACCAAAATTACCAATTGGCGTCATACCAGCAGGAAGCACTGATACCATAGCATATTGCTTGCATGGTACAACTGATATCAAAACAGCTGTTATACATATAATATTAGGTCAAACTCGTGGCTTAGATTTATGTAGTATTTGTAATAGCAGTAGATTCATAAGAATGTATGCCAGTGTTGTATCATATGGATTTCTTGGCGACATAGCCCTAGAAAGCGAAGAATATCGTTGGATGGGTCCAAAACGGTATGATTATTCAGGCAAGTTGACAATTATTAACAAGAACAATTTACGATGTGTCATTTCCAATTCACTAGCAGGCACGATCATCATACGTAGGGCCGGAAATTCTTCTACTGACCTAAAATTTTCAACTTTGACACTTTTTCTTATACTGCGTTTACACCAAACTAAATCTACTATATTTAGCGCTAAATCTTCCTTCAATCTGCAAGATTTACCATACATTTGCTAAATCTTCTCGCCAGTAGATTTATTCTAATTCTAAATCCACTCTAAATTGCCTTAGCACAATTTAGCGCTTTAATTTTTCGTCTTTTAGCACAATTTAGTGCTCTTTCAACGTTTCCGAAATAAATTCAATTCTTTGTTGTGCGCGTTGTTTAATTTCATTATTTGGCGCGATTTTTGATTTTCAAAACTTATATTAGTTTCAATAAAAAAAATCAAAAGAGGCAAGGCAAACCGTGGACAATAATATAGTTCAAGAATACAATACAATAGTCCAAGAAAATTTTGTAATTGATTTGAAACAAAACAGAACAAAAAACACTCCAATTTCACAAAAAAAAATGTTGAATTGCCAAACTAAAACGCGCGAGGAGACCTATTGAATCATCTCACTAAATCTAGTAGATAAGGTCGGTGTAAATGCGGTTTTACATGCGGATAATCTGTTTCAAAGAGCATTTACATATACGCATCCAAAATTTTGCATAGATCCTTACTTACATATGTTCCGAACCCGTGCTTAGCATTCGTGCCCGTATCCCTTTAAAATGTATATCCATGAGAAAATTAAGTCGCATTCTTTTGGTCACTCGGTACGATAACAATTTCCGTGGGCAAGTGCCAGTATTACCACTGCCGATCGACGTGACACCTTCGTATCGATGGCGAAACTTTGAGAATTCTTAACAGTTTGGTTTGATCAAAGTTTTCAAAGGAACGCATTCTCCAGAAACCTTTCGCGTCCCTTCATCAAGTTTTCCGAGGTTGTATGAAGAATGCATTGATCTTTTGGTTTTGGTGAAAACCTCTAAGAGAGACGCATTCTCCAGTAACTCTCAATTGTCATCATATCAAATTTAATAAACAATCAACGTAAGAATTCTCAAAGTTTCGCCATCGATACGAAGGTGTCAAAAGGTTTCGCCATCGTTTCCGAAACGTAGGTGTCGCGTCGATCGGCAGTGGTAATACTGGCAGTTGCCCACGGAGATCGTTATCGTGCCGGTCACTCCAGTAGAGCAGAACTGTCAAATCCCATACATTTATCCAAAACAAACTAGCGACAATAACTGAGTTCAATTTACTCCGCTGGATAAATTGTTGACCTAGAAATATTCAAATGGCGACATGGTTCATTTTCTTTGCCGCGAACCTTAAATTTTTCATTAAATTCCACAAAATTACAATCTCTTGAAAACTTTCAGTTGATTTCATCTGAAAACTTAAATTCATGACGACCAAAAGAATACGACTTTAGTGTTTCATCTAGTTTGGGATTAACATGTTGAAGCCGATACCGAATCGGAGACAGATACTTAGGATCGTTTACTTGTGAGCGAACTAATTGTGAGATATTTATTTGTTTATATTACTTTTTCTCTCAGGGCTCAAGAAAATTATGTCAAATCAAGGCTATGAAGGGGAATTAACTATCCACCGAAATCGAGACTGTGAATATGGGAATTCAACGACAAAAGACACTGAAATGGATAACACTATTTGTTGTGTTAATTGTAAAAAGTGTTTAAACTCACACAACCGTATTAAAAACGCTTGCTCAGTACAATCAAATCGGATTGACGATAAAATGGAGTATTTTGCATATACTGACTATCAAAATTGCACAATTGATATAACTTCCAATAATTGGAAGGCAATCAAAGGAAAATTTTTTATGATAAGCGGTGCAAATATATCATGTGCTTGCCGTAAGGCGCCTAATGGTTTTGCCCCTTTCAGCCATTTAGGAGATGGATATATTGATATTATTGTGGTGCGCCATACTACAATCTTGAACAATTTTCGCCTGTTATTAAGGTTAGCCAAAAAAAACAGTTGCATAGTAAGTATACTTATTTTACACCTTTACATTCAAAAATGCTATTTTCAAAAAAACAGACCAACATAATCTTAGTGAGTCAATCATAGATTTTTAAATGCTCTGGTCCTGGAACCCGAGTACAAGATACCGCAAAAGTCAAAGTAGATTCGGAAACTGCAACCGACGTAGAGGTTTGTATAAATTTTTTTTGTTTGTAGCTCCGGTAAACAACTCCAGAGAATATTCCTCAACCGTGGTTTTCACGGTGAATTATCGCTCATAGTTTCTAAAATTAACAAATTAATAATTAATTAATTCGCAATTGCAGTAATTTTTTCGCATATCAATCGTTTTATTTATACTAAACAAGTGGCAGCGTCCTAAGACATCATAAAAAAACTAGAAAAAAAGCCCGTAATACCGAGCAAAAAATAAAAATTTGTGGATATTTATGACGTCATGTAGAAAACGAAAACGCTTTCAGAGAGTGAGTCCCAGTCTCCGGCGAATGAATTTCATTTCCAGAAAGCGCAGAGCAATTCATTCTGTGTTTGATCTACGTAAAATGAATTTTCCCCGCTTTAAGATAGTGAATCCCATTCTCCGGTGAATGAAATTCATTTTCTGCGTCACGACCGTTAGGATTTTATATATTAAGATAAAAATTTTCAAAAATTCGGTCGTTTGAATAAAATCATCTTATAGTGGCATAACTGTTTTGTAGTTCATTATTTACTGTTCTCCTAATGGTTTGACGTTATTTTTCCGGTTTTCAGTTTCCGGTGAACGTGGGTGAACAAAAAATAGTAAAAATAACGTTTGAAAAGAGGCAGACGGAACACTGTCCGAAATCAAACAGAGGTAGTTAATATCAGTCGCAAAACAGCCTGAAAACGTTCTTTACATTTCTGATTGCACTAAATTCGGACTGAAAATTATATCATATATTTATATTGGACTGAAAACTACATACATAATCGTCGACGCTGAAAATTGTCTGATTCAATTAAATAATATTTTTTTTAAAAATTAAGTTTCTGACTGTATTAAGTCGCTTTTACGACGTATTTCTTACTTGGGAAAAACATAGGAGCTACAAAAAAACTGATTTTACTTTAAACCGCTGTGTATAATGTATTGTATAACGTAATGGGATATAAATGTATAAATTAGTTTGGAAATATTTTCTAAAATGGAAAGAAATTAACAAACACTCGTTCCAGACCTACAAATGATTTTACAGCATATGGAAAAAAGTTTTTCTGATATTATCAAAACTCGGATGGAATTGACGGGACTACAAACCTGTACGTCCGTACGTTTGTAATTCCCGAATCTACTGTAATTTTGTCGATATCTCTTCCTCCAAGTTCCTCATTAAGAACACGGCTAGAGTTATATCTAAATGCTGTTGGCTTTATTTCTTTATTGTGGGCTAGTCATTAATTTCGGAGGGTAAAGTGAATATTTGAAACTCATGATCAAGGTCATATTAAACTTCTGAATTTATTTAATGTATTTTTTTTTTTTTTTTTTAAAGTTCAATTTGACAAGTTATCGTTTTGAAAAAAGAAAATCCCGTCTTATGTGGTGTGGAGGATATATTACATATTTAGATTGTTATAATTACTTAATTGGTGGTGTGAAACGGTCAAATCCCATATATCAATCAAGTGCAACTATAGCTGTATACTTTTGCTTGCCCCAATAGAGCAGAACTGTCAAATCCCATACATTTATCCGAAGGAAAATAACTCGGAAAAATAAGTGGATTTAATTTACTCCTATGCATAAATAGTTGAGCCAGAAATATCCAGATGGCGACATGGTTCATTTTCCTTGCCGCGAACCTAAATTTTTCCTTAAATTCCACAAAATTACAATTTTTTCAAAACTTTCAGTTGATTTCATCTGAAAATTTAAATTCAAGTAATGTATGAGGAATTTGTTTAATCGAGGGCGTAACAAAATATAAAAAAGTCGAAGGTAATTCATACTAATGTGAACTGAAGTTGGTTGATTTGTAATCTATCGAGTGCAAATCCGAGCTGTCTTTTTGCTGCCAAAAATTTGCACTCGATAGTGTGTCGCAAGAAAACACGGCTTATATTTGTTATCATGGCCGAGGAGGATAAATATAGACATTTCGTGAAAACATAAGCCGCATGCTTTAGGTAATCGCTATCAAATGCAAATCAAAAATAGCCAAAGAACACACCGGACTTGCCCTATTTTTTTACTTGATTTTAAATTTTCGGATGGATATAACTGAAAGTTTGCAAGAAATTGTAATTTTGTGGAATTTCATCACAATTTTTAACTCGCGGTAGGGAAAATGAACCATGTCGCCATCTGGAGATTTATAGGTCAACTATTTATCAAGTGGATAGATTTGAATCAGTTATTAGCCGCGTTCTTTTGGTCATCGCTATCGAGTACAAAACTAGAGTAGCAAAAGAACGCATCGGACTTGTTCTCGATAGATTACAAACTTTTATCAACTTCACTTACCATTTATATGAACTTTCTTCGATTTTTTTCCATTTTGTGAGCCCTTGGTTGCATAATTTCCTCACATATTACTTGAATTTAAATTTTCAGATGAAATCAAACGAAAGTTTTGAAGAAATTGTAATTTTGTGGAATTTAAGGAAAAATTTAGGTTCGCGTCAAGGAAAATGATCCATGTCGCCATCTGGACATTTCTAGCTCAACTATTCTGTTCAGAACAGCAAATTAGTTCCAGGTATTATCGAGAACTAAACTTGTTCTGTTAAATGTATGGGATTTGACAGTTCTGTTCTGTTAGAGTGACCTAAAGAACACGGCTATTATCAAGTGCTCATTTGCACTGGATAAATGTATGGGATTTGACAGTTCTGCTCCACTGGAGTGACCAAAAAAAGACAGCTAATATAAAAAAATGTATCCCTCGCCTTTTGCTCGCTTTTCGAGCAAAGACGTTGAAAACGCCAATCTAAAAGGCCAGCGGCATTGTAATTATATCTCGAAAACTAGAACTAAAACCCATCTTAAACTACTAACTGTTGCTAATTATATATGACATATTTTCAGCATGATTTGCCCTTTGTGGAAACGTATCGTGCGAATAAATTTCATTTTCGTACGGCAACCAAGTGCGTTGAAGAGAGAATCGGTGGGTCCTGTGAACCCATCAGTAACTCAACAAAACCATCAAGCAGGTGGAATTGTGATGGCGAAGTAGTCAATGATCAAGACATACAAATAAGGTTAACAAATTTTAATACTACTCAAAACAAACCTTTCCACTGTCTAAAAAACTAATTATACACATCTATTTTCTGAAATTTTCTTCACGTTCAAGCATTTCGTTTTTAGAAATAAATAAATTTATCCAAGTAAATTTTCGCGCATGTTAATTTCTCACCAAATAATTCGATTTATGATTTTTTCTAAAGCTCAACGTTCATTCTAATCTACATTCCGCCCATAGAGTGATAGTAATGCATTAATATTTGTACCAATAAACAACGGAGTTTTTTCTATGATTGTACAAATTCAATAATATATGAAAACACCATTTCAACACACTTAATATAAAATTACTTTATATAACTGATTACTATTTTGTATGTTATCTACTTTCAGTGAGATTTACAGAAAATTAAATGTTTATTTTGTAAATTGTACTAGGTCACATTGTCAACTTATTAATGTTTATATGAGAGGACGTTATCTTCCATCAGAGAACAATAACTCATCATGGCGAACTTGGCTCTGCCCGTGCATCATTTGAATAAGAACTCTTGCATCTAAAAAACAATGATAGTTAAATGCTTTAAGAATTAAAAAGTTGCGAAATATATTAAATGACAAACAACGAAAAGAAATTTATCTAAAAAATTTATAGTTACGTTAGGTACCAACTATAAATATGATTGCACTTTAGGGTCGGACTCTCGGATCACCACGACCTTGAAATATATATTGCTTGGAGTCATCTAGGGCACGAACATATAATTATGGGCCGGATATTTGGTCAACTACTTCATCACAAATCGTGATAAATTTAGCGAAAAACTCGATCATAAACCACTGGACAGTTGTTGAACAATTTAACTGTTGAGCGCAGACTCCTTTGTCTGTGCTTTCATAAATGATTTTAAGTGTGTCACCGAAATTGATTTTTCTCTGAACTCGGTTTCAAGGGGGTAAGTTTAGGTATCAATCGAGGTGTTACACAAAGACTGTTTACAGATGTGCAAAGGTCATAGCCCGATACACCAAGAACCAAGAAGGAAGTGAAAGAATTGAGTTCTAATTAACAACTGAACTTCTTTATTAAAAATCGACTCGTTTATATACAAAATTAATGCTTACGTTATATAAATTTGTCCCTTAGCTACTAATTTCAGGTGAGAATCATATTTAAATATTTAATTTTCATTGTCAATTAAAACCTTTGGAAAAACTGAATAAGGAGAGATGGAGAAGATCCACTGGTTTGGGGTGTGCAGTTGAGTCCAACTAGAGTGTGCGTCTACTCTCATAAACCGGCAATCAGGATGTGGAGTTAACTGATTAATAAGGCTGATTTCACAGGCAGAGGTAGATGATCCAATTTTGTACAACGGGTAATTTTGACTGCATCAATGCCTTCCGTTCATCGTAGTGCAGATGCGGAGTTGAGATTCCGTTAGCGGATAATAGTGGTCCCGATGTAAGTTAACCATTAAGTAGGGAAAGGATGGTCTAATAGCCACGAAACTATCGTTCATCTGGACTGGAACTGGAACCACTCGAAAGAGGTCGAAGTCTTCAACCGAGATTAAGGGCACTCAGAGCTTGAAAATGAAATTCTTGTCCGTCATTCTACCTTCAAGTGTAATTAGATTGTAAAAATGGAGTATATCATCCTGATTGAGTGGTAGTCTTAAACTTGAAGGAAGATTAGCCCGAATGGTGTGTAGAACGGTTCTTAGCTGCTCTGGCGATAAAAGATGTCTGCTGACTCTTCCTCGATGTATATTGACTAAGGTGTCCAAAATCAGGCGTTGAGTCCTTTGGAAGTTGGTAGCGAGCAGTGTAGCTTGTAACGACAATAGGATGAAGAACCGAGATCGAGCTTCTTGTTGTGCGTCGTTGTGTATTGCGTTTATCTGTGTGGATAAATCATTTAAGTGAGACTCACCTCTCTGAAACTCCATGTCGATAGCCCGAATATCCTTTTTCATAATATTGACGGTAGCATCTAGAATGGAGGCTTGCTTACGCAACAGATTTGCTAAATGTCCTTCGTTGTTCTGTATAGAGTCAATAGTCATGGACATTTCTTCAGCGTATTGAGAGTCGAGAACACCAAACATGAAGTTTGGTGCGTTGCCAACGATGTTGAGCAGTCCTCGCCTTGCTCGACCTGATGGAGGACTTCTTAAAAGTTGATTGGTCTGGCTGAGCTCGTCCACTACACGGTTAATTTGCTTGGCTATTTTGTGATGAGATTCCGGATTAGGCCTGGTAGACGATAAGTTACATAAAGGTGCACTAAACGTTTGTAATAGATAGAACTCCCTCCAAAATGACTGCATGTCATAATATGTTATGATATTCCAATCGCTGGTAATAATGTTTGCTCTGCCCATGTTTTCGAAATAGACACCTGGGTTTGTCGTGAAGGGAATCATCGTTGCTGGAGATGACGTGGCTGGGGACAGGAAGAGACATACCAGCAACACGGTAAAAAGAGCGGAGCGAGCTTGTTTAACTGGCATGGCCTTGGTCCACTGATGGTTGATGCATTGTTCTCTTTTTTGGTTGCTAAGGCATTTCGCTAAGGTCTTCAGTCTCGATAGGAAGTGGTGCTAATCGGTGTATTGTCCGACGCAAAATGTTGTTTGCAGTTTGAACGTCTACAACTCTGACGAGTCCGTCTTCTCCCTTAATGACGTTGGTCACTCGACCCAAAGGCCACTTCAATAGAGGAAGATTGTCCTCCTTCATAATAACCATTGTTCCAGGTGTGACATTTCGGGCTGTAGGTTTCCACTTGACTCGATGCTGAAGTTGATTTAGGTATTCAGTCGTCCACCGTTTCCAGAACTCGTTCTTGACGTACGTGGCGAGTTTCCACCGGGTTAGCAAATTAGCCTTGTTTAATTTAGCCTGAGGATCGACGAGCGCTGTTAGTGGCTCTCCAATCAAGAAATGAGCTGGTGTGAGAGCGGCGAGATCATTGGCGTTATCAGACATCGGCGTGATGGGACGGGAGTTCAATAGATGTAGTTTCTACTCCCAAAACGACTGTCTCCATTTCTTCATGCGTCAACGAAGCTGAAGCAAGGCTTTGCTGCATTAATTTCTTGGCAGATTTGACGGCAGCTTCCCAAAGCCCGTTGAAATGAGGAGCTCGAGGAGGAATGAAATGGAAGTCAATTCCTCGGGAGCTGCACTCCTTGAGTAGTCTTTCCTTTGAAGCACTCTCGTTGAAGACATTGTTGAGCTCCTGCAATTGGTTTCTAGCACCGACGAAATTTGTGGCATTGTCGCAATAGAATTTCGGACAATGTACTCGTCGTGCTAAAAAACGACGTAAAGCATCAAGAAAGCCGTCAGCGGATAGATCGCTAACTAATTCCAAATGCAAGGCTTTTGTGGCGAAGCAGCAGAAAACAGCGATGTATGCCTTTTGTGGCTGTTTACCCCGGATCTTGTAATGGACGTATACCGGATCGCAAAAGTCAATTCCGGAATTGAGGAATGGTCGTGCAGGTTGAACGCGGTCAGGTGGCGAATTCCCCATAAGTTGTGACAATAGTTTGGGCTTGGGCTTGGTACAACGAACGCAGTGTTGCACGACAGCGCGAGCTAAGTTCTTGCCACCGAGTGGCCAGAACTGCTGTCGAGCGATGGCGAGTAAAGCCTGAGGACCCGCATGTAGGTTTTCGGTGAGTAGCGTGTTGTGTAGCATGTTGGTGATGGGATGGGAATCCGGGAGCAGAGCAGGCTGCTTGGCTCGATAGTCGAGATTCGATGATTCAAGGCGACCGCCTATCCTCAGGACTCCATCCCGGTCCAAAAAAAAGGGTCAAAGAGCTGATTGCGCTGCCCTTGGACATGTCCACATATATCATTATGTGCTGCAGATTGTCACTGAACCCTTGTTGCTGTATAAGTTTATTATTAGGGTTTGTGCGTTATCTAGCTCTGTTACTGATGGAACAAGTGAACTGCTTTTACTGGAACAGTGTTTTCGTGGCTTTGGTGAAGCAAAGAACATATGCAATGATGCGCTGAAGATGTCTGAAGGAGTTGTGATTATTCATGTCGAGTAGGAAGTCGTTCCCCTTTGTGGCTCCGAGACATGTAGATTGGATCTGAGTCCGTTGCTCTGGAGTGCATTCGCCTGGGTTTGGATTAAGCTTGGGCCATGCGTCTTGTCTACCATGAAGGAACATTGGACCGTAGAACCACAGGTTGTTGTTGGCCAATTTTTCAGGGGGGATGCCTTTTGATAATAAGTCCGCCGGATTATCCAAAGATGATACGTGTCTCCATTGTTCAGGGATGCTAGCACGCTGTATGGTCGAGATGCGATTGGCAACGAAGGTGTGGAAGTTTGATTACTCGGCCTTGATCCAACCGAGGACCAGGACGTTGAAATTGTGGATCGGCCAACTTTATGTTACCGGAAATAGGCCAGGATGTTTTCTCGATGTGTTGCGAGGGTTGTGGTGCTATTATCTTGGTAATACCGCGTTTACACCGACCGAAATCTAGTAGATTAAGCGACTTGAGGAGATTTAGCCCGAAATCTTGCTGAAACCGCCAAGATTTACCATACATTTTCGAAATCTTCTCGGGAGTAGATTAATTCGAAATCCTCACTTAATCACCTCAGTGGCACCATCTACTGGTGATCATTTTTGCCATTTTACGTCCTTTAGTACAACTTAATACTCTTTTGACGTATCCGAAGTGAGTTCAATTGGTTGTTGTTCGCGATGTTTAATTTCATTATGTGGCACGGTTTTTGATTTTGAAAATTTATATAAAATTTTAAAGTTATTTAATGAAAAAAAAGAATCAATAGGGGCAAGGGAAGGCATGGACTATTGTTCAAGATAGGAGCGATGTCCCTTCTTAAGACACTTCACGCAGCGACCTGCACGTTGTATGAAGTGAAGGCGCTTTTCAGGGCTGAAGTTGAGGAAAGTAGGGCAAGAAGACAGCAGATGATTCCCCTGGCACGCGAGACAAGACAGCTTGGACAGCTTGACATCTTCTACAAACCATTTGTACAAGTCTTCAATGTTTACAAAGTACTGTGTCTTGAAATATTGATGGTTGGTTTCGTCGCCATATTTGGACCAAATGTCATAATCCACAGCCTGGAACGTTTCCCAAAGATCAGTGACGGTTTTGGACCTATTGGTGAGGTAGTCAGTGTCCTTGCGGATTGCGGCATCTTGTAATTCCTTATGAGCCTCTCGATTTCTCCTCCTGTCTGGTTCTGTTGGTTGGTGAGTTCTTCTAAAGAAGTCATCCTTCTAGAGTTCTAGTTGGCTGCCGAAAACTTGTCATCAGAAACGGAAGTTGATGTAGTTAGGAATGTAGGAGTGATGAAGAAGCCAGCTATCCTGATGAATGGATGATGAGTATTCGTGTTTTTGACGAATTGCCGCGATGATAAACGATATAAAATTCGTGTGACATTTAATCACGTCGGGGTCACCAAATGTTGAGCGCAGACTCCTTTGTCTATGCTTTGATAAATCAATTCAAGTGTGTCATCGAAATTGATTTTTCTCTGAACTCCTTTTCAAGGGGGTAAGTTAAGGTATCAATCAAGGTGTTGCACCAAGACTGTTTACAGATGTGCAAAGGTCATAGACCGATACACAAAGAACCAGGAATGAAGTGCAAGAATCGAGTTCTAATTAAAAACTGAACTTCTTTATTAAAAATCGACTCGATTATATACAAAATTAATGCTAACGTTAGATAAATTTGTCCCTTAGCTACTAATTTCAGGTGAGAATCATATTTAAATATATAATTTTCTTTGTCAACTAAAACCTTTGGAAAAACTGAATAAGATGCATAGTTTGGTGAGAAGAGCTGCCGGAAAGGCGATCCGCTAGTTGAAGGTATTGTAGAGGTATACTAAAAATGAAATAATTGGTGCGGTGAATGACCCAACCATGACACGTGCATTTTGATGACTGTCTGTTATTAATTGCCTAACTGCTGACTTTAATGAATGACCCAACCATTACACCAGCCTTTTGATGACTAAACGGTTCGCAATTCAGTTTTACCTATCTGCTGATTGACGACTCTTAAGTTCGACGTCCAAATGACCCAAATACATTTTTCGATGATATAAATTTTTTTATACATTTTTTCGATTAAAGTTCGATGATATTAAAATACTTATATACTAATAATATTAAAATACTTTTTGCTTAGTCTTAAGATATTTTTCTATATATAAGAACAATTGTAGTAGCAATAAAGTCAGTTCCGAATTGGACTCCAAAGAAAACATTGTGTTTCCCTTTCAAACACGGCGAACTGAAATCGGCATCCTTGTCTCGCCTTGAACAAAACAATATTCTAACCAAGACGGCGATTGAGACGGCTCGTGCCTCGCCTATTCGATCCTTCCCTGATCTTAATATTACAGTATGTTCAAGTGCTGTTGAGGATCAGTACAAGATACTAGGCATCACTAGTTCTTCATCAAGGTTAGGAGTAATAGAGACTAGGAAGCACTAGTTCTAATTGGGAAATAGGGAAGGAAAAACTAGGTATCACTAGTTCTCTGTAGGGAATAAATGAAAGGCTTAGATTGACAATTAAACTTCATTGGACATATTCCCGGTCTTTTATATAAATTCAAAAAGCTGAAATACATAAAAATATTCAACCAAAATAGCACTCATAGCAATTCTCACGGTAAAAACATTTAACCAAAATCGCAATTATAACAATTCGCTATCGTGCGAATTGGCACTTGCAATTTTTGGTTTGAGCGGTAAGGTGAATTGACCGAGCAATGACATCCATTAATTGTTAGTGTCTGCATTTTACCTAGTCGATGCACTTTACCAGTCAGCATGAGTTGCTGCTGCAACAGGTGCGATTATAATTCGCTGATGGGACAAAAAAAATCTGGTTTGCGCTACGATATACAAAAGTGACGTTTTTCGTCTGACAATGCGAGGATTTTCCACGGGTGAGTGTGTGAAAGTATTGTATTCACTCGTGGAGGAGAAAATAGGCGAGGGAGACAAACACAGACGCAAGTGTTCTCTATTTTATCTTGCGAGTCAAGATACTATTAACACATTCGCCCATTGAAAATATTCACTGCTGAATAAACGATTTTATCCCACCAAGTTGCAACTAATTGTGGCAACCTTCTCCTCTCCTCATTCTTCCCCTCTTCTATCAGAATAGAGAGTCAGTACACTCTGAGCGCCAACGCACGAAGCACGCGGAGAATAACGCGCAATCTTTAGTTATTAATACGAGTAAGTTGTTTATTCTTAACATAAATATGATTTATTGATTTAATAAAACATTCTACGAAAATCCAACATTGGTGATCCCGAAAATTAAAAATAAAAAGTCAAGAACACGCGAAACGACATCGGAACAAAAAAAATTTCCTAGTGCACAAACCGGTCGACATCAATGAAAAATAAACAGTGACAATTGGATATTAGTGCAAATTTTGTTCCTAAGACTGTGTGGTAATCGACGGCACTTTCATACAAATGACCTTCTGATTGGAATTGTAGCAAAGTTTAAATTTCCTAAGGTTTGCGTCTCAGAAAATGCCAACCTTATATTGACATTTTATTGTTCCGTTCAGTGATTGTTACAAATCAAAACGGAAACGTCGCATGAATGCAGGAAAAGACGTAAGTATTTTAATATGTTCTTGAAGTAATATAAGTTAATAAATTTTGTTCTGTTTTAGTAACAAGCGAAAGTATCAAATGTCAAAAAAGTTCGAACTTCAATTCAAAAGGTCGTCCGAAATCTTATGGCGTCGATTAGCACACAAGCTGTGTTCTTTTGGTCATCGTTATCGAGTACAAAACGAAAGTAGCAAAAGAACGCACCGGACTTGTTCCCGATAGATTACAAACTTTTACCAACTTCACTTAAAATTTATATGAACTGTCTTCGTTTTTTTTTCCATTTTGTTAGCCCTTGGTTGCATAAATTCCTCACATATTACTTGAATTCAAATTTTTAGATGAAATTAACTGAAAGTTTTGAAGAAATTGTAGTTTTGTGGAATTTAAAGAAAAATTTAGGTTCGCGTCAAGGAAAATGAACCATGTCGCCATCTGGATATTTCTAGCTCAACTATTCTGTTCGGAACAGCAATTTAGTTCCAGTTATTATCGAGAACTAAAATTGTTCTGTTAAATGTATGGGATTTGACAGTTATCTTCTGTTAGAGTGACCAAAAGAACACTGTCACATTCTAAAAGTGTAAATAAACATAATATATGCAATATATGTTGATTTTTGTGTCAAAAAAACATTTTTTTCGAAACAGAGAGCGGGTTGTGCCTGACGACACGTGCTCTGCTTGTAACATTTAAAAACATAAAAATACAAATTTCTGGTGTGAAAGTGCCGTATAACTATACGAAAAATTAGGTTTTTGCACAATTATTTTTCGAAGAGGAAGACTGAAAAAACATCATGGTCAATGAAAATGAAACCGCGGAAGCTACGCCAACCACATAAGCTGTCATGGCGGCACGCATTAACACACTTCCTGCGTTTTGTGCACCGAACCCTACGCTTTGGTTTCATCAAATTTACTATAGGCGGAGTAACGAAAGACAATAGCCATGTTATTTTGGTAGAACAAATATTCGAACAGCAAAAGAACAGCCCGGAAATGTACTAGATAAATCGTGTAGGTTGGCACCCCTGTTTTAATTTTTCCTAATTTCGTTCATGTTCAATTTACATGCATCATTCGTGTTTTTTTTTTTTTGGGTGTGAAAGTGACTGGCTTAGGATATATTGTGGAAATGGATTCACAAAAATTTACAAGGTAAGTTTAGAATGAATAAATGTAATTATAAATAAAGTAAATTATTAACATAAAATATTTCATTTTTAGGCGTGTTTGAACTCGAGAAGAGACGCGTTCTCTTCTATCATTTTACGGGCAGGGAAAAGAAGAATTCAGCCACCCGCGTAAGAAGAGGTTTGCTTACGCCAACCTTGTCGAAGACTTGACGTCAGCTGGTGTTCTGGTAAGAAATTAGAATTTTTGTAAACAAATTTAGTAAACTTTAATTTTTAACAGAAATCACCAGTAATTCCATCGCTGGTGGAAAAAAAGATTCAGTACTTTACGTGCGTACAAGGCAATGGAAGACGCAGGAAATAAGAGTGGCGCTGGATCCTGTGTAGCGTCTTACGCGGATATTCTAGACGAAATTTTTGGCACGCGAGTTTGTAAAAAATCAGTTGGTAACTACATGGAATACAATTATAAAGAATGAAAATAAAAATGAAACATTTTTAAGGTTTGAAACTTCGTCCTCTTGAGTGCCGAGTCCATTGCTCGACGTTCCATCTTCCGGGGTAACTATTATTAATGGAGGAACACTAATCCAAAAGTAATTTTAAAAAATTAATTGTTTATTTTATTAATTTTTATCATTTTCACATATTTGCAGCGTGAAAACTTCAATGTCGGGGAACAAGCGGAGGAGGACGCTTGGTGAAAAGGAGGAACAAATAGAAAGGCATAGGTAACGGCACTTGGAGAAACAGAAGCGGCACGAGGAAAAGAAGCTCCGCAAGAATAAGGAGTTGGAGGTGAAAATAAAGTTTCTCGAGGAGCAGAGGGAGCGTATTATAGAACTTTTACTTTTGCAGAATTCTAAAAAATAGTTTTCGTTTCTATTTATTTGTTTTATTTTTACAAACAATAAATGAGTTAAGTTAACAAAATCTATTATTTATGAAATTATTCCCATTGACCTCATTCAATTAAAAAGTGCTTGTCGTCTGTTGTAATCGGTTGTTTCCATTTCATCTGGTGTAAGCTCATCATTGCCTGGGCTTTCAAGTGTGGTGTTTGCTGCTTCCTGGATGTCGTCTCCATCGGTTAATAGATCACCTTCGCTCACACAAATATTGTGTAAAATGCAACAAGCTAAAAGGGTTTTGGCACATATTTTCAAGTTGGTTAAGTCAGTAAAATGAAGCAACCTTCGAAATTGGTTTTTCAGTAAACCGAAAGCATTTTCAACCACCATCCTGGTAGATCAATGGAGTGTGTTAAACTCATTGAATTAATAGACCAGGAATGGCCCTAACGTATTCATATAGAATACGTGAGTGACGCTCTCTTTGAAAGAACAAAAGTGTGCGTTATCACTCAAACAATAATGTAAAGTGTGGTACAGCTAGTCAAATTTTCTCACCTATTGGGAAAATTCTAGTGTGAGTGCCTCATCGTTATGTGTATTGGTGAGTATTTCCCATGTGTTTTCAGTTTTTCCTTGTATTGTTGTGGTACAGCTAGTCAAATCAATAGTATTTGTGTGGAACAGCTATGCAAATTACCATGTTCATGAATATTTATTTATGAAATTCACGCTTCTTATTGGCTTAGGCGTGGAGTATTCGTACCACAAATTTAGTCAAATTCATGATGTAGGGATAGTAAATAAAATATAAGGGTCTGCAGTTCCAGCTTCGGAATACTTATGTGTATGGTCTTCAGGTTCCTTTCTACAGCAAGATATACGAATTTGGAGAGGGTAGTGTTAAGGTTGTCCTCATCCTGAGGAATACGAAGGGGAAGTATTACTCTTTTGACAATGGAACCGGATTCTTTGAAAGGGAATATTTTCGGTTCGAGGGAGAAATCGATTTCGCTCAAATCGATACTTAGTATGGCGGCTAAACGCCGTTCAAGGTTCATGTCCCTTGTGGGCAAGATAAAGAATTTGGCACGGACAGGTTTAGACAGTAATAAAGAGTCGTCAGTTTTAATAAGGGTTGATGATAAGTAGCTGTCATTATTATTTCTGGCCTTTTCTGCACCTTGGTCCAGGTTATCAGTGACCTTGGCTTGGCTTCTTGTTATCGCGTATAGTGAGGTGGTGTTTTTAGGGTCATTCTGTTTTTCCGATTTATCAGTCTCGGGAGTGTTATCTTGTAATTCCGCGGTTACTCTAGTTAAGGCATCGGCGTTTGTATTAAGACATTATATAGCCAATACAACATACTCAACTAAACCTAAAGTCCCTAATTTCATATGACCGAAGTTGCCATCTACTGTGTTTAATAATCACCGACACTGCACTGAACAAACAGCAACACCCAAAAACGTGGATATCCCGAATGATCTAAATTCACCATCAGTTACGAACAGATCTACTATTAAAACTAGAAATAAAACATCGCAACGGAATACTCATAAGTGAAAACAGTAATGGATTTTAATTTTGATATAATTGACTCCATTCAAAAAGACCTAGTTAAGGAAAAAATTTTACATAAGCTCAACTCTCTTAATAATTTTATTTCATTAAACTATGAGTATTCTTATTGGTTAATATTAGAAGTCTTAATGCAAATTTTTGTAATTTGAATGTCTTTATAGAGAGTCTTGCTGTGAAACCTTCCGTACTTGTTTGTACTGAAACAAGAATACTTTATACTCCAAACAGTTTTAAAATAACAGGATATAAAATTTACTACAATTATGGTAATATCAATATAACAGATGGCGTAGTAATGTACATTAAAGATGACATTGTAGAAAAAACGGAACTCGTTAAAGCAGGTAGGCTCACAATTTTAAAATCTATAATCTATCATGATAAAAATAAGAAACTAACTATTTCGGCAATTTACAGAGCCCATGATTTACCCAAAACGGAATTTATTCATGAACTAAAAAAATATTTAAGTAACTGTCAAAATATTAAAGATCATCTCTTAATCGGTGACTTTAATATTGACCTAATCCTACTTGATGTTCTAGGGCATGAACAGTTAAGCAATTTATTGGAAAATGGTTTCAAACCCAGTTTTCAAACCATTACTAGACCATCTGTTAGCAATCCTAATAAAGGTTCTTGTATAGACAATATTTTTGTCAGATCTAATACCATAGATGCCAAAACTTTCAAATATGAAAACTTATTTAATGATCACTACCCACTTTTCCTATCTTGAGTAAAATGAAAATTAACTCAAATACTCAAACTTACACATCGATAAATTATTATAAATTGTACAAAATCTCTGAGAAAAAAGATTGGTCTGTACTTTTATCTATACAAGATCCTAACGAAGCTACTAACTTTTTAGTAAACCAGATACATAATTGTATCAATCTATCAAAAAGTTAAAATAATAATTCCAAGGGTAAGAATAAATGTAAGAATAAGCCTAGAAGTAAATGGATTACTACAGGAATTATAACATCCTGCAATAATAAGGAACTGTTATACAAAGCATGGAAATCCGCACCAAATAATCTATATATAAATAGGCGACACGTTTTTTTGTTATCCCTTTTACAGGAAACCAGGTGGACTTACCAGCATAAAAATTATACCATTCGAAAGATTAGGTTTTCCTCTATGTGCATCACCTAATTTTTTTTCTTAAATTTAATTATAAATTAGTTTAATTTTAAATTGAAATTAAAAATTTCAATGGGATAGTACGTGTGAATTGAGCACACGTATAGCGTAGATGATGCTTTTGGGAAGAATGTGTGCGTGTGAATGTTTTACTTTTTGCCTGGAAATATGCAACCATATGTGAAGTTTTGGTTTGTGTCCCCGATACATAACAAGTACTACATTAGTCGAAAATCAAACCAAATGGATCAATCTTCTACTGGTGACACAAACCAAAAGAATTAACATATAATTGCATTCCTCTACGAAAAAATCAAAATATAGAACATACTTATTTAACATTATCATTTGCATAGATCATACGTTCGACTGAATAACCAACCATTTATGCCAAATACATGCATTCTTTACACTCAAACCCAATATCTAAACCCAAATGATAGAGGGGCAAATGCAGCCATATCACAGACAATAGTCATATGTTCATTCTTGTTCATCTTTGGCTAATAAAATGGCATTCTTCCAGACAAAAGCCGAAACAATGAACATATGGCCACACACAATAATATGGATGCATTACCACAGACAAATTGAAAGCCATCGTTTACTTATACCATTGTTTTTTGCTAATTTGATAAAAATATATGCAAATTTTATTTTAAAATATATGGAAAATCACAATTTTACAGTTATTCATAGAAAACGCGAGGTTAACTTTCACGAATATTTATGGAAAGCGAGCGAAAGTGTGAATTTTATTATATTTCCCAACTTTTGTATGGACCCATATTTAAAAACATAATTGAGAGAAATATGATATGTGGCCAAAAGTTGGGAAATGAAAAAATAATGGAGGTTGGTCATACCCCCAAGAATGCTTAATTTAGCCGCTACGAGCAAAACACTATTAAAAATTCAAAATCTGAAATTATATCATATGTCCAAACTTTTCTCTGCTCACCTTTAAAACCTCAATTCAGAGAAAAAAGAAAAGGTAGGAAATGAAAGTTGGTTTGTTTGTACGGGAATCCCAGATATATGATATATTATATTGACAATATATATGTATTTCCCACAACTTCATAATTTAATTAAAAACCATATGATTCACGGTCCATATGATGGTTTGTTGAATGCCCGTCTGTATGAGAGATGGTAAATGCAGCAATAGCTTTTCTAAGGACTATTAAAATACAATTCTAGCCAATGTAAGATGCGTCGTGTTAATGGTATAACAGTTGACTTTCGAGGCCACTCCGTTGACAACCGTTATGCTGTTCCTTAAAATCCATATCTTTTAGCAAAATTCGATTGGTACTTAAATGTGGAAGTTCTTGGCACAGCTAAGAGCCTAAAATATATGTACAAATATGTTTATAGGGGATACGACTGTGCGTCATTACAGTTTCGAAGAGTTTGAGGTGGAGTTGAGGGCAAAGTTTATATAGATGAAATCGATAGCTCATTGTCCGGTCACTATGTTGGAACTACGAAAGATAGTTGTCGCATAAATGAGTATCCAATGCATTACCAATCACGTAATATATTATAGTTCGACTTGAATGTCACTTGCCTCACCGGCAAAATGTAGTCTTTAGGGAAGGAAATGTTCAGCAAGCTCTTAAACATCACAGAAGAACAAAATTGACTGCATTCTATGAAATCAATCGAATTAGTTCGTCCGTGTTTCTATATACAGAGACGCCGGTGCATTATGTTTAGGTAGATAAAGAAAAGAAATCGAAAAACCTCAAGGAGGAAGTAGTAGAGCTATTGCTAGATTATTTTATGTTTTATGTTGAGTTGTTCCATTTGAGACTATTTTAGCTTCATGTTCGAGGTCCCATCAGGATTTGGGTACTGTTGGGAACATTATTTACTGCACATTTTCAGCACATGCACGACGTATCGCATGAAATGATAGAGAGTGGCGTGACCATTTATTAGAAGTAAAAGAGTGTAAGTCCTCTCAGCAGTTAAGAGAGATATTTGCCATATCCTATTTGTGGTATGAACTTTCCTACAAATGCTTTAGATTTGTGGAATGAATTCAAAATTTTCATGTGTGAAAAATTTTTGAGAAATTCTTCAGAAAATGATTGATATAAGCATGCTTTATTAGATATTAAGGAAATTTTGTTCAGTAAACGATTCATTCGGTACTTCAACTAACCTTTTCGGATGTAAGACTATTTTACTCTCTGGAGATTTTTGACGAATATTGCCAGCTATATCTCACGGTACACGTGTACCACTTTTTGAGAATTGCCTTACTTCTTGGTCCGAATTTTCAAAATCCGCAAAATAACTTTTACCCAAAACATGAGAGCTTCACCTCATGAGATTGAATTCGTTAAATTTCTTAAATCTCTTGGTAATGGAACTTTACCCACATTTCCAGATTACAGCCAAGATGTTATTGAAATTCCTTCCCATTTAGTTAGCAACTTCGTGAATTCAGATACTTATGGCTATGTATCTGAAACCATAAAGTCTAACGATATTTGCAATTGGGTTATATTAGCACCAAAATATGAAAACGGCACTTTCATCGGTGCAGAAATCTTTAACAGTCTGTCCGGAGAGGAACGAATATTTGAGTTCCGATAACATCTTGAGTAACGATTATAGAGAGTAAAATAATTTTCCAGTAGAATTTTTAAACTTAGTTGATCTAAGTGGGCTCCCGATCCCACAAATTTACTTTCAAATCCAAATTGCTTACTTTTACTTATTCGGAGTTTTCCGAAACACACGTATTTCGACACCACAAATAAACCTTAATTATACAAGTACACTTCTGTCTTTTTCCTTTCAAAAAACTCAATTTCCCCTCATTCTGGCTTTTGCGATGACAATAAATAAATCCCATAAATCCCAAAAGTTTCAAAAAGAAGGAATCGTCCATGTAAATGAAGCAGTGAATTCCTTGTAATCCAGACAAGATATTATTCATGGTTCTTTTGAATGTAGCGAGAGTTCCTTTCAGACCGAATGGCATTCGATTGTATTCGTAATGGCCATAAGGCGTACTGAAGGCTGTTTTTTCCCAATCCCTGTCGTCCATTCTTATCTGGTGGAACCCACTGGCCAAGTCGCAAAATTCTAAAATTTCCCAAGTTGGTCCAATATTTCTGTTATATTTGGTAGAGGGAACGCGTCTCCTACCGTAAACTCATTAAGACGCTGGAAATCTACCACTACTCGCCATCTTTTATTCCCTTATTAATCGGGTTTTTTGGGAACGAGGAGTAGAAGAGAGTTCCAAGGACTATAGGAAGGTCTGAAGATGCCTGATTTTAGCATCTCCTGGACTTGGTTATCCACTTCATTACGATTTGCCTCCGGTAATCTGTACGGTTTGGTGTATATAGGGGGATTATTTGCTTCTACCTCAATTTTATGGGTAGTCGCGTCCGTGCAGGACAATATGTCTCCTTCTAGAAAGAATATATCATTGAAGATTCTACAGATATCCCGAATTGATGTCTTCTCTTCTTCATTACAATGATCCAATTTTACAAGGTTCTGCAGTTTTTTTATTCTGCCCTGAATTGGATCTTGGTCAAAGTTTGGAGTTATCATGTCGAAATTCTTCGCATCTAGATGCTCTGGGTCCAGATCATGGAAGGGTAAAGTGACGCCTTCCTCTGTAGTGTTGAGGATTACGACTTTTACCATTCCATTTTCAGGAATAGCAATACAATTGCCTATATACACTCCGGGAATTATCTCTTAATTTGAGATTACCGTCTCTGTAGAGACCGAAGTGGGTATTAAGAAGATCGTTTCCGCTCGAGCTGGGATGATCGCGTTGCTTGAAATACAGGGGTTGAAATGTGGTTGCAGTTTACCGTCCTGCCCAGTACGAATGCCATTTGGAGAAGATGTTACTGGTTGCAGTTTGATGTCTTACCCAGGACCCGAGACTAACAAAGAAGAAGATGTGGAAGGAGGTTTTGACGAGGAAGGAGCTATCGTTGTGTGCAGTTTAACGTCTTGCCCAGGACCGTTAATCAACGAGGAAGGAGATATATACTTGTCTAACGAGGAAGCAGATATTATTGACTTATCTAACGAGAAAGGAGATATTACTGTTGACTTTATTAACGAGGAAGGAGATATTACTAACTTAACTAACGAGGAAGGAGATGCTGCATTAACTGATGAGGAAGGAGATATTGATGACGTAGATATTATTGGCTTAACTAACGTGGAAGGAGATATTATTGATTTATCTAACGAGGCACGAGATGCTGTTGGGTGCAGTTTATCGTCTTGTCCAGGACGTGTAATAGGCGGAGGCGATGTTGACAAAAATGACGGGGAGACTGTCCCCTAAGACTTCAAGACGAGCGCTTAGAGCCCGGGATGGACGTGGAGGAGGAGGAGACCCACCATGGGCTAATTATTAGTTATCTCGGGGCATCTTAATGAATTTACTATAACAAAAAAAAATTCTTTAAGTGTCACCCGAGATAACGTACACCGACGCGCGATTAAACACTTGGATTTTCCTTTTTTTTTTTTTTATTTATGGTTTTGTCTGTACTGTTTATATCATTTGATTCAAATTCGGAATATTCAAGCGTGGTTTTTGCTTATCTTTGGCAAAATTCATTGGCAGATGTCTCAAAATCGATTGAAAATTACAAAACCATTCCAATAGGTTTGTCTTTCATACATTTTCATTGCATCTAACCAGCATAACTTCAAAAGTTGAATCAATGTAAATGTAGTTATTCCAAGTGTTTATCAAAAAAAAAAAAAATTGGCTAGTTATGTTTCTAACAAGTTGTAACTATTCCAAACTATATAAATGAAAGGATACAACCATAATATAACAAACAAATTACAAACAACTTTCAAAATATTAATGAAATTTATGTTAATTTATTAATTCATATTAAATCCAAATTCATACTTTACGAATTTTATATACAATTATTTTCCTCTTTCAATTCGATTGTGATTCAGATATTTTATATTTTTACCAGGAAAGGGTTTAAACAAAACAAAAGTCAACTTTAAACAAAATGAAAAGAGAAAGTGTAGTGAATTATTATATATTTTCGTGAATATGTTATTTACCAACTTAATTACTAACTCTTGATTAAGAATCGAAATTTCACTAAAAGTCAAATGAAAAGCAAATCATGAATATATGATCAGACGAAAATTGTTTTGTAATAACTACTCAATATATTATTTTATAATTAATCAATTGTCTCCTTGCATTTTCTTCATTTCACAATAACTGAAATAATCATATTTGAATATAGTATTTATAAATTATAATTGAAACCACTGTCTCTCAAGTTCAATAATTAGTTAGTTGCGTAGTTTCTTCTTATTATCTATGCACATTTTGTTTATATTAAATTATTGCTATTGCTCTCTCCATATTTTATTTTAATATATATATATTAATATATTATAATAAATAATTAATATTACAGTGAAAATAACTTATTAAAATTAATTACAATTTATTTGTTTCGCAATTTAACTAAAGAAAGTCTTGGGATCATCATGTTATTTTTTTATATATATACATTTTTCCCTCTCATTCAAATCCAATATCTAATCAACAAATTCTATTTCTGATTGCATTTTCATATGTGTATCATTTATTTAAATTATTTTATCGAGTTTTGATATTTTTTGCAAACACACTTAGAACACACTGCTCTGGGGTCTAGAAATCTTTCACCCCGTTCAACATCTTAATTAAAAATAATCCAAACTACAATTATCAATTCTAGTTAATTTTTTTTTTTGATTTTCTAGTTATTTTTGTTTGTTAATTACTTCATTTTTTTTACTAATTAATTTTACTGGTATATATCATTTCTAGAATATTCATATCATTTTGAAAATTTTAATTTAATAGATAAAAATATCGACGAACTAAGTTAGAGGAAATAATTTTTTCTACAAATTTCATTCTTGGGTTTTCCGCTTCATTTTCTCATTTATTTAGAAAAAAATTTAGTTTTATGAAGCTTTGTAAATTTATTTTATTGTTACTTGCTATGCTAAATTATTGATATTATTATTATAATCATTGTTATTCTACTTCCTTTCGACGTTGTAATTTTACTTCAAATATTCATTGAAATTGTGACTAACTACTTGATTTATGTATACCATAGTAAATATTTTTAATATGTAATAGTAAAAATAGTCACTAACAATAAATTGCAACAATGATTATAGTAATAATTATCATATATATAATACACATCATTTTTAATATTCTGAAGTTCTCTTCAACTGCCGATGATGATGTTTTAACATGTGTTTGTGGTAATATATAATAATGATAGTATTCTTCTTCAGATTCTTCTTACACAATTTCACATAAAAAAAAAGAAAAACTTACAAAATAAATCCGTATGGTGGCCGCCACATGGTGCTCCGAGCTTCTTCCCGGGGTAATCCACCTGCGTTCCAAAAAAGAAAACCACGTGACACTTTATTTTTTTGTTCACTCACTTCAGAACTTTCTGTCTGAACCCCTCGGCGACTCAAATGCAAGAGAGCGAGATTCATCTCGTCTTCCTCGAGGATCACCCGAAGTCCCGTTATCCTTGGGATTCTGGCTCCGCCTCTCTAGAGCGAAGAGCGCTGCGATGCGGGTGGTCGGTGGTGCAGTGGCTCAACGCGATGGCACAGGGTGCCTATTTCCTTTTGAGCAACAAAGTTGCTCAAATCATTTCAATCCCATTCCCAAAGCTGAACACCTTTTCAACCAAATGAAAGGAGCAACAATATTTTGTCATTTGGATGTAACCGACGCATATTCGCACCTTACTGTCGACGAGAAATTCAGCCACGCACTAACACTAAACACCCCAACGCATGGACTCGTCCGACCGACGAGAGCAGTGTACGGCGCAGCCAACATACCCGCTATCTGGCAACGACGGATGGAAATTATGTTTCAAGACCTTGAACACGTTAGAAATTTCTTCGACGATATTCTCATTGACGCGAAGAATTTCGACCAACTGTTAGTTACACTTGAACAAGCCTTAGGTAGAGTACGGATAAATGGACTGAGATTAAATAAGAAAAAGTGCGTGTTTGCTACACCGTCAGTAGAATTCTTAGGGCATATAATCAACGCTGAGGGGATTCACAAATCAGACAAGCACATAGAAGCAATACGGGACGCAGCCAGACCAACAACACCGGAAGAACTACAACTGTTTCTGGGTAAGGCCACTTACTATAGCGCATTTATTCCAGACTTGTCCACAAAAGATAGACCACTGCGGAGTATGCTTTCAAAAGAAACATTCCAATGGTCGGAAGAAGGGCGAAGAGCATACGAAGACATCAAGAGCATATTAATCTCGCCGCAGGTACTCATACCATATGACCCTAATGCACCATTGATTTTAGCAACTGACGCTAGCAAAACCGGACTGGGTGCAGTCCTTTCACATCGGCTGGAAAATGGACAGGAACGTCCTATCGCTTACGCAAGCCGGACGCTGAACACCACAGAGCAACGATATCCACAGATGGACAAAGAAGCCTTGGCTATCGTCTGGGCAGTGCAAAAGTTTTTCATGTACCTTTATGCACGTCATTGGACACTCATAACGGACCACAAACCTCTCACGCAAATCCTACACCCAGAAAAATCCCTTCCTGTATTATGTATCAGCCGCATGGCAAACTACGCTGATTTTTTGGGAAATTTTGATTATAACGTCATTTTCAGAACAACTAAAGCGAATACTAATGCAGACTATTGTTCTCGCATAACACGGGTAACAAGTACGCACGGCATACACCCGAGAGGGACGAAGGAGAGGGAAGAAGTAGAATTCGATGATTTTGATTTTTTTGTAGTTAACCAAATTAGACAACTACCAACGACTGCCGAACATGTTGCGAATCATACAAGAAAGGACCCCGAGCTGGGGAAGATTGTTGGCTTATTAGAGGCAGGGCAGTGTCTGGCACGCGCGGGATACAGAGCACCGGAAGTAAATTACAAACTCGCTGCTAATTGTCTCATTTTGGAACACAGAGTGGTTATCCCTAGCTCACTACGCAATGCCGTCTTAAGTGATCTACACACGGCCCATCTGGGAATGGTTAAGATGAAAGGACTTGCGCGCTCTTTCATTTTCTGGCCGGGTATGGATGCGGATATTGAGAAGATCGCACGGGAATGCAACGAATGCGCGAAGCACGCGCATGCACCACCTGTCTTTAGAAATCATCACTGGGAATATCCTAAAGGGCCCTGGGAACGAATACACATCGATTATGCAGGACCAGTTGCTGGGGCGATGCTGCTCATTGTGGTCGACGCATATAGTAAATGGCTAGAAGTCAAAGTCACGAGCACAATGACATCCAGTGCCACCATCTCATTACTGGACGAACTGTTTGCCGCATATGGGACTCCTATCACTGTGGTATCAGACAATGGAACTAATTTCACCTCAACAGAGTTCAAAACCTTTCTCCAGGAGGTTGGAGTTAAATTCCACAAAACAACAGCACCGTATCATCCATCCACGAACGGACAAGCAGAAAGAAACGTACAAACGGTCAAGGACAAACTCAAAATCATGGCAACGACACCAGGCTCGCTTCAGTCAAATTTAAATAAATTTTTACGACAGTATCGGAAAGCACCGCATGCAACTACGGGACAATCGCCAGCACAACTCTTCCTGGGACGTGGGCTTCGCACACGCCTTGATCTTATTAAACCGGACAATTTGTATACAGAAATGGTTGAAAAACAAAGAGCTGCCTTCGAGCCGTCATTTCGTAACTTTCAGGAAGGACAACAGGTATTCTTCCTGTCAGGCAATGCAAGGATGGACAAGTGGGTACCCGGAACTATCACGGAGAGACTGGGAGACATACACTACGAAATTCTGTTTCAAGGGAGACGTTTCAAACGTCACATCGACCAAATAAGGGAGCGTCACGCAAACCAAAACGAACAAGATGCAAAACCAAGACAGAGATTTGGGGAAGCAAGAAGAATCGGTTTTTTCAACAATGACATAACAAAAGGAACATTCCCAACTAAACCACCTCAAAGCTCGTCACCACCAGACGTTGGATATCAGGTCGAGAAGCAAGGAGCGATGAGCCCGAACGAACAAAGCACAACCTTACCACCAGCACCTAACCAGCCAAATCAAATCTCCAAACCAGACGTAACGCCACGAAGATCCGGGAGACGTCGCAAGCCAAAACAGTTTTTTTCTCCATGAAAAGCTGAGCAAGAAGGGGAAGAATGTTGGATATGGAAAACAGCCTGAATGTGTGTTGGGAGGGCAACTCACTTCAGGTCTGTTGAGAAAAGCAGCCAACTTCGTGGATGGTGGTTTGGGTGGGAATTTAGAGTTAGTCGTAATTGTGATCTGAACAAATAAAGTTGTCAAGTAACCTCGAACTTATTTTGGAAATATAAAAGTATCTGTCCTGCAGCCCGTCTTGCAGGAGATCAAAAGTATTGTCATACTGGCTTCGGATGTCCTCGAATGTATTATTAGTGAAATTTGGGTCTTCTTTTTCGTCATCGTTCAAGTCGGCTAAAATTTGGAAGTGGATCTGTCCAAAGGGTTCCCAATACTTTTTCAGGGTGGAAATTTTGTTTTGTATGGCAACTTTGCTGGCGTCTCGGAGGAAGTCAGGGGTAATTTGAGAAACGATTCTCCGGATCACATGGCTTCCTTCCTTTTGGAGCCTGAGCATTTCAGGATTAGGGGATTCACTGATTTCAGATTCGGCTTCGTGGACGTTAGCCCTTGTCTGTTTTTCGGGGGCTGCGGGTATAAACAATTGGCTCGTAGCCTTAGCTAGTAAGGGGCTAGCGAGCCAATCACTAAGGGCCGCTTTCGTGGTCTTGTACCAATCGTGGGCCTTCCCATGGCAGTCGAGAGTAAAATATTCATGCTTGTCATCCCGTTCGGGGTGATCTTTGAGAGAAACATGACCCTTTTGAAAATTTTCCCAAGCTTCCTCTAGGAGGCTGAGTTTCCTTTTTGTATACTCGGCGGTTCTTGAAGACTTGGGCGCCTTACTGAAGTTGTCATATAATTTGACGATCTCTGAATTGATTTGCATTTGCGCAAGACAAAGATCGTGAAACGTGGGGGGAGATATTTTTAGGATGTTTGAAGAATACTGTTGAGCAAGAGTTGACCGACGACCATAGCTGTCGTTCGAAGATTCAATAATGGACAATTCGTGAAGGCTAGATCAATGGAAGGTGAGGAATTTGCTAGAGACTTACATAACTATTAATTAAAATTAATTAATTTGAGCGTTAGATGGATTGAGTATAACAATTTCTTAATATCGGTCCGCAGAACCTTTGCGATTAATAAGATTTAAAAAGTCGGAGTCTGAAAAAATTTCTTCAATTCGGAGCAATAGGATACGCTCAAGGATTAAAATTTATACGAGTGGTCGTATAATAAAGTTTGTTTTTCGAAACAGGGAAGAGTCACGACGATAAGATATTGGTAGGTTAATTGGAGCTAGTACGAACTTGTTTTCATGAAGGGGTACATGGAGATAGGGCGACGCAAATATACGAGTAAACGAGCATCAACCAACGTAAACAGCAAAATTTAGGATACGTCCCCACGGTTGTTGAACCAAAATTGAAATTTAAGATACGAGCTGGAGGGAGGACGTCTGGAGATTCCCCTCAATATGACGCTCCAAGCTCACGTATTTCCCGACAGCAAAAGAGATACAAAGACGCGATTCGGAATGCGAGTTAGAACTCATCTGACAAAAAAAAACGGAAACAAGGGCCGGTGAAGGAAGACGAGAGGGTAGTAAAATTTCTCCCTTTCGTGTTATTATTATGCTTTTGTGTTATTGGGTGCGTAGAGTCCGGAATGTCAGCGTGACAATTCCCTTGCCTAGCAGACTGTCCTAGACTCATACCTTGGCGACTTTATTAGGCGCGCCAATTAAGTTTTATTAATTAGTAAAAAGGGCTCTCAAGTTTTTTTTTTTTTTTGTTTTACTTAAGCTATAACTCACGACTTCATGTTCAGTTCGTCTTAAGTGTTTTGGGGTAAGTTATAATTAGTATAGATTGACTTTTCGACAAAGTATTTTTTGACGTTATTAGTGCTATTTTCAAAGTACAGTTTTTCCGATTCATAATGGAGGGGTTTCTTGTATGTCAATTTAAAAATTTTTTTCTGAACACTAAGTAAAGGGTCGATAGTTTTTTCATACATGCCTCCCCACACAATTATGCCGTAAGTTGCGACTGACCAGAAAAGTGCATAGTAAATCATCAATTCTTCTTGCTGCAAATACATTCGCAAATTATAAAATAAGTATATAAGATATCAAAATTTTTTGACAGTCTTTTCAACATGTTAACACTAGTTTAAATTCTGATCTACTGTAAGCCCGAGGTATTTAGTCTCACATACTCTCTAAATTTTTGCGCAATCACAGGGTTTGGTAAGACAGTCAATCTCATGTATTGTTACAGGCGCCTCTGCAAGAAGACTATTCTTGTAGCTACCAAATGTCATGTAAACAGTTTTTTTTGTATTCAAAGAAAGGTGGTTTTTGTATAGCTCTCGGTATAATTTGTTAATTTCGATATAACAAGTTTTATAAGTTTGTTCCCATGTTTTTCTCCGTACAAATAAAACAGTGTCGTCCGCAAATGACACGATGCCACTACTCAGATCCATCCTGATTACATCATTAATATATAATATAAAGAGGATCGGTCCCAGAATCGTGACCTGGGGAACTCCACATTTCACGTTCAGTTCCGTGCTACAAGAATCGTCTATTTTTACAACTTGTTTTCTATCTGTACAATACAATAGATTATACGCGTGTCCTCTTAAACCTTAATCATACAATTTGGCTAAAAGAATCGAGTGATCAACAATATCAAATGCTTTCGCGAGATCTAAGAATACAGTTATGCATGGTGCCTTCGTACTAATGGCATCATGTATTATATCAACTACATTTGTCAGTGCATTTTCAGTATTCATTCCCGTTTGAAAACCAAACTGTTTAGGACTAATTATGCTATTTTTTTTAATAAAATTAGTTATTCGTGTTTTCAAAGTTTTTCAAAAATTTTTGCGAAATTTGAAGTTAAGGAAATTGGCCTATAATTTGCCGCTTTACTAGTGTCCCCGGATTTGTAGGTTGGTATTATTTCCGCTTTTTTTAAAAAGTCAGGAAAAATTGACTTTTCAATACGACAATTCAAAATGGTAGCTAATGGTTTCACTATAAACTTAGCAATTGTTTTGACTTCTTTAGTTGAGATGTTGTCAACTCCTGATGCTTTATCTTCAAGTTTAGAAATAAGGTCTGTAATTTCCAAAGCGTTTGTGGGGGCTATATAAATTCAGTCTTGTATTATAGCACGCGTGGCAACATCAGGTAAATTATGTACAAACCTACTCGCCATTGACGGTCCATCATTAGTAAAAAAGTCGTTCAATTCATTAGCAATTTCAGTTTTATCGAAAATTATTTTATTTTTACTCTCCGAATAAATTTCCGTAATACCATCTATTTTTTGTGTGCCATTTTTAATTTTTTTAATTTATAAACTTCCATAGCTTTCTACTGTCATTTTTCGATTTAGTGACGATGTTACCATAGAATTTACTTTTTGCTAATTGAATTATCGTTTTTAATTTATTTTTATATTCAGCGTATTTTCTCTTTAGTTCTAAGTTACTTGGACTGGCTTTTGATTGACGATACAATTTGTTTTTTGTTCGGCATGATTTCAAAATTCCGGTAGTAATCCATTCTTTCCGCTAAGTTCACATTAGTTTCATTATAAATATCATTCCAATTTTCATTCTTGATGTTACAGTTTAATTTGCGGTAGTCTATTTTCTTACAAAGAATCGGATCTACCTTTTTTTACATTGTAATTCTGTTCAATTTCCAAAAATAGTAACGTCGAAAAGTGATCTGTAAAACCGCTATCATATATCATTGGAGTGGCTTTAATGTTTTCATATAACTTGCCGAAAATATGGTCTATGCATGCTGCGCTCTCGTTAGTTATTATCGTCGGTAAATTAGTGAAAGAATGATATTCATTTTCATAGTAATTAATAATATAATTATTAGTTTTCGCATTTTCATGTTAGAGATCAATATTCATGTCACCGATGATCAGATGATTACGTACATTTTGTGTTCGACTAGATAGGCATGGAGATCATCAACGAATTCATTTATTGCAACACAATGCGACTTATATAGCGACGTTATCAATAATTTTCCATGACCTAAATCAATTTCAGTCAGAATTGCTTTTATTCGATTGATGTTTCTAGACGTGTTTTGGTGTTTAAGTTTTGAGGAAACGTAAATACAAGTTCCACCACACTTATATATCTCGCTATCTACATGCAATAAGTTAAAACGTTCAAGTTCAAATCATGCTGGTAAAATTATTTTGTGGATCTCTGTACAAATCACCACGTCCGGACTTGGCTTTAAAGACTCTATGAAAATTTTCAATTCATCAAAATTCTTATTAGGATATAAGTAGTTTAGGATATTCAAATGCATGATGAAAACACCATTTTTCTCGATGAATAAATCCTCTATTTCGTTTAGGTCATGACATTCAACGGTTTCAATTTCAGTCTGCAAAACTTCCGCACCCGTTGTTTATAAGATTGATAGGTCTCGCACGAGTTTTCCTCGAAAGTGCAATGACCAAGGTCATGTTCGGTGCCGAATTTTTGGTTTGTTTTCAAACAGTTAGCGCAGCATTTAGCACTTTTATCTGGACACGACGCTCCGTCGTGGTTCCCAGCACAGTATTGACATCTAACGTCACTCTGACATTTCTTAGTGCTGTGGTTGTAGCCATTGCATTTAAAACACCGGCTCAAGTTAAAGTCTTCATACACACGACATCGTTGCCACCCAATGTAATTCGTTTTTTTTTTCATGGCCGCGCGGAATAGCTCGGGCGAAATTCCATGAAGACCGTTTTTGTGCCTTTTCTTTTATTGTTTTGCACATGAACGATGTCGTAGTCATCGTTTGTGCAGTCATGGAAGTTTCGAGAAACGACCAGATTTGCAATGTCTCTATGGTCGGTGTCGCCGTCAACTTCGTCAATCTTAACTCCGGATTTTTTCATGTCCAACGTTTTGATTTCAAAGTTCAAGCCCGAAATCTTTTTTCATTGCCTCATTGCTTTTAATATTACTACATTTAATCAAGAGCGAGCCGTTTTTTGTCTCTTTCAAGGTGTCAACAGAGATATTTAAATCGCGTCATTTGACTTCATTTCTAATTTTCTTTAATATAGTGCCTTTGGTAGCTTGTTGTTTTGGTGGGACGAGAATAGGAGATACTTTTTTTCCGAAGAAACAATTTCCGAATATGACTTTGCTACACGAGAAATTACATTTGTGTTTGTTTTCTCTAAGTTCGAAATTTTGTCTTCTATCATCGAAATTCTCCCTTCTTTCTCTGCAAGCAAATTGTTCATAAGGTCTTTCACATTTTTAACGATTAAACTTTCATGATCAGCAGCCGCAAGACAACATGTCACACACGTGGAGTCGATGATGATAACATTTTTCTGTCGCTCTAGGCACAAGTAATGGAAAATCGCGCCACAATTAATACATACATATTGTTTCGATACTTTCGTTTTGCAGCATTAGAAGCGAGTAGAATCCGGCGGATCCATGTTGCTCTGATGTTCCCCTCAAAACTGTTCGTTAACAATCTGTGTTTGCAAGAGTCCCAGCATTATCACGTAAATAACACAAATCTTTTACACACAATCAATTCAACATGATTTGAGTCACGATCACAACACACAACAATACAGTCTCAACGATATTATTCTTTCTTTTCAATTTCGAACAAACACTCAAATTCCGTTATTTAAAGGGAAATTATTAAATTATTGAAAAACACTGTAAACAAACTTGAATTTTCATTTATGTCAAAAAATTTCGTTGCTTGTGAAGTAGGAGGCATATAAAATTTTTAGGATTGGGAAACATTTAAGAAAGAATATGAACCATGTCGCCATCTGCATACTTGTAGCTCAACTATTCTTTCAGAACAAGAAATTAGTTCCTGTTACCATAGTGAACTGAACCTGTTCTGTTAAATGTATGGGATTTGACAGTTCTGTTTTGTTAGATTGACCAAAATAACATGACTAGTACAAAATTCAATTATGTCGGCTCATTTTGCTAGTGAACTTTTTCCATATGTCTCGAGTGTACTCAACGAACCGCTAGTAGACGGAGAAACGAAATACAAAAAATTCAAATAGCGTATTACGCGGAGTTTTGCTATGTCGGAAGAAGCAAAACTTAGATCATTATTTAAACGACAAAGCTTAGATGACAAAAAACCATCGCAATTTTTAGTTGAATTGTGAAATTTAGCAGCCAGTGGATCAACACAGTTTTGCGCAGTTTATTTTTGGAGCATTTGCCAGACAACATAGGAACAATTTTAGCCGTTTCAAACACAGATGATATGGATAATATGGCGCAAGAAGATTAAAGAAAATATGAATCCAACGGCAGCAATCAATGAGGTTAAGATTGGTATCAATGCAAATACCGAAATTGCAGATTTGAACAGTCGAGCAGTTAACAGAAAAAATAAACAAGCTCACCAACGTTGTATATGGTAGAAATAGAAGCAAATCAAGAAACAGATATAACAATTTTAAAATTAAAATACCAATGAGAACAAATACTGTTTTGTACATAAAAAGTATGGATGTGCGGCCAGATCGTGTAAAAAGCCTTGCGCATGAAATAATCAAACCAATCAGGAACACTAAAAATACCATCGTACATACAGGCGTGGTTAGATGGTACACAGTTAAGAAATCGTCTGCTAATTAAAGACAAAATCCCAGGAATGCAATTGGATAAGAGAGCTGAAGTTTCTGTCGTTCCAAAACATTTTGTTAAGGAAGTGTGTAAAACCTGTCGATTTCCAACTTTTTGCAGCAAATAACACAAAAATAAATACGTACGTTATTACAACTTTAAGGTTAAATTTTAGACTTGGACGTTTAATTTGCTGGAATTTTCGAGAAGCAGACGTACCTCGTGCCATCATGGGGGCAGATATTTTAAGTTAATTCAAATTTCTTGTTGATATGGAGGGTCAAGCATTAAACGACAAATTGACACACCGAATCTCCAAAGGCACAGTTAACCCCACACGAACGTTTGAGATTTTCGTCATAAATAAACCATTTGTTTATAGTAATATATTAAATGAATAAAAAACAGTTACAGGTTAAGCAAAACCCATTCGCACAACAGAAAACAGTGTTCGCCATTTTATACCTACCAGAAGTCCACCAGTCGCAGAACGAGTTAGACGATTGAATTCAGAAAAGTACGCTGCAGCTACAGCGGAAATCGAATACCAATTAAGAATGGGTCTAATCAGAAGTTCAGACAGTCGCTGGGGTAGCCCATTACACTTGACTCAAAAGAAATCTGGTGCCTGGAGACTACCGAAAGTTAAAAAGTATTACAATTCCGGATAGATACTCGATTCCACATATACCAGATGTCAACAATTTTTTACATGGTTAGACTGTCTTCTCTACTTTGGACTTAGAAAGAGCTAATCACCAAATACCAGTAGCTAGAGAAGACATAGCAAAAACGGCAGTAATCGCATCGCACCCTTTAGGTAATTTGAATCATTGATAATGCAATTTGGTTTACGAAGCACCGCTCAAACATTTCAACGGTTTGAAGATGAAGTATTTAGAGAATTGCCGTTCCTCATCGTATATACAGGAATAAATATATAAATATTTGGCAAGCGACGAAACGCCTATTAATTGGGACGAAGAATCAGAAATAGCATTTAATAAAATGAAAGAACAGTTATCAGAAGCCGCTTTACTACTCCATCCGGATTTGAACGCCAAACTCAAGTTAGTCACAGATGCTTTAGATTTAGCTATCGGCGGGGGCCTTTGAGCAACAATCTCCAAACGGGCCTTGGAAACCATTAGCATTTTTTTCACGAAAATTTACACCCTAACACGTCCGTTATAGCGCTTACGGTCGAGAACTCACGGCAATCTATGAAAGCATTACATTTTTCCGCCAAACATTAGAAGCTTCCGAGCTGGAATTTACACCGACCATAAGCCAATTACCTATGTGCTTAAACGCCGTCTCGACAAAGCTTCTCCAAGGCTAATCAGACAATTTGATTTTAAATCGCAGTTTTCAACCAAAATAATCCATATTCCCGGGAAAGGCAATAGCCGTGTTTTCTTGCGACACGCTATCGAGTGCAATGGTACAAATTAAACCCATTTATTATCGAGTGCAACGATAAGAGTATAGGATTTGACAGTTCTACACCACTCGACGGCAGCAAGAAAACACAGTTTATGTCGTTTCGGGCGCACTCTCTCGCTTTAATGCAATCCAAGTTCCAATGAAAATTTAGTTAGATGAGCTCTCCAATCAACAACAATCAGACGAAGAATTACAAACACTTCTTGAATGGAACACAACCTCATGTAAACGCTGTTGTGTGTGAAACAATAATAAGAAATTCGTATCAGCCAACTGGATAACCATTTATTTATTCCTCAACACTAATTAATATATACAGGAATTCATGATTAATATTTGATGGAGCATAAATGTGACTGACGAGAATACTTCTGACGCAATGAATAAGTAATACTATAAGGAAGCACTATATGTCACATGTACAGTATACATGTTGGAAGCCACAACTAAACGGTACCCATGTGCTCCGTCCTGCTCGTTCGTAGTCTCCGTCTCTTTCAACTAGTAGTTCATTGTCAAATTTTTGTTCGCGGGAAATTGTGTTCAATCGAACCAGAGTATGATTTTCGTTAAAATTGCTTGTGAAAGTTAAAAAAATTGTGAAATTTGATTTATATAATATTCAAAATAGGTTAAAGAAGCAGTAAGTGACAATGTCATTACGTGAATTTTGTATTTATGAAGTGTTTTGAGTGAATAAAGTGTTGTATCGCCAGTTGCAAAAATAATATCGCAAAATCTGGCCAAGGAAATTCATTTAATAGGTGAGTTTGGTGTCAAAATATTGCTTAATAGTGCAGGCATCGAATTTGTATAGTTTAGAGTTATTATTAGTATAAAATTAACATAATTTTCATAAAAATTGCAAAATTTCAAATATTGTCGGCCATCTTGTTTGTTTATATATTATGCGTTTATTGGCGTTTATTATGTTTATTTTTATTCTATTATTTGGCGTAGGAGCGTCGTTAAAGAAATGTTTTGCTTTTGCAAGCGGCAACATTTGCCTCTACTCATTATATTTTCCGAACTTTGTTATTAATATGGTAACCACTAACTGGTAACTTATTTATAAGTTTTGTTTATACAGAAAATAATAAATTCATATTATCCACTAAAAAATAGTACATATATTCAATATGTATTTAATATTGTTAGTATTTCACATACATTGCAATTTCAATATACATATTAATTGATAAATTCTCATTTATTCACAGAAAGAATATAATATTAAACTATACCTAACGGCGGAAATTTTGATATAAGGAAAGGAAAATGTATGTAATATAAAACATTAAATGCATTCGAAAATATGAACTTGGTTTCTATTTTTCAGCACTTCTATATGAATACCATTGATTTCGCAGTTCATGAAAATATAATACAATCAACCGGAAATGTATGTAACATAAAATGTTTACTAAATTTGAAGATAAAAGTATTGCTTATTCATTACTGCGCAACGAAAATTTTGGAAGAAATAGAAAGAACTTTTTTTTGATTTTTGATTATAACCACTTTAAGAAAGGTGTGAAATGTAACTAATAAATTTAAGGCACATAACTGAAAACTATGAATATCTTTCTAAACACGAAATGATTAAGACTAGACCTCAAACGGAACAGGGCTGAAGCTACCAATATTTTTAGCTTATATCTAAAAATAAGTGCTATTTTAGTTCGTTTCAACCTTATTAAAGTGTAATTCAATTAACAAAAATGTATGTGGTTTAAAATATGTATGTGATACAACATAATTTTTCACACCAAATTTTGAGTTTATTACAATAAACGTCACTACATATTTGTTCTTTTGAATTTTAGAAAACTTTACTCCTTAAAATAAGGGAATTCAAAAGTTATATAGTGTAATATGTTTAAATTCAAAATCCGCGCGCAATTTCTATAAAAAAGCCCCTTTAAGTAACTCCGCTACTACTTTCCCACACGAAGACAAAAATACCAACAAAACATACGCTCTTATCTGATTTGGCTTCCACTTCGTTGCCAAATAGCGTTTCCTTATAGTATTACTTATTCATTGTTCTTACGCTAGCTCTACTCTGGCACATTCCAATCTCTCCTTTTGGTTTGATCGAAGTGAACATTGTTCTGGTTCGTCGATCTAGGTTGCGTTCAGTAGTTCACATATACAACGAAATCACCCAGATGATTTGGAGAAAGGTTCAAAATAAGATAAAAGGGGTATTCGTTTCACTCCGTAAACTTTTCGTATTTGTCGTATTTCGTAAAGTTTACGAAATTTCGTATATTTTCATATACGGAACAGAATACGAAATTTCGTAAATATTACGACGGTAAAAGTGTCGTACTTTGCGTTTTTCGTATCTCGTATTTGCTGTCAGATGTTCTTCTTATTTTTATTTATATATTTTTTTGTAGTTATTACAGTAAAAATACATAATTATGTAAGAGTAAATACGTATGCACTTATTTTAGGTGTTAAGGAGTTTCAACGGCGTTAAAAGTTCTGTTTTCTCTTTGGGTCATGCTGGCCTTTTGCTGTTGTTCTCTTAACGTCGCACAGTGGGGTATTTGTCCCAAAAAGCTGGCCAAAAGTCGGTAGTACAAAATTGATTAGCGGTTGAGAATCTTAGCGAAAGACCTAATGAATTTTTAATTGCCATTTTTTTATACCATTGCGTCGTCAAAGCATATTTATCCGTCGTCAATTGAACGTTGAAAAATTTATCAGTTGTTTTACTCAGTGAGTGCAAAATAATTATTCGAAATGCCGGTTATTTTTTTTTTAAGAAAGTTAGTGAATCCAAAATTTTTTTTTTATGGACGTTAATGAGCCAGGTATGTATAATTAATATTGCTAACTTATTTGGAGTTATGGTACTTGGTACCTCTAGGAACTAGTTTTTTTCTGAGCTACCTTAAACTTATTTATAATTTTGAATTTGGTTTAACAAAATAAGTATATTTGTTAAATGTCAAAGCGAGTCCAAGCATTCTTTCTTTTAAAAACAATTAGCCCCATTAGTTGTTAATAGGATTTAAAAGAATTTAGGTGCCACTAGGTGCCACTTAGTTAATGAGAATTTTACAAATAAGGTATAATTTTCATTATATTGTAATGACACTGCCATACTTTATGTAAATTTGTATCCATGGTATCCAATGACACCCACTATCCACAAGATATTAATACATGGTCCAATAATATTGAACAAGCTTTGCTACCTATTGGCAGTCTTTCAGAAGAGGCATCAGAAGCACGGAATAAGCATTTCCGTCAATTTTGGCAACATTACTCTAGAAAAATTTCTAGGGAGCAGTGCAATATGGATGTCATCAATCTGCTTACTACTACTGCTACTACTTTTGGCTACTGATCCATACTTAAGTAGCATAAGGCCAAAGGCTTACTCCAGCTGCTATTGAAATGCTGCTACCTGGGAAAAATTACCACAATGATGAACGAGTGCTTAATTTCCAGACAGGTCAAAGTAAACCCTATGATACTTCAGACTAGGGTTGTTGCTGATGCGGGTTTTTACTGTATCAGCTGATGCTGATGCTGATGCTGATTTTTTCAGATCAATATCAGCGGATGCTGATGCTGATGCTGATATTAATAAATTACTTAAATAAAATATATCCTTCTATAAAATTATTCTCAAATGTGATAATGGGATATAAAAAAGACTTATCAAATGTGATATTGAATAAAAAAGACACAATAAGAGTATTATTTTTATTTAACACAATATACTATACATCTAACTAAACCTAAGTATAAGTATACATCTTATTCTACATGTTTTTTTGAGGAGAAATAAAAAAACATTATTTTTTATTTATAAAGCACAAGATAACCAGTAGCATTTTTATTTTTTTTTTTATAAGACATTAATATTTAAATTTAAGCCTTTTCAGCTTGGAGTCTATTTCTAGAAGGCTGATAAATAATCCCGGCACTGCTAAACAATTGTTCACTGGGGACACTCGCTGGGGGAGATGACAGGAATCTCTGAGCCAGAAAAGATAGTTCTTTATAAGTAGTTCGCCCACGAGTTCTCCACCATTCAAGTGGATTTTCTGAAACCATAATTTTTTTTTCTTTGCTGTATTCCTTCAGCATATTTTTGAGTTTTAAATTCATATCATCATCGATACCAGAACCTTCCTCTTCATCACTTGAATCTAGCATAATTTCAAGTTCATTTTGCAGAGTTAGTTTACAACCACTGCTTGTTGAGGGCTGTTCTTCGCGTCCTGTTTCTATCAGAGCATCAGTTCTTGACCTCTTAGGGGATGGTGAATAAGTTTCATATGCGTTGCACTGCCTTAGAATTTCAGTCTCAACATTTTCTTTTAAAATTTCGCTGAAGAATTTTGTTTTATAACGGGGATCCAAAAAGGTAGAAACAGTAAATAAAGAATTGTCGTTAATATCAGAAAATTTTGAAACAATATTTGTTTTTAAAGCTGTGATAAGATGTGTAACAGCCTCGGAGTTGTCTGTTTTAATTAATTGTTCGTCAAGTTTTCTTGTCAATACCTGAATGAGTGGAATGACTGAAGAAATCAAGGCATTGGAATTGCTTAATTCTCGTGTACTTTCCTCAAAGGGTCCCAACAAATCTACACAAGTTTGCATTATTTTCCACTCTTCGGGTAGAATGACTGAAATGCCGTGACTATTGCTGTATATACTTAATGAATCTTTAATTTTTAGAAATCTCTCCATCATATAAAATGAACTATTCCACCTCGTGACGCAGTCCTGAAAAACACATAATTTGGGTTGGTTAAGCCTTTCTTGAATCGCAATCAATTCCTTCTGCGCTATTGTTGAATGATTGAAATGGTTTGCCAATTTTTTTATTTTCTGCTTCATGTCTATAATACTTTGATGCGATTTTAATCCGTTTTTAACACATAATTGTAGTTTATGGACTGTGCAATCTATATCTCGGAGCTGCGATATTGTCATGGCTCTTTTCATATTTGACCCTTCGTCTCTTATAATACAGTGCACTTGATCTCTTGCTATGCCCCATTCCGTTAACATATATTCATATTTTTCGGCAATAATATCTCCTGTGTGGCGATCATCAAAAGTTTCACATTTTAGTATTATTGATTTGCGTTCAAAGTTTTCATTAATTCCGTGACACGTCAAGCTTAGTAAAGAAACATTTGCACTCGGGTCTGTCCAAATATCTGTTGTAAAAGTCATGTGCTTAAATTCTTTTATAATTTTTTTAACCTCTGCAGCAACTTTGTCGTATAAATCTTTACATACATAATTGGTGAAAAAATTGCGACCTCTTAAGTTATATTTTGGAATAACCGCTGACATGAGTCTTCTGAACCCAATACCTTCCACAAAATGGAATGGCAAATCCTGGACAGCAATCATCTCACCAATTAATTTGTCGATCATAACACTCTTCGGGTTATCCCTGTCGTATTGCTTATCGGCCCGTAATGCTTCTTGCAAAGATAATTGCTTTTTTGCATCTTGAATCGGTGTTAGTCTTTTATCTAAAACCAAATAGAATTATTTTAGCGAAACCTAAAATTGATCAAAATTAAATATAAATATACTATAGCTACATAATCGCCGCCTAAAAACTTTAAAATAATAACTACGGTCAATACACGCATCAATCTCGTTGCGTTAAATATTGCAAAATAACCTACCTTCTTTAAGTGATTTAGTAGCAGCTTCTTGGTTTTCGATCTCACACTTTAAAAAACAGGTATATTCTTCTGGATGCTTACACCTTAAGTGGTTTTTTAATGATGTATTTGTACGGCCTTTGCGAGAGTAATTTATTTTACAAATACTGCGCTGTGCCGTATCTTTGTCCACTGAGGAAAAATATTTCCATATACTACTCTTCGTTATAGGAGGCATTATGAATTTTGTTTAAATGACTTTATTTGTTTATTAATTTGTTTTTAAAGCACTATGAAGTCCGCTAGCGGTCACGGTTGGAGCCATACTAAATTCAAGAAAAGGACGCGAATCTGTCCCTTCCTTGCTGATGATTATAGTGATCGACCACCCACTTCAAAACTGCGGTAACGCAGTATAGAAGATGAAAAAACTATGTGGTGATCGACCACCACCAAAGTTCGATTTTTGCTGAGTTTTAACGACTTCTCTCATCAATAAGGGAAGTCGTCAAAACTCCATTAATGAGTTTTTAATGCTACTTATTCGGTAGAAACAACATTGATTCGTCTGCGTGCATTGAACGTCAGCAACAAAAATCAGCATCGATTGTTGCTGATGCTGATGCTGATGCTGATATCAGAAACAATGCTGATAATTCGCGAATGCTGATGCTGATGCTGATATTCGCAACAACCCTACTTCAGACGAACAATCATGAGATACCTCTTCAGATTAATTCATGTGTTTTTTTAAGCGTGTTAATATATGATTACTTATATACATATAATTTGATTTTTAGACCAATAATGCTTAATTTAAAATATTAATTTTAATTAATTTTTTTTATCTGAATTCCCAAACGTTTTCAAAATGTTTTCAATAATTAACTAATCAAACCAAAATAAAACAAAAAGTGTGGTGAAATAATTTTGGCCAGCTTTTTGGGTAAAATACCCCACTGTGCGTCGGTTCCTTCGAATATCTGTTTTGTGCGAGAGTTTTAATTTCAGTTTTGTTGCATTATTTTTATAAGAATAAAATACCAAGGAGAACAAATACTGTTTTGTACATAAAAAGTATGGAAGTGCGGCCAGATCGTGTAAAAAGCCTTGCGCATGAAATAATCAAATCAATCAGGAAAAATAACAATACCATCGTACATACAGGCGTTGTTAGTTGGTACACAGTTAGGGGCCATTCATTTATTACGTAAGACGATTTAGGGGGGGAGGGGCTTCGACCATGTCTTATTTTTTCTTACATGGGGGTGGCAGGGAGTCTTAACAATTCTTACGTAAGATCACAAAAATCCGCAAAGTTGAGATAATAATTTCAAAAAGCGCGGATAATCGTGTTGAAGTAAGTATGTGAATAGTTTCTTTTATGCAACTAAGTAAAAAACGTTAAAATGTTCGATGGTGATATCCAATCCCTAAATTGTTCCAATTGCAACATTTTATCTTTTTTAGTTGATTGGCCTCCGGGTCAACGTTTGTGTCGCGACGCTGTGTCGCGTTGTAACGCACCTTATCACACCACCCCCAATATCAAGGAATGCGAAAAAGGAAAAATCCACTCGGGGTGATCGCAGTGTTTAAGTTGCAGTGGTAACGAACCTTTGTTCTGAATAGTGAAAATTGTGAAAATTGTGATCGTGAAACTCTGGAATCTTAGCTCTATGAATTATATCAGCTAGCATAATTAATCTAACAATAATTAATATACTTTTTTATCTTTATTGACTCTAAATAATAAATATAGTTTAAACTTCGAATTGCACTGTTAATTTTTTATTGTGTTTTAATCATGGCCTCTTTGTCAAACGCCGATTTATATAAAAGGTTATTTGACGCATATAAAAAACATTATGCGTGTTCAGGACGGTCCGGCCAAAAAATCCAAAAGGATTGTAATTTGTTTTGGAAAGTAGCTAAGGCGAATCACGGTAAAGATGTTAAAAGTTTCCAAAACCAAATACTGGACAAAATAAAAAGCCTAAATGAAGAAAATGCGAAAAAAAGTGAACTCAATGAAGTTTTTTACTAAGGTAAGTATTTCGTTGCTAAATTAAATAAATAATTCTTTTATTGCAAGCTCCGTAATCCTTTTTTTTGTATGGTCGTGTTAATTTTATGTAGGTGCTTTATTTAAGAATATCTTTTTATATTTTAAACGGTATTTCACAGTTGGTTCGATTGACTAATGTTATCTTATGTCCATGTTATATTTTATTCTTAATAGGCAACAGTGAACCCATCTTGTTCACAAAGACCTGAAACAACAACAGATTTAGATACAAACCAGCAATCAAATCCTCCAGAAGAGGAAAAAGTTGAATGTAAAAACGAAGACCAGATTAATAATATATTGAGGCCTAAAAGCATCACGCCTGGACAGTCCAATACCGAAAAACGAATCACTTGTCTTGAATCACAGTTAAACGCCGACCTTACCGCCCGTGACAGTGGATTAGGAGGCATAGATATCGATAAAAGGATAAAACATGTAAAATCTAATTTAGAAGCGGAGAAGAAAAAACTGATTTCGCAAAAACGAAACGCTGAGTACCAATCCAAATATCGGAAGAATCGAAAAATTTAGCTGACCAAGATTTATGAAGAGCATCGAGATGTAGCCAAAAAAGTAATTATCCGATTATATATACATTTAAGTATTTATTTATTCAAGATGCCAAATGTTGCTTAAATGAAACAAATTTACAGATACGGCTTGCAGACAGTCCTGGCCGTCCAAGACTCGAAGAGGATCAATCCGAACTTATTAACGCTATTACAAATATAGCTATGTTTGGAAGTCAAACCGATGAACGAAGAAGGTCACAGATGATTCGTTCATGTCGCACTCTTGATGATCTACATCAAGCTCTTCTTAAGGAAGGATTTGTAAAAACGGCTCCCGTGAAGCTAGTTAGAGCGACAACAGATCTACATAAATCTCATGTCGATCAACATTTTTGTACAGCAACTATAAGATATCTAGAGAGTCTTGCATCTATTCTTGGCCCAAATCAGGTTCTCTTCTTATCACAGGTGCTTTTGGCTCACCAAACTTAATTTGATTCATTAAATAATATTTTGAATTAAAACGGACTCATTTTTTGACAGGATGACAAAGCGAGAGTACCCATTGGGATGACGGCTGCTCATAAACAGTCACCAGCAATAATGCATATGGAGTATCGCATCCGTCTTCCAGATCACGATTGGGTGATTGCAGAGCGCCATAAATTAATACATTCTGTTTATGGTGCAATGCGGATAGAAAAAGGAGGACTGGGTAGACCTGATGCTGTCACTTACAGTGGCCCTACATATATTGCAATTAGATCTGGAAAACACTCGTCGTCTACTGCAAAAACCCATTATTCTGACTTCAATCGCATTTTACAACTCCCAGAGTTCTCGGATTTTGACTCAAAACCTGTGGTTATATTTTCAGTCGATGGAGGCCCTGACGAAAATCCTAGGTATCCAAAAGTAATTGCAAGTGCAATAAAAAAATTTAAGGAACTCAACTTAGATGCCGTTTTTGTAGCAACAAATGCACCTGGTAGAAGTGCATTCAACAGGGTTGAACGACGTATGGCACCGTTGAGTCGTCCATTGTCTGGTCTGGTGCTACCCCATGATACCTTCGGCAGCCATCTCGATGCGAAAGGGAAAACTAACGATTCTGCGTTAGAGCTGAAAAATTTTGCTCAGGCAGGTCAAATTTTGTCAGAGATTTGGAGCTCCATTATTATAGATAATGAACCGGTAGTAGCAGAATATTTGCCACCAGACATTGAAGACGTTGGAGAAACCACAGAAGTATTATATGATCAACATTGGTACACAAGGCATGTCCAAGAGTCCCAATACTTTTTACAAATTGTAAAATGCACTGACAAAGAATGTTGTGGTGATATACGAAGTGACATTCGTAAAATCCTTCCGCAAGGGTTTTTTCCTCCACCAAGCCCGTTAAGGTGTGAACCTTCGCTCATGTTTCCCACCCCAGAGGATGTTAAAGCAACCGATCACTTTGCATCTTTGTTTGTGCGACAATCAGTAAACATGGAAATTGAGGCCCCATTCAAGACTGTTCCACATGACTTTTACTGTCCATCACTACAAAATGCGCTCATAGATAGGATGTGTTCAGTATGCTCGAAATACTTTGCATCTAAAAAGGCAGCGCAACTACACAAAAAATTACATGGCCGTATTTCAAATATTGAAAAAAAAGAAGCCTTAACCATATATTCAAGGCGAGGCAAAGAAGTCTTGTGCCGCATCGGGGATGATGTGGAATGGGTAGACGTCGACGACGTCACACTGAATTCCAAACTAGAAGAAACACCTATTATTAGAGATGTTCCAGTGGCAAACCCACTTTCCGAGTGGATGTTGAGTCCCTGGACTTAAAATCATAATATGTTGCTAAATGAATTAAAACCAAAGTTTTTTATGTACATACTAACAAAAACTAAAAATTACTAGTACCTTTGTGTAAATATATTCCTAAATTTAAGTATTCCTAAAAGTTTCTACTTGGAAAAATAAACATTAAAACAAACCAAACTTGTATTCATTTTTTCCTTTAGATTCTTACGTAATATATATGTAGGGGGGGGGGAGGTCTGCCTATTCTTATTTTTTCTTATACAGGGGGGGGAGGGGGTCAAAAAGTAACAAAAATTGTCTTACGTAATAAATGAACGGCCCCTTAAAAAATCGTCTATTTTTATAAGAAATTGGGTCCTGGAACGGGCCATATTTTCAAAGGAAGTCTACCGCATAGGCTTGTCTCTTGTTTTTCTAAGATTTGCATAAATGCAGAACTTAGACATTGTGCCTCGATAGGGAAAAGATAACAGGACATTTGCGTCACTTACTTGATTCCTTGACAAATCTTGGTCATTCCAGTTCGAAAATTCAAAGTGACTGTGTGTTAAGAGGTTCGTTATTAAATTCAGTGTTTCGTTTCTCATTTTCATTTTAAAATTCAAAATATATTGTAGTTTTTCCGTAGAGTAATCTTATTAACAGTGAAGTTTTTTGAAGAAAAGAAAATGTTTGTATTAAAATTATGCGAAGAACCAGTGAAAAAGGTAAGTGTTAAGAATTCGAATTGAAATTGTAGTGTAGGGGACGCGAAGATGGCACCTACAGGTCGCGTTAAAGCCAAACTGTGCTTTTAAGGAAGTCAATAATTGACAAATTGAAAGAAAAGCCAGATTGTTTTGAGGTTAGTATATATAGTTACTAAGGAAAAATTGTTAATCTGTAATTTATTTTGCAGAAACCGACTGCTCCAAAATTTAACAAGGCGTTAGCGACAAAATGAATACCCCTAAAATGCGAAACAACAGTTCACAAAGTACGTCCGCATGTACCAAAAACCCTTAGACGCAGAGTTTTCGAGTGAGTGCACCAATTGTCGCACCCCAGTGGAAAGACAACATCCAGAACTCGACAACGGTATTTCTGGCCTTCTATGTTTAAAGATGTAAATAGTTGGACTCGTTTATGTATTGAATGCCAAAAATCTAAAATTAGTCGACACATAATAATCGTGCCAGACACTTTCAAAGTTCCTCACGCTCGTTTCAGTCATGTCCACCTGGACATTGTTGCTCCATTACCCACGTCCAATGGATACAACTACATCCTCACAATCGTCGACCGATTCTCAAGAAGGCCCGAGGCATATCCTGTCAAAGACATCACAGCGCAAACAACAGCTCAAAAATTTTACACGGGATGGGTGTACAGATATGGTTTACCGAAAATCCTCACAACAGACCAAGGACCTCAATTTGAGAGCGCCTTATTTTTAGCACTTCTCAAATTTATTGGGTCTGGAAGGATTCGCACTATTGCATATCATCCGGCGTCGAACGGCCTAGTGGAACGATGGTGCAGGACTTTCAAAGCTTCGATCAGGTGTCATGGTTCAAAATCTAATTGGGTGGAAACATTACCAACCGTACTACTAGGACTAAGAACGTGCTTACGAGATAATGTCGATTTTTCATCAGCCTAATATCTTTATGGAACTACTATCAGGATTCCAGGAGAATTTTTTAACACTGATGAGTTGGCTCCTAGACCAAAAATTTTCCTCGAAAGCTACAGGGAATTTATGAAGGATTATGAAAGGACAGAAGTAAGCATTTTTACTTTAAAGAGCTTGCGACTTGCGCACAAGACTTTCTGGATGATGAATGTGCACAAGCTTTGGAACGACCTCACCAAGGGCCCTACAAAGTCATTTCACGCGAGTCTGACAGAGTTTTCAAAATTCTCAAAAATAACAAAATAGTGCCTGGTGGTATCGAACGATTAAAACCAGCACACTTATTTGAAGCCGGGCTGGGCTGCCTGAACTCAACACAAACCAGAACCAAGCATTATCTGATCAACACCTCAACCAGCAACTCCACCATCGTCAGATCAATCAGATTTACCTTCTTCAAATCAATCAGCTCTACCAGTAACAGACACATCGAGTGTTCAAGATTTAAATCCATCAGTTCTAAGACCAGCTCTTCAAACTTATCCAGCTAAGAAGAAAAAAGTTAAGTATTCTGATTGAACAAATGTAAAAAATTGAAAAAAGGAGTACAAAAACATGTAGGCTAATGTAATATTTTTGATATTTTAGAAAAATTATATTTTTCTACTAAAAATAATAGGCTTAGGCTCTAAACTTTTCATGTATAGGAATGTACATTATTACACATTGTAAAATTATGTTTATCCATCATTCGAATGTAAAACAAAACACTCAATGACGTTGTCACTCAGGGGGGATACTGTGGCAACCCTGCACCTTCTCCTCTCCTTATTCTTCCCCTGTTCTATCAGACTAGAGAGTCAGTACACTCTGAGCGCCAATGAACGAAACGAGCGCGGAATAACCTTTAGTAATTAATATAAATAAGTTGTTAGTAGTATAGCTATGCCAGTTTTGGGCCAATTTCGCGTACATTTTCTTATGGGACATCAAAAACTTTTTTCCGCCACCGTGGATCTTGCGGTTAGCGATCCAAGTATTTATACATAGAGATAAGGTGGCCTGGGAAAACATGTATAGGTTAAAAGTACGAGTATGTACCAAATGCAATTCTGAGAATCATTGCATTCGGTGCACCTGTTCAACCATGGGAACATTTGAATGCAGTTCCTAGAATTTTTGTCGCTCGATCATTCGATGATCGATTCCAGGAACATGCTTGGGAAACTTATTTTCCCAAGCATGAAAATGCGAGACCAGCAATATATTTAAGATATAAGCTGATCAATTAGAGATTAAGTTAGTTAGTCGGTCGGAGACGCTGAACCTATTGTAAACTATAGTGTAAAAGAAAGTTCTCAAATAAAGTCTTTTTTTTAAGTTAAATTCCCAGTGTTTTTCATAATTGGCGCAGTCGGTAGGATTCTATACTTGCAGAATCCAAACGAGAACGAACTATATTTACGCGACCGTTAGATAAAAAAAAAAGTGTTTGTGCAAATTCCAAAAACCCAGAGGTGTATGTCAAGCCATAAGCCATCTTAAAAACCCTTCAGAGGCTGGAAGGGTATCTAAGTAATAATTGAATAAAAAGTGCAAAAATCGAAGTGAACGAACTGGGAAATTGAAAGCGAAATAAACTTAAAAACTGAAATAAAAAGAACGTAAAAATTGGAAGTGTAAAATCCCTTTTGACATTTGAAAATACAGTGAAAAAAAATTTTTTTTTTTTTTCGTTCGTGTCATCAAAAGTGATAATACAAGGACTTTCAAAGAAAAAAGAGGACATTAAAAGTGAAACAATAGCAATAATTATAAAGCGTCATATCCTATAGTGTACTAGTTTTGGGTGAATCGTAGTAATACCAATACTAGACCCACCAACTAACACGCAAATATTCAAAATTTTTAAAATTAAGCGTAAAGACAGAACGGTGCTATTTTGGAAGCACGTGCTGAACGACCAAAAAATGGATGCAGCACTGGTTGAAAGATTAACTGCAGCTTTGGAAGCCATAGCTAACAACAACCAAACAAGGCACAGTCGAGCAGTGTGCCTCATAAAAGAAATAAACTACATCAAGGAATTTGAAGGAAGCCACCATCAGCTGACACAATTCATTAACGTCATCGACAGACATCTTAATGCAGTGAGGGTAGAACAACGAGCAGAACTATGGCAAGTGATCTACAATTGCAAAATAACAGGACGAGCGAAGGAACTCCTTCTCAACAACCGACCACAGAACTGGGAAGAAGCAAGGTACCCACTAAAACAGTATTTCAGACCAACAGCAAACTATAAAGACATCGCAAAAGAATAAGTTCAATTAAAGTAAGTTCAATCTCTGACCTTAATTATAAGATTGAAAACATAATTTGCGAAATAAATTCATTTTCAATTTACGAACCAAATCCAGATGATGTTAAAAACAAATTTTATACTTTACTTATTTGCCAAATAAAGCAAATAGTAGCAGGAAATCTGCTTAGAGAAATAAAAGATTTGTTCGATCTCCATACCATTAAAGAAAAACTATATTCCTATGCCGGTTTTGACTATAATAACATAGATAAAGACTTTCTGATTTATGACAAAAGACATGACAGACAATGACCACACAGACCAACTAATCACGGTCCCCCAAAATTTCCCCAAAACCTCAACCAAAATGATCCATCCCATCAAAATAACCAAAGACAGAACCCTAACCTACAGAACCTACATTACAGTAAACAGGATTCGAATCAAACGAGACGTTCAACTTTTAATCCTTCTGGTCAGCTAAGAAATGCTTTTCAAAATCCCCAACCAATGGAAATAGGTCAGATAGGGCACCAAAACGAAAATATTAGAGCTCAGGGAGAGGAGGTACACAACATCGACCCCGAGTTTTTTCTGAATTAGGCCTCGGAAATAAAATTTTTATTGATATAACACTAAATACTAAAATATATAAAAGTCTGGTGGATACGGGCTCCACCATGAGCATAATTAATTCAAGTAAAGTAGACTGTAGCAAATTTAAAACATACGAAAAAGTCCAATTAAAATTACAAACTATTAACAATATTACGACGGAAACAGTTGATAAAATCGTAACTTGTATACCAAAAAAATTTAATTACGATCCCAAAGGTGGAATAAGATGGTACAAGAGAGACTTAGGAAATAAGCCTTACGATGTTCTGATAGGCATGGATCTCCTAAGAAAAATTGTTAAAACCTTCGATTTCAACAATAAACTCTTGATACTAAATAATGGTACAAAAATTCCTATTTACTCTCAGGATCAAAATGCAACTCTAGATTGCTTTGAACTACAAGCTGATCGCGAAAAAATAGATCTAAGCCACTTAAATCAGGAAGAAAAGGACCATATTAATGTATTATTGAATAAATTCAAAAACTTAATTTATAATGACGGGGATCAGTTAACAAATACAAACTCTATCACGCACGAAATAAAGACTACTACGGAACAACCATTTAATGCAAAATTATATCGATTACCCCCTAAACATGAGGAAGAAATGAGAAGACAGGTAGAAGAAATAGAAGCACAGGGCATAATACGTAAATCCTGTAGCAAATACGCTTCACCAATCGTGGTGGTAGCAAAGAAAATCGACAATTCGGGACGACAAAAGTTTCGGCTATGCGTTGATTACAGAAAACTAAATGAAATCACGGTAGACGATAGATATCCTTTACCCAATATTGATAGTATCTTAGATAAATTCGGTCGATCACAATATTTCTCTTCTCTCGATTTGGCTAAGGGCTATCATCAAATAAAAGTTCACCCAAATGATATTCCAAAAACCGCGTTCGTCACTCCTTTTGGATTATACGAGTATGTCCGGATGCCTTTTGGTCTCAAAAACGCTCCAGCGACATTCCAAAGACTGTTGAACGAAATATTAAGAGAATATATTAATAAGATATGCGTTGTCTACTTGGACGATATACTAATTTTTTCAACAAGCCTCCAGGAGCATATTCATTCCCTAACATTGATTTTCAAAAGACTGTCGGAACATAAATTAAAAGTACAATTCGATAAATGCTCTTTTATGAAAAAAGATACCGAGTTCTTAGGACATATTCTAACGGCGGAAGGGATGAAGCCAAATCCCAATAAAATACGTTGTATCAAAGATTACGCGCTTCCAACTACGGAAAAACAATTAAAAGGGTTTTTAGGCACTACAGGTTTCTACAGAAAATTTGTTAAAGATTACGCTAAAATCGCGAACCCCATGACCAAATATTTAAAAAAAGGTAAGAAAATAAACGTCAACGACCCAGAATATATCCAAGCCTTTGAAACTCTTAAAATGCATATCATTAAACATCCAATCCTTAGATTTCCAAACTTTAACAAACCCTTCACGTTGTTCACTGACGCAAGTAATTTCGCACTAGGAGCCGTTTTGACACAGGATAACCAACCTGTCTGTTATGCCTCAAGGTCACTAAATGAACACGAGAGGAATTACTCAGTAACGGACAAAGAGTTTCTTGCCATCGTATGGGCTGTTGGGTATTTTAGGCCATACTTGTGGGGTAATAGATTCAAAATCATAACGGATCATTTACCCATAAAATATTTGAATAAAAAGTACTTCTTTGGAGTTTAGCCAAAGAAATCAGCGTTGGCTACTTAAACTCCAAGAATATAAATTCGACATTGAATATTTGAAGGGAAAAGAAAATAAAAAAACCGATTTCTTAAGTAGAATCCCGGACACAAAGAACAAGGACGAAGTTGAAGAAAAGCAATCAATAAATGTTGTTTCTGATGGTGCAACGATCCACTCCCAAGAGGAGCAACTTCTGGATCACATTCCTATTAAAAAAACCATCATTAATAAATTTAAAACACAACTAATCCTAAGCTATGACTCTGAAAACGAAATTGAAACTCTTCACAATCGACGAATAATATCAGTAGATATGAGTAAAGGTGAAGAATATTGGGTAGATCTATTACGAAGATATATAAAACCAGGAATTACGGGAATTTACACTGAACTATCATACCACGAATTTAACAAAATACAACAAATAATTATAAACTTATATAGCCATGATAAACAAAAAAAATTTGTTAAAGCAACAATGAGGGCGAGAGAAATATGAACCCTAGAGGAAGTTCACAAGCAAATATCTCTGTACCATACCCAAGAAAGTATTCACAGTGGTATCATAGAGACTTACCACAATTTAAAAAATAAAATTTATTACCCCCATCTTGTAAAAGAAATTACAAAAATAATTAACAATTGTAAAACATGTTTGGAAACGAAATATAAGCGAAAACCGATTAAACTTAAATACAAAATTAGTGAAACTCCCTCAGAACCAAACCAAATTTTACATATGGATTTATATTATTTTATGAAACAGCCTTTTCTCACGTTGTTAGACAAATTTTCAAAGAAAGCATATGCTTACCAATTGCCCAATAGAAACTGGACAAAGAAAATAGAAGTATTAGAGGAACATTTTTCGAAATTCTCAAAACCCAAGAAAATTATAACGGATAATGAATTTAACACAGAAAATCTTAAGGAATTCTTTAGGGAACACGCTGTAGAAATGCATTTTTCTAAACCCAATACCCACACATGAAACAGCGACATTGAGAGGTTCCACTCAACCCTCCAAGAAAAAATAGTCTCCATGAAAAACTTAGAGCTAACATTGATTCAAAAGATACACAGGGCAGTAGATAATTATACCGAAGGAGTTCATTCCGTGATAAAAATGACCCCAAAAGAAGCTATGCTAGCAAACCCCCTAATATTGAAAGAAAGATTGGAAAAATATAAAGAGAAAACAATTGGCAAATTAAACGAAAATAGGGAAATATATGAAGAAAAAAAGCATATTTTACCCGTTAAAGATTATAGAAGGAATTATTATAAAAATAAACCAAGATATAGACTTAAAAACTACAATAATGAACATCCAATGAATGTTAAAAGACCACGAACATTTACAGGTAACGACCGTAGTACTCCTAATACTAACCTTACTCGCACGGAAAACCACAGCAACACTAACCGTAACCCCAATAACAACCAATAATGGTTACACTGTTATAAACATGGGACTGACAGAAGTTATTAAGGACGCTAGAATAATCCTCCACATGATAAACACTGACGATATAGGAAAGACTATGGACTTACTAGAACAGAACATTGACGAACTAAACATTAGACAAGACCCCTTAATTCAAAACGAAATAAAAAATATACATGCTAAATTAAATGCTATCAAACCCACAAAACATATGAGATCAAAATGAGGCTTCATTAACCTAGTAGGGACAGCTCAGAAATGGCTATTTGGTACCATGGACGCGACTGATCGAAATGAAATAAATAATCATTTAAACTATTTTTAATAGTAACATGGAAAATGCAGTAACAAATTCAAATAACCAAATCGAAATTAATTCAAACTTCAATAAAACAATCACCACGATTAAAAATATTATAGAATCTGATAGAAATGAAATTACAAAACAATATGAAAGCCTAACAGAAAATCAAAAACATATCATTTCACATCAATTCAGAACAGATCAATTCCTTAAACTTAAAACATTCGAAGAAAAACTGAATCAAATAATTGACAATATAGCATTAACAAAACATGGGTTAATCCACCCTAGCATGTTGACAACAACCGAACTAGAAAAAACACAACTAGATTTCTATAAATTGAAAAACATAAAAGTAGGCCTATTACAATACGAAAGTCACACGCTAATTATAGCAATAAAAATCCCAAATTCCTATAAAATGTTAAATTATAAATTTTTAACGGCAACCCCAACCAGAGATCATTTAGAAGTGATCCTAGAAGATCAATTCATGTTAGAAATAAATGGAACTACTATAAATATAAGTATGAAAATAAAATTCAATATGAAAATGAATTAGAATTAATGAATAATTGTATCATTAGAGAGAATTGTATGTTAAGAGAAAACATTGTAACTGAAGTAAAACAGATTGATGACAGTACTATTTTTTGTAAAAATATGAAAAATTCTAAAATAATAAACAGATGTGATGATAGAAATATTACTTTCAATGGTCACTATCTTATAACGATTAATAATTGTACAATTGAAATATTAAATCAAACTTTTGGAAATGAAAAGATAGAATTTGTAGAAAGATTTTACTATGAAGAAGCTAAAATTTATAATTTCACAAAAAAATTAGAATTAGAAGAGATTGTATTAAGAAATTTTGTAAACCTGAAACACATAAATCTGTTAAAATATCATAAAAATGTTCAATATGTTGCTGGTTCAGTAATTTTCATAATTTTATCTTTGATAATAATTTCATTTTTTGTCTTGTTGCAAAAGAATAAGAAAGTTAAAATTTACGTCAAAGAATTAAAAGATAAAAATTTAGATTGCCGAAAAATCCAGGAGGATTTCAAATTAAAGGCGGGAGAGGTTAAAAGTACGAGTAAGTACCAAATGCAATTCTGAGAATCATTGCATTCGGTGCACCTGTTCAACCATGGGAACATTTGAATGCAGTTCCTAGAATTTTCGTCGCTCGATCATTCGATGATCGATTCCAGGAACATGCTTGGGAAACTTATTTAGCATGAAAATGCGAGACCAGCAATATATTTTAGATATAAGCTGATCAATTAGAGATTAAGTCAGTTAGTCGGTCGGAGACGCTGAAACTATTGTAAACTATAGTGTAAAAGAAAGTTCTCAAATAAAGTTCTCCCAGTGTTTTTCATAATTTATATAGATAAAATTTGGTGGTCAGCGAAAATGTAAATAGAGACAAGGTGGCGTGGGAAAATATGAATATAGTTAGATAAAATTTGGTGGTCTGGGAAAATGTAAAATTGTTATGAAAATTTTCTAGAAGCCGCAAATGAGCTTATCGAATTTTACATATTATGGATACAGATAAAATTTGGTGGTCTGGGAAAATGTAAAATTTTTATCATGAAATTTTTCTGGGAAAATATGAACATTGGAAAAATAAAATATATGAAAAATTTAAAGCTTGAGTTCCTATGTTTATGAAGACGCCCACACTGTGGGACAGCAAGCTGCATAATGTCGTAGTAGTTAGCCGAACTTACAAAACTCGCAGTTACGATGATGATTGCATGCTTGCGAGAATAAATAATGGTACGAACTCGCTTTTATTTGCTTAGATTCCAAACTTAAATTTTAAAGCTTAAGTTCCTATGTTTATGAAGACGCTCACACTGTGGGACAGCAAGCTGCATAATGTCGTAGTAGTTAGCCGAGCTTACAAAACTGGCAGTTACGATGATGATTGCATGCTTGCGAGAATAAATAATTGTACGAACTCGCTTTTACTTACATACCTTTACACTTCACTCTTTCCTTCAGCTCCAATATTTCCGTATGATGAGGTAGTAGGATGATATGTATGCCGATAGAGAGAGTGAGAAAGTAGGTATTTGCGAGTGAGAGAGCATGTATTTGAGAGCATAAACCCCACCCTTTTTATAAATATTACTATAAATTGGGGTAGATAGTATAGGAAAGTTTAATGCGGTTAAGTACTGAGAAGATGCATCATCATCATCATCAATAGAACAAATTAGGAAGCAGAAATGACACCTCAACATTGCTTATGAGGATGGCAATACAACTCAATTAGAGGATGAAGATGACACTATTCTTTCAGAGCTGAATCAACTTGGAATCATTAAACCTACATTGAAAGTGAAGGATATGATGCAAGATATCCACTACAAAGTATTCGGAGCGAGAAGAGTATATACAAAATTTGGTAGTAGGATCGTTCTACAGCTAGAAAAGTATAAAATTTTTCTACCAGCTAGATATGGAAAACTTAGGGAAGATGCTATATTAGATTTAAATCGAAATAAATATAATATTATCAGCAAAGGACAAGTGCTTTATAAATGCTAATTAAATAAAGATTAAAGCTGAAAAAAAAAATGTATATCATTATGAGCGATTTTGGCGCAAATTTGCCACCAGATTTTGATTTGATTAATAATAAAGATGAAATCCTAAAAAGTGTAAAGTTCAACTTAAAACAAACTATACATCTGATGTGTACTTGGACATTTGCTTATAATCAGGTTAGAAAAGGGGGTTGGGAAATGTTAGCCAGAGATCGCTTTAGATTTCAAAGAAGAATAAAAGAAGTAAGTGTAATATTAGATCATATACTTGAGAGCAATCATCGTGATATCATTTATAAGTTAAGATTTTCAGGAGAGGAGTGTGCTCTGAGAAATAAATAACTTCTCTCTCTCTATTAGATATCATTAATATAAAAGTGAATGTATTGATTTGCAGTTCTTAGTAATCTAAAGTCTAATATAGAAGCAACATGTCGATGTTATACTTGAAAGCTTTATTGTTGTTCTATCATTGTTTACAGCTGCTATCAATGCAGCTCCAGTAGACATTCCAGTAGAACGTGAAAATGTTGGAACTCTTAATTTCAATTTACAGTTGCCTAACAAAGATACAATCGAAATCGGATTGTCTTTTAAGTTATTAACAACAACGTTTGAAGACTCTGATAACGATGATGATATTCACTTGAAAACGACAACTCCTGCAGCGAAGTCGAATAACCATTTTGTTTCGGTGGATGATGCAATAGAGGGAGGATCAGACAGGATCTGATTAAGAAGGAGCTGGAAAAAGCTGGAATTATACAGAGTGATCATATTTTCCTTAGGCATTTCATGTGAGAGTTTGCTGATGTTGTTCAAATAGCAGTTCGATCTACATATGACAGCGATTATAAAAAACACTCCCTACGTGTAACTTGTTATGAATATCATGAATATGCAACGGAATGTATTCTAAGTAGCGGAGAAGTAGAAATTATCAAAAAGCATGAACCAGATTATAAGACAGACGTTGAGATCCTGAATTTGAAATCAATGAAGCAAACATATAAAATGGAAATATTCTAAATTCAATGTAAATGGATGATGTATAAACATTACTATTATTGAATAAAATGTGTAGAAAATAAAAATCCTATTTAATATTTTTTATTTTGCCATATTTACATAGTATCTATATTAATGTTTGATGCTTCCTTATCAAAATAATCAGTTGAATCTTCAACAAATTTTTTTAATTTTAAAAATATCTCTTAACTTATTCCCTCTTTTTCTTTTACACTTGATGAAACATGCAAAAGTGGTAGACAGCATCTATCACAATGCACCGGACGAAGTCTATGCAAGTTGCAGATTGGATAACCTGAAATTTTCGGTATCATGTCTGGAACGGTTTCTGGAAATTGCTTCACACATATAGCACATAAACGTTGGGAGTTATCATGAAGCCAGTAAGGAATGTCGACCTTAAATTGTAGTATTGTTTCCATAATAATTTCTGAAAGAAAATATTGAATGATTGATTATCATTATTACCTTTACTAATGATGACAATTATCTATACTCACGTTCACCTATAAATGTTACTTGAAAATATTCTTCGCTAGTACTTACCATTGTTTATTTCCAAATTTTCTTCACGGGTCTCAAATTATGGGAATTATTTGAAATTCTTAATTGTGGGAACGTTCAGATACGGGGGAATAAATCACGAATTGTTTAGTTAATTGGTGGTTAACTAGCTAATCAAAAACGCTTATCATCGAAACTTTAAAATTTCAGCGTGTAGATAAGCTGTTAACAGTTTTAAGACCAATTGTAGCTGGGAAAATAATCAATGTGGGGACACTGATTTCTCCGTATATAACGTACGGAATATAATTTATGATTACATTCAGTGTGAGCCAAGAAAAAGTGGAAGTGTTAATATTATAGTTAAAATGGAAACATCAACAACAACAATCGTGAAATTTGACGATGAAATTATTGAGGAGGCTAAGGTGCTCTGTCAGCAGCTTCAATTGAATGAAGCAGAAGCAGAGACTGTAGAAGAATTTAATAAAATTCTTGCGAAGCTGATGAGCTGTATCATCAGCTTAAATTAGATGATGATGAACTGGAAGAAGAAGAAAAGGAGCCTGAGCCAAATGAGATAGAGGAACGGCATAAGGCGGCTCAAGAGAGATGTGAAAGGTTGCGGGAAATTGAAAAATGGGCGGGTTATAGAAGTAGGGAAGCGCCACCAACACCACCAATCACTGAAAACCCCTTCTTTCAAGATGATAGTTTCTTCAAGTAAGTAAATTTTAATAAACTGGTTTGAAGATGATAAAAATAAAAAGTATTGATTATTCAGATTCCCAACACCACAGGATGAAAAAAAAATGATTGCAATATGAACTAGCTAAAAAAAAGTAGAAAGGAGATATCAAAAATTTTTAAAAAAATGTTCTCGATTATTTAAAATAAAAATATATTGTTTATGAGAAATATTTATTTGTTTGTTTTTTTACCACATTTTAAGAAACAATACAACGTTGAACATCGGGAAAAATTCTACATAAATTTTCAATCTTCAACTTTATTATTGTTGAATGAAAATAAAAAAGTTTTATAAGATTTCATCGTTCTGAATCCACAAGTTGTGTTCTGATGGAAAACCGAGCCACTTTACGAAAGCCTTACCCCCTTTTTGTCTTATAATCTTTTCTACGAGGTAAATGTTTGGATATTTTGTTTTCATTAATTCTGTTTCATAAAATCCACCCTTAATATTTCTTTCTTGATAATCTTCAAGTATATACGTAACAGGATTGGTGTGTTTAACTTTTATGATTTTAAAAATTTCTGTTGTCCAGTTGGGGGTGTACCCTTTTTGGAAAACATGTTTGAACTTACTTATGCGTACAAAATCTCCGATTTTTATATTTTCCTGTGGAGGCGATTTTAAGACGATTGTATACTGTTGAAAGCAGCTGTTGCTCATTAGATTTTTTAACATCAATAGGTGACATTTTTATCGTTCGATGTCTTTGCGTGTTATAGTTATTCATTAAATCTGGTAATACATCAATCCATCTGTAAGACCCAATCATACTAAATTTTTTCCACATCATAGTTTTTAGAGTTCTATTGAATCTTTCAACTATTGATGCTTTCAATATGCTGTACGTAGAGTAGTGATTGATCATAAATTTCTTCATTAGATTACCAAAATTATGATTGTAAAATTCTTGTCCATCATCAGTTTGCAAATTTAAAGGTTGACGACCTACACTTATAATAGTGTAAAAAGCGTTGCTCACTTCCAGTCCACTTTTGTTTTTAATTGTCTGAGCCCAAGCAAATTTTGAAAATGTGTCAATAACTGTTAGTATGTATCGAAATCCATTATTTTCATTAGAATATGTCCCCATTCCCCCTAAATCAGCCTGCCATAAATCATCAAGCCCCTTGATAATAACTCTTCGCCGACAGAAATTCCTTTGAGCTGATCTATGTAATTCATTTACTACCTCCTGCTTGCTCATCATTATCCGTTTACTAATTAATTGGGAATGTATGATTTAAATATGATATATATATATATATTTTTGAGGTTCTAGAAAATTATGTATGAAAGCTGCATACATCTTGAAGTTGATATCTCACTCTTGAGTCACTTATCGGAAAGCAAACATGTTTTATTGTGAAAAACTAAGTTAAGAGAATAAATATTGTATATGTCAAGCAGGATGGGCTCATTTTAAAATTGGGTACAATTCCTGTGGATGGTCGAAAATGTCTTATTTTTGTTAGAAAGAGAGAAAGCACAGCAGTGTGTATTCACGAATTTTTTTTTGAACCACTACAGCATGTAAGAATTGAAGTTGAGGGAGTTGTAGTAATTTTTGGGAAAACTAACCCAGCTGTAAGTAGAGTAAGACCGACAAATCAGTTTCTAGGTGCGTGCCCATTTCGTGATGCCGATGATTGGGGCCCTAGGAAAACTTTGGAGGATTAATAGCAGATATAAATTTAGTTAAAATGGATCATAAGCCTAATCACACAGTCGCTCCAGAAATTCTAAGACAGCTTGTAAAAATTGATGAGTTTTTAGAAGAACATGATACAGTTATGCGAGATGAGCATAGAGTTATTATCAAAGAATTCCAGCGGATATATGAACCAGTTATATTTTCTGGGGAGAGGAAATCAAAATATGGATGGCATTACATGAGTTGTGAATGGTCAGATGATAAAGCTACCGAAGGAGCAGATACATGTATCTGTTTTTATGCTGAAAGACGCACTAATGAAGTTAATAATTTAATAGGATGGTATATAAAGTATTTAAATAAAAAAAATTAGAATGATCTAAACTACAAACTCTTATAAATTCTTCATTTTTATTATATAATAATTGAAATAAAACATGAACATAAAATGAAAATGATTTTCTTTAAATATTTCATCGCTGACTTTCAAGTTTTGTGTATCCTACATGTATTTTAGACAACTGATTGTAAAGTTTTCCTTAATTTCCATCGAGATATTCTTTTCCAGCAGCGTTAAGTGATCCTACATATAATTTCAAGACGGCGATTCATGTTCCATTTTTCAATTAGGTCATCAACATTCTTTTTTCTTTGTATATCCACAGAATCTATATCTTCTTTCTGGGATATTAATTCTTTATACATTTCATTAATTTTTATATCAACATAAACTTTTCGTTAAACAAATCTTGATTCTCCCTCTTCTTTGATGAGTATGAGTTCTTTCTGTATTTCCTCAACACTATCATCAGCATCTATCTTCGTTGCTGCATCATGTATATCCATCGGTAAATTTAAGTTTTTAAGGTTTTTCATCTGCATTTAATAATCTCCTTACTTCGTTAAGTTAAATCCTATCCCACGTTCTCCTCTTTCGTTACGTAGCACACCTTGAGGCCCTGTTGAAATTCGTCCAAACTTATCAACACTCATTTTCAAAATGTTTGATTTAATATAAAACGCTGGTTTTTATTTAATTATGCCAGCCTCCCTTAATTCGTCAATGATTGAAATTATCTCATTGTCATGACTTGTGTGACTAGCCTGTTGTGAAGCAATTAATAATCTTAAACGATCAACTAACTCATTCGGATCATCCCAATATATATAATCGGTGCTTTCTTTAGGAAGTTTCATTAAGATGTGAGAGGTGCTTCCAATATCCAAGCACCAAAAATTTGAGGGTTTTCTTTCAGGCATTGTAGCATGTGATTCCTCATATAAGAATGTTAAGAATGAATGTGTTTTCTCCTTTTTGATATTTATTTTTTTCTAGAATTCGACATTCCGTGATTCTCACGGCCGCAATTTTGACATTTAATTTTGAATCAGTCTTAAATGATTTTTTATTATTTTTGTACTTACTTCTGTTTAAGTAGGAATTTTTATTAAATTTTGAACCGTGTCCATAAAATGTATCTTCTTGGCTTTGAAAATTTTCATCTTTTGTTCTTGCCATATGCTCTTCTAGGATTTTAACTTTAAGGTCTGCTGATTTGGGCAAATTGTCACGTCTCTCTATTGCTACTCGAAAGTTTTCAAACGTTGGTGGAAACTATATAACAATATTATTGTTAATAAATCATCATGTGATTCCACTCCTAGGCCCTCTAGTTTATCCAGAGTATCCATCAAATTATTTAACTGATCTTTTACGTCCTCGTCTGTTGACATTTTGTGCAAAACGAGATGTTTTATGAGTGTGGCCTTTCGAGCCGGGCCTTAACCTTGGTTTATACCTTTTAAAGTATCCCAGATTTCGTTTGAAGTTTTAAAATTTTTTACTTGACGGACTTCACTGGAAGATATTAATAAAAATAGAGCTGACCTTGCACATGAATCGTCGGTTTCCCATTTTTTTATGTTGGATTGTTGTTGAGGTCTTACTGTTTCTCCACTGACATATCCCCAGAGTCCATTCTTGATTAACACGGCCTGAGCGTGGATACACCAAGTGTCGTAGTTTTCTTTGTTTAATGATTCGATTCGAAATTTGTTCTGAGCCATTGTTTCCAATAATTTACGGACTACACAGTATATAAATATTTTTTCTTTTTACACGTGTATTATAATGAAACCAACTCATTATGTTTAATAAAAAACATATATTTAATTACAAATTCAATATGGACAAAATATTTAACCGCGTTAATAATTACAGGAAAGTGTCTACCGTCAGTATTGCCAATAGATTACAAGGTTTTAAAAGTAATTTTTCATAAAATTATGCATGCCGTTATAATTTATATGCAACTTATAATTTACATAAAAAGAATCGTTAAATGTGAACTTTACAAATGTGGCAGAAATCATTACATGAATTGACTACCATATACCAAAAAACACAAGAACAAAATAAAATCTTTGAATGCTCCACTACTCTCTTTAAAAACTTGAATGTTATCTGCATTATGTAAATTTGACCCGCTGCTTGATTTGAACGTCTTCATCGGTTCATAAATAACATCATCTAATTTTATAATATGGTCGTAATTCTAAACGATATTATTTTATTACATAAAACATGGAAGAAGGTTCGTCAAAACGTGGCACAACTTCCCCCCGTGAACCAAGAAGGGATAACCATTGCCTGAAAAAATTGCCGAGTGGTTGCAATTGGAAGTCTTTTTGAATGGATATTCATTTCGGGACAAATTTACCAACACTTATCCGGAAAGGGGCCACGTCACTAGGTACATGATCCTTCAAGTTGCAAGCCACCGAGTTCTCCCCATCCTACTATCTAATTAGATTTTCAATCCTGATATATGGATAGGCGACTACCAAATTCCACGCAAAATCTACGTCGCACTTACCCTTTCTCGAGTTATCAAAATCGTGTAATGACCGTCAATGAGAGTAAAAGCCTGTGTAGGACGCCACAATGGCCCACAAAAATTAATTTTTTTTGATTGATTTTAATTAAGAACAAAACAACGGCAAAATAAACCAAAAAATTGTGAAAAGATATCATATAATCTTATTATTAGACAAACATAAATTCTTTAGACAAGGTGTTAAGTTACTTTTAGAAACGAAACCGTTGATTTCCATGTACTTTAATTTCATAATTCCAACTTATAAAATCAATTCTCCAATGACACCTGCAATCTTACTTAATTTTAGGCTTAAAATTATTAATTTAAAAATGTTTATTCGGAAAATAAATAATAAAATACAGGGGAATCAAAACACATTGCTCAATCAAACGAAAATGTAAATACGTCTAATATATTGCTGACATTCAACCAATTGTTCTCCTAACAAAGACGAACAGGGAGGATTAGTTCCTAATAATTTTTTCTAGCTGAAATTCCCAAATAAGGAGGCCAAAATGAGTCACCCTTACGACAATAATACTTAACAAATCCACGAATAATAATATGACAAGACTCCTAATTCCAAATCTAAAGTCTTAATATCCAATTTAAATCTATAATCTATCTAAACATCAAACTCTTATCAAAATCTCAGTCAAAATCAGTGCTGCCAACTCCAAACTAAAAAACTAAAAAACAGCAGCTTACAAAGAAAAAAAAACAGGAGAAAACAGTAGGTACAGTGAAAAAGGCAGATTTCCTAAATTAAAAACTAATCGAATCATAATTCCAATTCTATCTGAAACTACACCTAATCTAAAACTAAATCTAAATCAAAATCAAGGTACATATACAGGTACAGATTTCTATAATAATAGAAATCTAAGCTAAAATCCATAACCTGAATCCAAAACCAAAATCGTAAACCCACATCATATATGTATGATTAAAGAAGACAAGGATATACAAACCATAATCTATTAAAAGACTAATAACGTGGACACCAAAGTAAGGAAAAGTCATTGAAACTGAGGAAAAGCCGTTGGAGCTCCCACCAATGAATCTTCCGGATTTAACGTGAACTACCGAAATTCCAAGTCAAGAGGAATCTACCCTAACCCTATCATCGGAAGAGGAAAGGCCAAGATCACTCAACCACTAACCGAAATTCCAAGTCAAGAGGAATCTACCCTAACTCTACCATCGGAAGAGGAAAGGCCAAGAACACTTATATGTTTGTTAGGCAGAACAAGACATATTCTGACTATTTCAAGGCACAGCTTGAGACAGACATCTGTAACCTGCCCAGAGTTGTAAGAGTCCGGTAAAACGAGACAACCAACTACGCGTTATATCGGGCCATAGCAATCACAGACTCAATTGGTTGTACTTGATCCTAACAACAGTGGTAATACGGCTATTCTAGGTCAAAAGGAGATATTCATGTAGATCATCGAAATCTAGAATACTTCGACGTAGCGATTCCAAAATTACGTAGGAGATCCAACAAGAGGTATAACAAGAAACTACATAAGCTCTTTTAATTGGATCTTCGTAATTTCTAAGAGTCCGAAAACACCCTAACAAATAGTCTAACAATGTAATACTTTCTTTTCATAATCATTCAGATCAGGACCATCCGGTCTCGGGTTCTCCCTGATTATTGAAATGAAAGTTACATTTAACATATTCCTTTTGGGCCATATAGTTCACAAGAAAGAAACACATCGGTCATCGTAGCCTCACCAATTCCATTATCCATCGCCACTTTCATCCCTAACATCTCTATCGTTTCTATCTACATCTAATATATAGCTAACTGTTTATTTTAATCTAATCTAAACAAATTCTACATAAATAACTAAAATCTCGTCGTGGTCATATAGTTATAATTTTACTAGAATTCAAGTTTTTCTCTCACAGTGCTCGACTCTTAAATTCTCTGTCAAATATTGCCTATTATAATTAGAGAAAAAACTAATTAATCTCATTTTATAATTCTAGACTCTATTTGAAAAGAAAATAGAACACAAAAAAAATTGATTTTTGGAAATTGTTCCGTTAATCTAAAACTTCAATTTGTTCTAAATTGAATAAATTGAATCTTAATGTTAAAATTTATTGATTAAAATTGTTTATTCTTCTAAATTTAGTTTTATTGTTAACGAAATGCAGTTCTTACTCAGGTTATAGTATAGCAAACTGTATGTAATAAGCTTGATCATGTAAATATATAGTAAAAAGTATTTTTAAATCCACCTAATAAAAGTGGCGAGTTGGAAATCGTAACTGCCACTAAATAAGAGTAATTTAGACATTAGTAATTATTGTAATAATAATTTTAGACATAAGTTTAGGAAACTTGTTCACTACTATGTATACAATATTAGAACATCAATAATTGAAAACTCAGAAAGGATGAAAAGAACATGAAATACGATTACATACACAAAAGGGAAGGAATATTTTCAGAAAAAATAGGGGGAACTTTTCTTAAGAGGGGAGGAAATGTTATGAATAATTTTACTGAACTTAAAAAACTTTTGGAAGTACCTCTACCTGAAAATGTTAAACAACATAAACTAATGAAGGGAAATTTACGCTCGAGTCAGCAGAAAATGCTGACTCTAGCGAAAATGCAACGGAATTTGCCAGTGAGGTAGGTCGAGTCGATCGCATTTCGATCGATGTCGAAATTAATTTTTAAATGGGTTATGGAAATATTCAAATATTATTGAAATATGTGACGCAACAAGAGTTATTTGGTTTTATGCATTCCTGACCTGGTTAATTCTTAATCTAAATTTAAATTAATGGCCTAGCTAGATTTAGGTATAAATAAAGGTATGAATTGTACTAGAGAACAGTCTTAAATATACAACTGTTAGAGAACAACGTTGTTTTAGGCTCACGGAGTGGATCGGCCCTAGGGCCATGCAAGCCCTACGTTCTTACCTGGCCGCGAAATTAATTAATTAGAGCGTTTAGATGAATCAAAGAATTAGAAGGGTTATTTTAAAAAGGACTAGCGGAATCAATCTAAGAAAGGGGTGTTGAACAGTTCTTGTATCGTGTGTCTTTAAAAATAAAATGTGTTAATCAGAATGCAGCATTTGGTCGAACTAGATAAGGTTTTGCGTTTAAACGGTTACATTCGTCGCTAACCTACTAGCTCCTTGTTTTAAAATTGGTTATAACAATTTCTAAATATCGGTCCGCAGAGTCTTTGCGACTAATAAGATTTAAAACGTTGGAGTCATTCAAAAAAAAGGGGGGTTTCAATTTTGTGAGAGAGGGTTCCAATTCGGAGCAATAGGATTCGCTCAAGGGTCAAAATTTGTACGGGTCGTCGTTTATGCAATTTATTGTATCTATTTTTTGGAAAAAAGGATAGAGGCCTGCTTTCATGAAGCGATTCGTGGAGATAGGACGACGCAAAGATACGAGCAAACGAGCATCAACCAACGTAAATATCAAAATTTAGGATACGTCCCCATGGTTGTTGAACCGAAATTGAAATTTAAGATACGATCTGAAAAGAGGACGTTTGGAGAGTCCCCTCAATATGACGCTCCAAGCTCACGTATTTCCCAACAGCAAAAGAGATATAAGGATGCGATTCGGAATGCGGGTTAGAGCTCATCTGACAAAAAAAAAAAAAAAACGGAAGCAAGGGCTGGTGAAGGAAGACGAGAAGATAGTAAAATTTTTCCCTTTTGTGTTATTATTATACCTTTGTATTACTGGGTGGAATGTCAGCGTGACAATTCTGTTGCCTAGCAGACTGGCCTAGACTCTTAACTTGGGTAGGGGAAATCTAGCGTTTCTACTTCACGCGCGAATTAAATTTTATAAATTAGTAAAAAGGGCTCTCAAGTGGCTTACAATTATATATAATATTTATTCTATACATATTTAGGTTTTTAAAGTTTTTTTTTTTGTTTTACTTAGGCTATAACTCACGGCTTCATGTTCAGTTCTTCCTTCGTTGATCGGATGTTGTGTTTCCTGGCTGGCAGTTGGTTTCGCTTGTTTTTCTTCCTTTCTGTCGAGGGCTCCCCGTTCCCGAAAGGTGCGGGCAGAATTGAAGGCCCAGAGATAAATTTAATTGGGGTTTGACTTATGCTCCCCTGGAGCACAAAAACCTTTTCCGCTGCACTTCACTTACACTTTTTATTTCCTTTTAGATTATTGTAACCTTTTTTTTTAATTATATAAAATTTCTTATTATTTTATTATGTTTTTCTGTAAAAAGATTTTTTTTTTTTGGGATCTGATTCGCAATCCCACCGCTGCCACCAAATGTTTTATCCCTAAAAGGGGTGTTTGGAAAGGTGCAGGGAGTGCAAGGAGAGGAGAAGGTCACCTGCATGGTCCAAAGTTATAATTGGAATCCTTTTGTTCAATAGAAAGCGAATTTAATAGTTTTTAATACATTTTTTGCCAAATTCTAGTTTCTTATTCAACTGATTTAAAACTCACCCTCTTTTTGGATACAATTTTATTTAGTCCTAGCAAATTTTAATCAAATTTTAGTTTTCTTCCTTTCTCGTATGCTATGATTTTAGAGTTTTATTGTGTTTTTAGTCAAGTTCTAGGATTTTATACAACTAATTTACATTTTCCAAAGTTCACGGATTAATCTTCTTCAAATTCACCTAAATTTTAGTCAAGTTATTTTTTACTACAACCGATTAATATTTTTCAAATTTCACCTTTCGTTTGTCGCAATTTTATCTAGTTTTAATAGATTTTCATCGAGTTTTGGTTTTTACTACACCCGATTGATATTTTTCAAATTTCACCTACCGTTTGACACAACTTTATCTAGTTATAATAAATTTGGATAAAATTTGAGTTCTTCAAATTCGCCTTTCGTTTGTTGAAATATTACTGTTTTATTAAATTTTAACAAATTTATATCCAGTTGAGATTTTTATACACTAAATAAAATTTTCCAAAGTTCACTGATTAACCTTCTTCAAATCCACCTAAATTTTAGTCAAGTTTTAGTTTTTACTACATATTTTTCAAATTCACTGATTGATCTTTTCCAATTCCTCTTTCGTTTGTTAAAAAAATAATTTGACTTCTGATAAAGATTTCTCGAGTCGCGAATCAGCCCGGTGACCGCTCGCGAAAACCAGCGTGTAAAAACATGTGGGAAGGGCGGCGACCACTTCAGTCAACGGCCAAAGTCACTACTGAAAATACGCGTCACTTTGTGGCCCTTAAGTAGGGACCCAAAATTGCTGATGTCCATTTTCAGCATGTCGCGCATGGGGGCGAAAAATGCGCGCAATCAGCGCTTGTTTACTTTTCGAGAACTTACGCGATCAGATTTCATCACGATGGTGATGTAATGTGATCGTGACAGTTCGTCGCGCATGTGATTAAGTCGCGATCAAGTTTTATCGCGATGATAAAACTTGATCGCGACGGGATAGAAATGCGATCGCGATCAAATTGTTATCATTGCGATAAAAATTCGAAATTGAAAATGCTATATTAGAATTGAAAATGTGAATTTATTAAATATCGAACTTAGTTTAAAAGTGCTTATTTAAAATTGAGAATGCTATACAAAAATTTAAAAAGTGAGTTTATTAAATATCGAACTTAGTTTAAAATTGTTAATTTAAAATTGAAAATGCTATATGAAAATTGAAAATGTGAATTTATCAAATTATCGAACTTAGTTTAAAATTGTTAATTTAAAATTTAAAATGCTATATTAAAATTGAAAATGTGAATTTATTAAATTATCGAACTTAGTTTAAAATTGCTAATGTAAAATTGAAAATGTGAAATTATTAAATTATCGAACTTAGTTTAAAATTGCTAAGTGAAAATCGAAAATACTATGTAAAAATTGAAAACCTGAATTTATTAAATATCGAACATAGTTTAAAATTGCTAATTTAAACTTGAATATGCAATATTAGAATTGAAAATGTGAATTTATTAAATATCGAACTTAGTTTAAAAATGCTAATTTAAAATTGAAAATGCTATATGAAAATTGAAAATGTGGATTTATTAAATATCGAACTTAGTTTAAAATTGAAAATACTATATAAAACTTGAAAATGTAAATTTATTAAATATCGAACTTAGTTTAAAATTATTCAGTTGTATTGAAAATATTATGTAAAAAAGAAGAAAGAGGAGAATGCGAACGGATTAAGGAAAAATAAATAATTTAATTGTGAAAACTAAATAATTTAAAATTTAATTGTCTTATTTCAACGGAGTTGAGTGATCTTTCCCACAAGCACTCCTCTACCCCTTGTTACGAAAAGAAAAAGAAACTTTATTCCAAGACACATGTGTTCGTAACAATCGTATCGTAAGCTGTTTTTTTGCTGCTCATTTATAAGTGGGACTTTATTGTCGTTCATGTTAAAATTCACGATTAAATGCATCGTCTATGGAGCGATTAGGCGCAGTCTTTCCTAATTTGTAAAACATCTTGCCGGATATCATCACGCACAAATCCTCTAAAGAAATCAATACCTCATTATATATTTCTTCACAAATTTCAATTTCGGGATTTACCGTTGTTGAACGTACTCGATTCAAAACGTCTTCAGCCATATTGTCTCTGTATTTGTTCCACAAATTAAATGTGTTAGATGGAAAGCACGTTGAAATTATTATGGCGAAAAGTGATCGAATTTGATGCGAAGTAGACGAAATAACAGCATCAGCGTGTGTTTGATCCCATTGAATATCATCCTCCACTAAATTTTAACGTTGACAAGCTTCTCGATATGTTGCGCACAATTCACCATTGATCATTCGTATACACTCGAATGAAGTTGGCCCAGGAACATTAACTAATAGCAAACGCAAATAAAAACATTCAACATTGCTTGGGTGAACTGTGTAAATGCGCCCTCACGCGTCGGTTGAATATACATTTACGTATCCCGGAACAGGCTGTCCTTGTTTCCGATGTTCGAATTTTTTGTATGACGCATTCCATGTAAAATATTTTGGCATTTCCGAGTAAAACAATGTTCTTGCAAATGGATCGCTTGCGCATGTCTCGAAGAAGCTTGTCAGCGTTGTCGCTGGTGGTCGTTCACTAAACTCGTTGTTTATTCTACCATTCTACAGGTGAACAGCTAAATGGAATCTTAAGGTGAACAGCTAACTGTGGGATGACGTTCATGTATAGAAAATTAAAAGATTCTCCAAACCACCTCATTGCTACTAACATATCTTCCCATCTGATATTGAGAAACTTCATCGTTATTATTGGAAGCTGCAAAACCAAATACAGCCTTTCGTGACGTACTTGCAAACATATTTAGTCGACTCGATCGAATAGCAGTACTCAACATTGCAATGCGCTTTAAATGTTTTGGAAAGCAGCGGCGAATATGGAACAATCCAGCTGTTGTTGACTACGACATCCTTATTTTTGACTTGCGACGTTATTGATCTCCCGTTATCTTCTACAGAACGACGACGATACAGAGGGTAACCATCATTGCCTGTAATTGTATCAGTCAACAATACACGTGGATAACGCTTCGAGCATTTGTTGTCGATCATGAACGGTGATTCCCGATTATGTTCGCCACACGGTCTATGAATCATGTTCTTCTTCACTACATCATACAATTCTGGATCTACTTCGGGATCAGGAATTTCTGCGCAAATTATTGAGTCAATTTCATCCGGCCTTATTTTTTCAACCATCCACAGGAGAATATTCGCATGAGGCGATAAATCTGGTCGACCAAATTAGCGCACGTAGGTCATAACATCTCACGCGTATTCGTGCATATGTCTCGGGATTCCCACATACGTTGCTGGTAAAATAGTAAGTCGAACGACTGTTACAATAATCTACATTTCCAATGTAGAATTTCTGTTTGCTTTTAAAAACTTCTTTTCTTGAGTCTTCTGATATGTTGCCTGATAGGCCTCGCGGCCATGTTGGGTCCTTTTCCTTATCTTGGGTTTTTAATATTTTCTTTCTCAAAAGTCCAGATTTATTATTTAATTATTTGGTATACAAACTTCCCTTGTAGTTCCCAACTCTTATTATTATCTATTTACTAATTTCTATACAAATTTACTTAATCCCAACTAAACCCTATGGAACCTTACTTCGGTAGTGCTGGCTTGCCCGTCTTCTTCCGGTGGCGGTAATTTCTACGGCTCATCTTTAGTCTGTTAATTCTGTCGCTAACTTCGCGTTTCTGCTCCTTTGTAGACGCCAGAATCAGCTCCCTTTGAGCCTCTTGGAGCTTTCGCTGGTAGTATGCCTCGACTCCGGAACGGGATTCTTCGGAGGATGCTTATCGGCTACTGCTTTGGTTTTAGGTACCTTAGCGGCTTGTCGTCGACGATATTCCTCCAGGGATATCGGTCTCGGTTCTGCTGTAGGGTCTTTTAGGGCTTCTCGAAGCTGGTTTTCTTCCGCTATCTTCATTTGTCGTTGGGTCAATGCCTGCTGCCTACGAGGGCTGTTCAGGTCTTTGGGTAGCCGATAGCTTGATCGGATTACCCTTCTTGTTTTGTAATTAACTGGGCTGGTTGTCGGCTCCTTGAAATCTCTCGTTGGAGGTGGCTGGACGTCTCTTAGTCTTCGGGTTAACGGGGCTGGCTGACTCCTGGTTCACTCTTAGTGGCTGTGGCTGGATGCGTCTAGTCTTCGGCTTAACGGGGCTGGTTGACTCTTTGCTGGCTCTTGGTTGCTGTGGCTGAATGTGTCTAGTCTTCGTCTTAACGGGGCTGGTTGACTTTTGGCTGACTCTTGGTTGCTGTGGCTGGATGTGGCTAGTCTTCGTGGTACGTCTTCCGGGTTGGCTGCCAAGACTCGGGAACGGGTTGAGTGCATCACTGCTCTTTCGTTGCTGGTAGCTCATTATTTATAGCCTGATTGCCTGCCCCACCTGTTTGTTTGATTTCGTCAATTAATCAATACTATATTGGTTGATCCATATGGGCACATTGTTCACGTTGTTGCAGAAGTAGCAAAACTCCCTTTTGCCATTTCATCAGGTGATCGACCCGAAACGGACCTGGGTCAGCTATTTCCAAGGTAAGTGACCGAGAGTGCTTGGCAATTTTCGTCGAAAATACTTAATTTCCTCCATACGGGTTAGTGACCGAAAGTACTTTCGTACTTATGGAATTAGGTCACTGGGTGACTTGTTTCGTTTTCATTTTCATTTTCATTTTCAGGTGAAGGTGGGATCATAAGGTAAGGTGTATGTCTCGGGTTAATGTGGTGTGGAAGTATGGTGGGATGGGTCTCGGGTTAATGTGGTGTGGAAGTATGGTGGGATGGGTCTCGGGTTAGGTGTGTTTGATCTACGGTTAGGAATTTGGGTGGGGTGTGGACACAGACAACTATTCAGATGTCCTATTGCCATACATCGTGTTGGCACAAAATTTGTCTACTAGCGGACAGATACTAGCGGACATAAAGCTTTTGATGAGCGCATGTTTTATGCGCTCTGAGAGCGAAATTTGTCTGCTAGTTGGTGTCGACTAATTTGATGGTTGCGGGAAGGGAACAACGAAATAAGAAGAAAGGGGGGGAAATAAAATTTTGTGGAAGGAACAAAATTTTCATTTTCTGAAATTTTCGGTTCCTTCACACTAGCAGAAATCATTTGAGTGTGTACATGCGTGAGTACAGTTTACTCACGCACAGGGAAATACACACAAAAATTTCTGTTTGCCGTGTTGAAAATGGAAATTTTTGTATGTATTGGTTGTTTTTATTAATTCGGGAAAAATATGTAAATTATATATAAAAAAATGAAAAAAAAATATTTTGACGAGTTTTCTTGAACAGTATCAATTAACCGAAAACATAATCGAAGATATAAATTTTATGGGAGACAAAAATGATGGGGCAGGGTACACATAAGCTAATTTTTTATTAATGATTTTTTTTTAAAGTACATTCTTAGTTAGATGTGATTATTATCTTTATTTTAAAGGGTGCAAAGATTGGTTTTTCCGTTCCAAAACACTAAATTTTCAATTTTATTCCGCGAGGAGCTCATAAAAGAATTTGTCACTTTTCGCCATGTTTCAAGAATATGGAAGTATAGTTCACATTTTGAGCTTCGAACACAAGAACTTTGAATTAAAGCAAAATTATGATACAAATCATACACATCTGCCTTTTACCAATGGCCCGGTGGTAGTGGGGGGGGGGGGGGGAAGGGGGTGTTGGTCAAAAAATTTTCCACCCCTTAAAATGAACATTAATTCAGTCTAATATATCTAAATTAAAAGAAAAAATTAAAAAAAATCAGTAATGAAAAATTAGTTTAAGTGTAACCTACCCCTAAAATGAATCAAATTTCACAAATATTTACATATATTAATATACAATAATTTAAAGGTATATTGATATAATTTTTTCCGAAATTTTATTTCATTTATTTTCCGAAAATTACTGAAAATTGACTTCAATAATTGAATGTTAAATAGATTTAGCTTATGTTGCTTTAATAAGGAGTTTATCAAAAATTATCATCTCAGGAAGGACTTCTCTTCATTAATTTTATGGAAAAGTTGTCCGTATTCTATAAGTTAAGAAAAAAACTATAACTATAACTTTTTTCAGGACTAAAAAACCAATTTTTTGCCACCTTAAAATAAACGTCATCATTAAATCTTAAAAACATGAAAAATATACGAACATGAATTGCGTTAAATTAGGTATATCTTAACGGAAAATTTTTGATTCAATCTTAACAAATATAAAATATGAAATGAATGATCAACAAGTTACAAACTAAACTTCCTTTGAATAATTTAACAAAATTATTGAAATGGTCTTTCAAATTTTATTTGGTATTTAAATTAAATTTTAAACTATACCATTAAATTACAACTATAAACTAGGTACCTATAAACTATATAAACTATGCAATTCTCAATACGGTCGGAGACAATCATATGATGCAATTCAATTAGGTTTTGAGTTTTTCAAAGATTGATCATACATATGAGCCCTCTATGAGCCATCTAGGATAGTTTAGCCCGCTAAAGTAAAAAACTGTTAAAAATTCAAAATTAGAATTTTGTATGGGCACACCTTTAAAAACTCACGGTAGGGAAAAATAATGTATAAAAGAAAGATAGAAAATATCATAGTACTGGGGGTCCGTCATATATATGAGCCCCCTAAAATCCTTAGTTTAGCTGCTACGAGCAGAATTTGAATTTTATCATATTTCCCAACTTTTGTCTGTACTCCTTTAAAAACTCAATTTGGGGAAAATAAATGTTAGAAGAAAAGGTAAAAAATAGAAAAATAATGGGGGTCGGTCATAGATATGGGCCCTCTAGGACACTTATTTAAGCCGCTACAAGCAAACAGTTGTTAAAAATTCAAAATCTGAATTTTTTAATATTTCTTAACTTTTGTATACATTTTCAAAAAAGCAATCTAGAGAAAAATTATGCATGCCAAAAAGATAGGAAATGGAAAAATAGTTGGGGTTGGTCATACATATGAACCTCCTAAGATACTTAGTTTAGCAGTTATGGGGGAAAAATCTGTTAAAAATTCAAAATCTGAATTCCATCATATTCCCCAACTTTTATCTGTACATTTTTAAAAACTCAATTTAGAGCAAAATAATGTATGAAAAAAAGTTAGCAAATAAAAAAATAATGGGAGTTGATCATACATATGTACCCTCTAGGACGCTTTGTTTAGCTGCTACGGGCAAAAAACCGTTGAAAATTCAAATTTTTACCGGAAAAGACCCCTAAAAACTGGAAGAAAATTGATTAATTTATGGTTCCCGGAAACCATAATGTTCTCTAATCTGTAATTCGTAAATAAACTTAACATTTAACATGATCCTTAAAAATGCACCTGCTACGGGTTGAATGAACAAAAGGTCATTCAACCCGACCAAAGGGATTGTTGTTGTTGTTGGGAAACAAAATTCAATTCGAATTTTTGAAAAATTCGCTACCAGAATTTATGTACCAACACACTGCCAACAATCCCTTTGGTGGTGTGTGTAGCTACGTACATATATAACCGGTTTTGAATTTATTTCATAGAACATTGCGATCTATGAAATAGATTCAAAACCGGTTTTCACCATAGGGACAAATGAAACTTTGAAGAGAGCAAACTCTTCAAAGTTCCACCACGTTTCACATTCCCAACAACGAGTTGGCAAAAGCTCCTGAAAAGAGCTTTCAAAATCGGGTGCCAACTCGTTGTATGGGAATGCGACATCTGATTACTTGTTTGTGGTGTGGATATTTTCCCATGTAGGCCACAGACAGCATTCCAGATGTTTATCGGCCGTAGTATTTTTGAGTCACAACAGCCAGGTCAGGACGAAGGGAGTGGATGGCCCTAGGGCCGATCCACTCCGTAAGTCTTAAACAACGTTGTTCTCTAACAGTGTATTTAAGACTGTCCTTTTTACAATTTTTAAACCTAACTTTATACTTAAATGTAGCTTACTCACTAATTTTCCCTACTCATAGTTGTATGCATTTAATTTTGTTGTGGTAGGCATAATCACAATCATGACCTACCTTTTCTTCCATGAATGCATTTAAAATCTTGACCTACCTCTCTTGACCTGGTTTTCGGTCAATGCTTTCACGCATTCCACCTGAGTCACCATATTTCGCTAATTGAGGTGGAATGTGTTGACAAAGAATGAAATTCAATTTATCATAAACGCGTTTTTCCTGACTCAGCGATTTTTGCCGAGCCAGTTAAAGTGTGCAGTTGGAGTGGACAAAATTGGACAGTTACTGTCAGAATTTTATCATCACACGACATTATTTCCAATTCCATATGTGTTCATGGCAACGCGCAAATGAACATGTTCTTCTGAACGTAATTTTTTCAGGTTTTAACGGATATATGTCAGACGTTCTGTTTCAATTATGACATACATATCAACGGCGAACTAATGACGAATCATGAAACGGTATGCATAAAAATTCAGCGAGCTGACCTTTTTGTTTGTTTCTTGAAATGTAGAAGAATAATTTGCATTATTTAGGCATTAAAATGAACACAGTTTATATCAACAGTAGATGTTTATTTCTGCCATTAGTTGTTTTATGCTTGCATTGATACATTTGTATACATACATACATACATTCAGTAATGTGAGGGAAAATACTGTGTGTAAACTTGCATATCCATCTATAAATGTAAAAGTCAGAGCCACATTTATGTTTAAGTTTACAAACGTGAGCAGAACATTGTGAGTAAACTTTCGTATATTACTCTATATGTAACTGATAACTCCAGTGATGTCTGTAATTCAATTTAATGCTTTGTCCACAATCTAAGCAATTGCTTTTCGCCTTTGCATTGATACATTCCAGTCGCTGGATTAATCATCTTGCTCAAAAAATGATATCCAACCCCTCCTCTGCGAAATGTTAATGGGTATTATAATGCATCATACGAACGATGTGTTTCGCTAATACGCTGAAGGTTGCCACTATCACGTCGTTGAATTACAATGTCGCGAGACTCCACATTCTCTCCAACAACCACAATGGCAACTTCGTTTACCATTGGTGCGTTGAAGCGTCTCTCATGTTCTCCTGCAGGTGTTTTGTCTGATCTGATCTATTTATTTTATGATATTTTATGATCATCCGATGGCATCATTTCTAAGACCGTTTTGAACAATTGGATCAACTGATCATGTTCATGTAAGAGTTGCTGCAGCTGCGTGATGATCTCTCTCCTAGCTGAACGATTAATACCACAGCGTTGATTTACTTCAGCTTCAGAATTTCCTAGGAAATAAATTTGAAGGAATTTGTATTCATCATCAACTGATGGCAATAATGCTCCTGCATGGTGGTGAATTTGTCCTTGAAACTGTAACATTGTATATAATGTGGTTTTCGACTGGGCACAAAAATCAATTTTTAAATCAATTTTTTTGATCTAGATCAAAAAATAATGTTCGACTGGTCAGAAAAATTGATTTATTTTTTGATCTAGATCAATTTTTCGAGATCTGGATTTATTTTCAGATTTACAAATACATAGACAAAACTGTTATTTGACATTTGTCAAAATTGTGTTGTCAAAAGCAGTTTTGCGTTTGCGAATTTATTAGAATTTTTTTTTATAGAAAATATTAATTATAATATCAAGTAGGAAATTTTCATTAAATTAAATTAAGTAAATAATAAATAATTTTCAATAAATAAATACAAATAATTTTCGAATAAAAGTGTCGCTTCACTCACACAAAGAAGTTCTTACAGATTGACGTTAGCATGTTCAAGACGGGTTAAAAAGATCAATTTTTAAATCAATTTTTAAGTCAATCTGTAATTACCAGTCGAAAACCACATAAGAAACTATTTAAAAAAAAAATTCATTTATGAGCCTCAGGATGTATATAATGTGTAAATAATAAAAAATACCTTAAAAGTTGGATTGAAAACACGTTCTTCAATTATATTTGCACCAAATGATGTCATTTGGAACACACTGTTGTAATTTTGAATTTTCTGCAAAGAAATGCTTTGATAGAGGTTGTTGCCCTGAAAGTAATGAATTTTGTGGTTCAGACGTCGTCGTCCCTTGTGGTAATTTGACCTTTCCATTCTCACAACTTAATTCTGGCGGTTCGAGTCGAAACCTCAAAGCATTGCAATATTGACATACTCGTATAATGCTCATCGTTCCAAAATCGACCGATTTATCGCCGGCGTTATCGACTGATGTATCATATCTAAACGCCAAACGTTCAAAGGTAATTGTGACGTTTGATCGTCTGTTTTGTTGCCCCTCGCTTGAAGTTGACGGTATATGTTCTTCCTGAGTCGTGGTCGATGTCGCTTGAGAAATTCTCATTCTATTTGCCTCCAAACGCTTCTTACGCCCTTCTTCATTTTCAATTTCTCGAAGAGAGTAAACTCGATTTGCGTTATGCGTACGCCGACCGATATTTTACATCTCAATGGTGGCATATTCTTATAAATTTTCAAGACGAAAAACCTCTAAACATACATAAAAACACACAAAACACCCTTTTGATGTTGTGAAAGAAGCGGTAAAATTAATTCAGCTATGCATTAATGTCGTCATACTGTCATTAAGTCAGTGCCACATTGATGTATAAGTTTACATACGTTAAGAAATCATTGTCAATAAGCTTGCCTATATTACTAAATGTAACTGACAACAATTTAATTATGATATAGCTGATAACAGCTTCTTCTTTATACAAACGTTCTCCTGATAATAACGAACACAACAAAAAAATAATTATCCAATTTGGTGCAGTCTATCTGAAGTTATGCGCGTACATACATTTCGGCGATTCATTTTTATATATAAAGATAGAAGATTACATCAAAATTGCGTACAAAAGGGAATACACTATCTGGAATAATTATGTGGCTTTTTTCCAAAAGGATGTGAATATTTGCATACAGTTTATCCGACTCAATCATGTAACGATTAAGAATGTTTGATGTGTACTGAGTGAGTGGTAACACAGATGATCGTATGATATTCACGATTGCCATTGCACAGCACTGATTAATATTGGACTAACTAGACGCGAAGATTGATGAATCTCCCTGATGCCACGAAGCACGAATGATACGTGAATGTGAGCTGATTTCAATAGCATGGGGAATATAATTAATATTATAATCACATTTATTTTCTGCAGTGTTCGATTCAACACGAACTATGTGTGCTGGGTCGATATCGACATTGTTTGTTACATTTGTTTGTTATTATTTCATTGTTATTATCAATCAACCATCATTAAGAATCATTGAGACGATCCTTCGAAACCCTAAATCCCCTTGAGACATGAAGTTTCTCTAACTCCTCACTTACGACGATAATTACTGCAGACTGTGCCAACCAAGGTAGCATTGTGGGAAAATTCTCTGTAACCTCGAAAATATCTTGAGCAAATAGGATGGCTTGACCATTAAGACCATATTGGCCGAATCTACCAATATATTTAATAATTGTTACGAATGGGCTAATTCGTGACAGTAATCGCTGTTCAGACTGGGTAAGCACTTCAATTACAGGTGGCATACCTCCAGGATCCAATATGCTTGAGATGGTGGTTTATTCTTTCCAATAGAAAGATGAGTGCTACAACGTCGACAAAGTAATAATGACTCCTTATCTATCAAATGGATAAGAAGATAAGATTTATGATTGTTATTGACTGGGCAATTGGGTACTTGAGTGGGATATCACATTTTTTTACATATTTCAAAGTTCTGATTAGCAAAAACATTAATTTTTTCCTCAAACACTTTGGTATGTGCGAATAATGAAGCTGGATCTGCAAGAATTTGCGGCTCTCGAACTTTGAGCCTTTGAGAGATTGCGGGATTGTGGCGATTTTTGATCAATGAACCTTCTCTGTGTTTCTCGGTGTTTAATTAGTCGTGAAGCATGTACTATCGAGGACTCTTTTTTACATGTTCTAGCCTGTTTATCTCCAATTATTTGTTGTTTTTTCTCGTGATAGTTCATTCGTTTCCTTTCCAAACGACTACTATGTTGCGTCAAAGTTTCTTTCTCTTTATATACCTGGTATTTTGTCAGAGCCTTCTGTAAACGACGTTCCCGTGTTGTAGTTTAATTTTTCAGTTGTTAAACTTCACTTTAACAACAAGTTGTTGAAATCACTACAGTTAAATGTCGAAGGTTGACAACTCATTTGATAAATCAAAATCCTACTTTCTTTTTTGGAAGTTGTTATTTAATTGAACCTTATTCTAAGTTCCTTACATATGCCACTTAATTACAAAATCTCTATATAATCCAACTTTACAAGGTCTCTATATAAACCAAATTCATGATATTTCCTTAAACCTAACTGCAAAATCTCTATATCATCCAAATTTACAAGGTGTCTATATAAACCAAATTCACGATAATTCCTAAAACCTAATTGTAAAATCTCCATATCATCCAAATTTACAAGGTCTCTATATAAACCAAATTCATGATAATTCCTAAAACCTAATTGCCAAATCTCTATATCCTACTAATTTTATTTTCGTATGGTATTGACTTTAAACTTGTTTTACAGGATAATTCTTACACCTATACTTACCCAAAATTGCCGGCTGTTGGGCGGATTTGAATTCGCGTTCTCCAGGGTATCTTTATATTTTCGTTCTTATTTATTTATATTTTTTTTCATAATTCTCTTCTTTTCTTTTATTTTTATTCTTTTATAACTCTCTCATTTATTTTTTTTTCTTTATTTTTACCAACTCGCTTTTCCTTTCGATACTTGAGTCGCTCGTTGTGCAGCTTCTGCAACTCCCTACTGATTTGCAGACGTTGTTCCTGCCCTACGGCCAACAGCAGGCGACGACGGACCTCCTCTAAAGTTAGCCTCCTTTCCTGTGCGGCGTTTCGGGACACGGACGTTGGGCAGGAGGGATGGCTGTGCGGTCTCCCGTCTGGCTGAGTTCCGGGCGCGGTACTCCTCTAGAGTGATGGGCCTAGGACCGGCCTTCGAGTCACGCAGAGCCTCCGTCAACGATTTTCTGGGCGATTCTGGCACTAAGAATGGACCAACTTATTAGTTTGGTTGACTAGGAATCTAGTTGATGGGTTTTATCAACCGCTTTCAACTTGGGGATTCCCCAGAAACCGATAGGTTCCAGGAACCGTGTTCGGTTGGTTGGTTTGGACGTTAAACGATGGGTTTATACAACCACTTTCGCTTAGACGCCCCCAAAAGACCAATAGGTTGCTGGAACCGTGTTCGGTAGAGGATTTTGAAATTGGGATGATGGGTTTTTCAACCTCTTTCAACCACAATTCCTTGTAACCGATGGGCTTTACGGACTACTTTCGGCGCTAGTTGCACTCACTTGTCCTTCCTTGGATATTCTCCTAGTCAGGTCTAGCGTTGACAACTGATGCTTTCCCTAGCTTTCGCCGGCTTTTTATATTTTGAGAACGGGAATTTCGTCCGTTATTGCGATGTTGTCATGTGTTGCTAAATTCCTCTTATTGTACGGTGGCTCCATCATGTAGTGACCAGTTGAGTTTTTTAGACCTCACTTTCCCTCATGTGGTTGACATCGACAAGTGACAGTTGGTTTTGGCAAGTGACAGTGCGCAGTTGTTTATGTTTGTTTTATGTAGGTTTATGTGTTTCTATGCAGATTTATGTGGGCGGCGATGTTCGGGTAAGTTTTATGGAACCAGCTGATGTCTGATATTTGATTTCTTCTAGGTTTATTTTGTTTTGAAACACTTCGGTGACTGTTTGATATTGACATGTGACATTATGCTTTCCTATGTTTATATGCTGAACTGTTGCGCATTACCATTGTCAACGTGAACATAAACATCACTTCTCTTGGTGCATAAACATTATGATTATGTGTGTTTTTTGTGTACTTTGTTTTTTAGGTTATCCGGTGTTATGGGTATGGTAGGTGCTTCGTGTTTGCCTTATTATGGTGTTTTAACCTCTTTTGTTTTTAGGTGATGCGGCGTCTCACAACACCCGTTTACTCGCCGTTTCGTTCTTCTTCTTCGACATTTTATTTGTAAAAGAGCATACATATATCTAATATTTGTCTTGGTAATAATATCTAATATTTGTCTCTGACATCAACAGAGTAACCAATTTTTGCATCAGTGGGCTTGAAGCAACCCCGCGGTAATCATACAAATGATGAACGGAATTGAATACATATAAATGAGAGTATTTTCTCATCAGACTGTCCTTGTCAAACCGTGACACATATGCGCATGTCACCGTCTTGGATGGTGGAGTCAAAGCAGCATTGTGGTGAACGAAATTGTACAGATATGGGTATATTCTTATATCGGGCTCTCCTCTTCGCAAAATGACGCGTATGCGCCCATGACGACTTTTCCCCCCTTTTGCATAGAAATACGATTATTTCTTGAGTTGATTAAAGAATCCGTAGTTATCGTTTTTTTTTAAATTAATTTAAGGAAAAAGTTAGTTTACACGGAGACGAATCATGTCCTTTTTTTTCATTTTGGTTCAGTAGTAAGATTAAAAAGCGGGTTCGAATAATTGACCCTGATTTGAAGCAAAATTAAATAACAAATAAAATTTTATAAGCACAAAATTAAAAGAAGTCAAAAGTCTTACTATTGTATTAAAAATAATAATAAAAAAAAATAAAAGAGAAGTCAAACCAGTCAAGAAGCCCTACTATGCGGGTAAGATGGAGTAGAACAAAGTCTGCAGGATTTAGCCCATGACCACGAGGACACAGGAGCTGTATGCCCAATTCTTTCATAGAAAACACCAAGTAATTGATCAACTCGCCAAGCGCCAGAACTGTTGTCATACATTACAAAAAGTAGTATTATTTGTAAAGCATAACCATACTAAACAAATTTTAAAAATTAGTAGGAATGTCCCAAAAACCACATTTGTTTCCAGAAACAAAAAATACGGGCCGTAGAGAGTAACCCGTCTAATGTATTGACAGCCATGAGGATCCCGGAAAATTACGTTGGAACGGTTTTGCTGGGATAATCGTAAGTCCCTTACCCTGTCTTGCCCGAGACACCATCTTGCCCGTATCTCCCCTACCCCACGACTGAGTGAATAGAAGGATTTTAGAAAAAACTTTATTTAAAAGAAGCTTTATGTCCACTTACAGCGTTTCCGACCGAGCAAACTAACTTATTAATTATCTTACTGTATTTATTAAAACTAAAATGCTGGTCCGGAACTTTGTAGCTTGGGAACATAAGTTTCCCAAGGATATTCCCGGAATGGAGCATCGAATGCTCTCACAATCGAAATTCTAGGAAGACCATCGAAAATAATTCTTCCATCATTTTGTTAGTTTCAACAGTTTACATCTGTATCAAATGCAATAATCTCTAGAATTACAATTGGTACACGTTTGGACTCGTAACCTATAAAAACACCATGTCAGCCTAATCTTCTGTTGTAAATGAGCTCATTGTGATATCTCTATTTGGAAAATTGTTACTTTTCGTCTTTCGAACGCTATCTTACAAACTAAGACTAAAAATGCGCAAGGGTATTTACGGAGAACAATTCATCAAAAATAAGCAAGTAATTATTATTGCAGCCAAAAATTCCAGCCTTTGAATGAAAGGATTAAGTACTGCTACATCCCATCCATCCATCTTTATAAGAGAGGGGTGAACAATTTAGAAAAATATTTTACGTTTTGATTATGAGGTTATTCTGCGCCAATGCCTCTGTAATAATATCTAACGCTATAAAACTTTTGTGTCTACATAAAACTGAACTACCTTCTACTATTCAAGACTAGGCTAGTGATTACCCAAACATAAATCAGATACTTTAATTGCAAATGATGTGTAATAGTCACCCTGTGATGTACGCAGCCCAAACTGATCGAAAATTTGGGCAGCAATCACAACCATCTTCGATCAGGAAGGTAGTAGCTAAAGTTAAAAAAAATAACGGGATCACCGGGATAGTGGAGAGATGACTGGATCAATCTTCCTTTTTTAATGGATGGACACCAATTGGGTCGGTTTAATGGATGGACACCAATTAGGTAAGGCGTTCGACGAACGACAATAGCCATGTGGATCATAGAAAGTTTCTTTCTTCCTTTCTATTGTAACTTTGCCTCGAATTATGTAGAAATAAAATAGGGTAAAAAAAAATTTGTATGTTAAACTTTTTTATTGAAAATAAAGTTAATAATGACGAAGATAATGTACTAAAAATTTGAAAATAAAAATATATAAAAAATTTTTTAGCTAAAAGGTTTTATTGAAAATAAAGGTAATAATGACGTAGATAATGCACTAATAGCTAAGAAAAATTCGGTAGCTCCTAGCAAACAGTCATCACACTACTCTCCTTTTCAATCTAGTGCATTGATCAGACAAAAAAATAAAATCCTTTGCTTTTATTTTATAAATTCGAACACCCTTTTTTCGGAACAAATTCAAAACAGAAGCGTTGTGATCGCTTACTCGCTGATTGGTGGGGTATACCCTTGACGCCTTGACTGTTTTAGACTCATCACTTGGGTCTTGAATAACTCATTGCATCAAAATACTAAAATGATGGGCGGTTAGCTCACCGATTATCAAAGTATTTAAAACAATTTATGTATGATCAGCTGCGTGGCTGATTGGAGATATTCAGGGTGCGTGAATAAAGATATTCCGGACCGTTTGATAGGAGGCACTTGCAAGAAATCACCAAAGAGTAGAACGTTTACTCCTCCAAGGAATTCGTCTTCACGGTTCTTAATTTACTTTCATCGGGCGTCAAACATGCAGAACATTTGATATGGTACCATAAAAATTTCACCGATAATCAGAAACTCTGTCTGCTTCCACTGTTGCCTCATTATTCACAAATAGTGTTAAGGATGAATATAAGGTAGGCTCAACTATTTGAATAATATTGAATTATTTTGTATGTGACTGGAAAGATCGTATTTGTTGGGTCAAAATTGTCGGTCATTGTAATAATCCTTAATGGGCGCTAATACTGTTGGGTTGATAGATCGCGATTTAGATCAGTGCATGTGCTCTATGAAGGCAGAATGTGGTGAGTCCCGTTATTTAATTACCGAAGAAGTATAGAATAAGGGAGAGTAGGCTTGCTTTGGGTGTTTGTTCGCCGATTCATCATCTGAGAGATGTACCCCTTTGAATCTGTGTGGGTCTGTGTGATCCACCAGGATCTTTGTAATCCAACAGAAGGATCTGTGTGATCCAAAGTGGAACCAATCATTGTCTCATCGAGCGTGAATGCCCCATAACTAAAAAACAAACATAAGATCATAGTGAGGTCAAAAATTATGAAACCACGATATACCTGATAGTTTCCAAGTAGGGCTAGGCGACCCATCAATATATATATATATATATATAACAGAAAACTATAATGAAACACGATCAATATATAAAAACCGTAACACGACGAGATGGCCACCGCAAATTCAAAATGCAATTCGGCGAAATAGATTTAGCACCAGCAAAGACACAAACACCAATGTATATTGCAATTCAACGGATTGGATCAAGCAAGCATGACATCCACGGGAGTGCAACATACCGCAATTCGGCAAAAAGAATTGGGAGCCACCAATGACCCAAAGGGAAAAACGCAATTTGGAAATACTGCGAATATTGGAAATATTGCAAAATGATGGCATGGGAACTGAAACCATCATTAATTTAAAAATAAGCTAGACGTTGGCAATAATGGAGTATAAATAGATGGGGAAAAATGCAATGGAAATCAGAGGAATCCGGGTACTCAAGCGGAGATAGTGACGGGATTTGGAGTGGACTTATTAGCAGCCTTAGATGCGCGAATACTTGGAGAATTGGACCTTCCTGAGAAGACTTTGGACAACCACTTGGAGAATTACATCGAACTTGTTAGCGACTTTGGATGCTTGAGCAGTTGAATTTCTGAACCTTCTTGGAAGAAATACTATGGGGTGAGAATTAAAAAATCAAATGCAAAAACGGATGAATTAAAAAAAACTTCGGAGCCTTTTCACCGGAAAAGGAGTAGTGGTGGTACTTGCTTTATATTTTTATTAATCCTTATGGCGTACATTCTTCTTTAGTTACATATTTAATTTTTTTAACATGATTCTAAGATCTACAGCTCTATTATTCTAGTAGAAACTTCATTTAACGTCATGTTACCTTTACTATTGTGTTTAAGTACTCGAGCTTCTGATTCCTTTTTTTTTCAATTACCGAATTTGTGGTCAATTGAGATGTACCTGTAAATTTATACGGTATTTTCGCACGGCACCTTTCGCTTTTATTGTGTTATTTTTGGGTTAATCTCTAGTTATATTAGTGATATATTGAAAAGCTTACAATTGTTTCTTCCTACTACATTATTTTGTGCGCTACACTCAAGGATTTCTACTAGTTTTTTTTTTATTGACGTGAAAACGTCTTTTTTCTCGTTGAGTATGTACATTGGTAGCCAGTCTAGCTTTATTGTGTCACAAAACACCGCCATTTTCCAATCGCTAATAACTACGAGACTAATAATGCGTTAACAACGGTTGATGTCACAGAAGATGGAGCACATTTTTACGTATTTATTGTACGTCGCTTGTTTTGCCAGTGACGTCATCGGGCTAGTGTAAGCGCCTACGCGTGATTGTTCTTTTTAGCGTTGCGTGAAGATATTTATGAGCGTAGCGTGAGAACACGTTAAGCTAGGACGTTGATTGGGGTATCATTGTAAAAAGCATGAAAAAGCTACCAGGACCTAAAGCGAAGCAATAAAATTACTCACCGAAGTATAAGCAAAAATCGGTATGAATTTGAAAATCGAAAAAATATTGAAGATATCGTCTCATATGAGGCGTATATATGCACCAAATTGTAACCGCATCAAACCGAATATTAAAAACCAAAAATGTTCAGTGCTTAGCGAGTGTGAAAGCTACGGCGGCATCGAAGAAGAAGTAAAAAAACGGCGGAAAAAAAAACTTGTGATTTATCCATTCTGCAACCGTACTACTCTCCATAACCATTGTAATTAATAGTTTGATAATTAAAGTAAATATTAGTACAAATATTTTGCTGTAATTTTTTTGACGTTAAAACGTCTTGCCGCTCGTTAAGTACACTGATAGCCAGTCAAACTTTCTTGCTGTACAACATACCGTCAGATTTCAATCGCCAATAGCTACGAGGCTAATAATGCGATAACAACGGTTGAGGTCACAATGGGTAGAGAATTTCTGTACGTGTTTATAGTGTAGCATTGGTTTTGCCCGTGACGTCATCGCGTTAGTTCACTTACGCATGATTGTTGTTAATAAGCGTTGCGTAAAATTATAAATCAGAGTAGCGTGAGAACGCGATCATGTAGGACGTTCGTTCGGATGTTCAAATTCATACCGATTTTTGCTTACATTGAGGTGAGTAATTTTATTGCTTCGCTTTAGGTCCTGGTAGATTTTTTCATGCTTTTTAAGATGATACCCCAGTCAACGTCCTAGCTTAACGTGTTCTCACGCTACGCTCATAAATATCTTTACGTAACGCAAAAAACAACAATCACGCGTAGGCGGTGACACTAGCCCGATGACGTCACTAGCAAAACAAGCAAAAGACAGTAATTACGTACAAATATGCTCCATGTACTGTGATATCAACCGTTGTTATCGCATTTTTAGCCTCGTAGTTATTAGCGATTGAAAAATGACTTTGTTTTGTAACACAAGAATGCTAGACTGGCTACCAATGTACATACTCAACGAGAAGAAAGACGTTTTCACGTCAAAAAAATTTAAAATTATCTGCCCATATGAGTCGTAAATATGGACCGAATTGAATAAAACGCAAACCAAAGACAGCTCACATCAAACCGAATTCAAAAAAACTTAAGAGTCGAGTGTCGAGTATATGCCAGAGCTACGGCAGGATTAAAGAAGAAATGAAAATAGGCGCGAAAAATAAACTTGTTATTCATCGGTTCTGTCACTGTATTTCTCTATATAACCACTGTAAAAGTGACATTGATTTAAGTACATATGAGTCAGAAACACTTCTTATAATTTTATCCCCAAGTTTTCACGGAAAATCTACGTCGCGGCCCTTGACTGGCCCTCTTGGTTTTTATTTATTTGTGGGTAGACAAGCAAAATAGGATGGCGGCAGATCCGTAACGCGCTCTTGGATTTTTTATTTGGAACTTTTTGGAATAAAATATTGAGTAATCAATTATCAAAATTATTATTTTTTTAATAATTCAGAAGTGGAATTGCTCTCTTCGGTCTGCCGCATGTTCTCTTTGTTGGAAAAAAAATCTAAGCGAGGGTTCACATCTGTAGATGAAATCGCGAAATCCAGGAAAGTGAGGGTAAGGTGAGTGGAAGAGAGGAGTGGCCAGTCGACCAGAAATCCCAATCCCGATGTGGATTCCGAGATTTCATTTTCTTAGTGTGTGTGTGTCCGAATTATTCGGAGTGTCACATTCATCAATCTGGTCGTGGATGTTGAACGAGTAACATCTCTTGTTTTTTGAGTTTTAACCATTTTTATGAGTTTAAATCTAGCAGGGAACATTAATTATCTGCTAGAGAATGCAACTACATCATAAATTTGGATATTAATGCACTAAATTTTCAAATTTACGAAAATCATAATGCACGTATTTACAACTTCACCTCACGAGAGCCAAACAAGAATGATATCTTATGATTGTGTTTGTGAATTGTACCGAATTTTGGCTGGCTTGATTTCTAGATTTCATCGACCGATGTGAACCCTCGCTAAAATGCCTAATGCTTCTCTTGGGACTGAAGAGCAATTAGGAGTTTTGGCCATAAGGCAAAATTTTATCGAGTGTCGGGTGTGTGGTTCTGAAATATTGTATACGACGACTGGTGTGGTCCTCTATTGCGCTGCAGGATGATTAAATTATTCTGATAGTAGAAACGATTCGATGTGACACTTTGTTGTATGATTGGGTTTTCTTTAGGAATTTTTAGGATTTTGTTTAGAATGGGATGGTGTGACGTATCCTGTGTTGAATTCTCCATGCTGTGTGTTGTCAACTCATATTTGATTGTGGTTACAGATTGATTTGTGCGTCGAGGAGAAACTGTCGATTTTAAAATAATGAATTATTTACTACAGTTTTGATTTTGAAATCTATATATAAAAAGGCGACATGTTTTTTTGTTATCCCTTTTACAGGAAACCAGGTGGACTTACCAGGATAAAAATTATACCATTCGAAAGATTAGTTTTTCCTCTATGTGCATCGACTTATAAGTAATTATAAATAAGATTGATTTTAAATTGAAATTAAAAAATTCAATGGGATAGTATGTGTGAATTGAGCACACGTATAGCGTAGATGATGTTTTTGGGAAGAATGTATGCGTGTGATTGTTTTTCTTTTTGTTTAATTTTTTGGTTTGCGTACCCGATAAATGGCAAGTACTAAATTAGTCGAAAATCAAACCAAATGTATCAATCTTCTACTGGGGACACAAACCAAAAGAATTAGCATATAATTGCATGTGATTGCGTTCCTCTACGAAAAAATCAATACATAGAACATACTTATTTAGCATTATCATTTGCATAGATCATAGATTTGACTGAATAACCAACCATTTATGCCAAATACATGCATTCTTTTCACTCAAACCTAATATTTATGTCAACGATTATGTGAGCGGCGAAAGCAGCCATATCACAGACAATAGTCATATGTTCATTCTTTTGCTTTTTGCCTGGAAGGAGGCAATCTTTGGCTAATAAAACTGAATTCCTTCAGACAAAAGCCGAAACAATGAACATATGGCCGCAGGCAATAATATTGATGAATTACCACAGACAAATTGAAAGCCATCGTTTACTTATACCATTGTTTTTTGCTAAATTGATAAAATTATATGCAAATTTTATTTTAAAATATATGGAAAATCACAATTTTACAGTTATTTCTAGAAAACGCGAGGTTAACTTTCACGAATATTTATGGAAAGCGAGCGAAAGTCTGAATTTTATCATATTTCCCAACTTTTGTATGGACCCACACTTTAAAACATAATTTAGAGAAATATGATATGTGGCCAAAAGTTGGGAAATGAAAAAATAATGGGGGTTGGACATACCCCCTAGAATGCTTGATTTAGCCGCCATGAGCAAAAAACTGTTAAAAATTCAAAATCTGAAATTATATCAAATTTCCAAACTTTTGTTGCACACCTTTAAAACCTCAATTTAGAGAAAAAAGAAAAGGTAGGAAGTGAAAGTTGGTTCGTTTGTACGGAAATTCCAGATATATTTTATTTACAATATATATGTATTTCCCACAACTTCATAATTTAGTTAAAAACCATATGATCCACGGTCCATGTTGTTTATTGAATCGTATCCCCGTCTGTATGAGAGATGGTAATAGCAGCAAAAGCTTTTCTAAGGCTTTTTACAATACAACTCAAGCCAATGTTAGTCGTGTAAATGCTATAACAGTTGACTTTCGTGGCCACTCTGTTGGCAACCGTTATGCAGTTCCTTCAAATCCATACCTTTTAGCGAAATTTGATTGCTACTTAAATGTGGAAGTTCTTGGCACAGTTATGAGCCTAAAATATTTGTACAAATATGTTTATGAGGGATACGACTGTGCCTCATTACAGTTTGGAAGAGTTTGAGGTGGAGTTGATGGCAAAGTTCATATAGATGAAATCGATAGCTTTTTGTCCGGTCACTATGTTGGATCTACGGAAGATAGTTGGCGCATAAATGAATATCCAGTCACGTAATATACGTTCGACTTGAATGTTACTTGCTTCACCGGCAAAATGTAGTCTTTAGGGAAGCAAATGTTCAGCAAGCAAGAGGAAGTCGTAGAGCTATTGCTAGATTATTTTATGTTTTATGTTGAGTTGTTCCATTTGAGACTATTTTGCTTCATGTTCGAGGTCCCATCAGGATTTGGGTACTGTTGGGAACATTATTTACTGCACATTTTCAGCACATGCACGGCGTATCGCATGAAATGATGGAGAGTGGCGTGAATATTTATTAGAAGTCAAAGAGTGTAAGTCCTCTCAGCAGTTAAGAGAGTTATTTGTCATATCCTATTTTTGGTATGAACTTTCCTACAAATGCTTTAGATTTGCGGAATGAATTCAAAATTTTCATGTGTGAAGAGTTTTCAAGAAATTCTTCAGAAAATGATTCATATAACCGTGCTTTATTAGCTATTGAGGAAATTTCGTTCAGTAAACGATTCCTTCGGTACCTCAACTAAACTTTTCGGAGGTAAGACTATTTTACTCTGTGGAGATTTTTGACGAATATTTCCAGCTATATCTCACGGTACACGTGTACCACTTATTAAGAATTGCCTTACTTTATGGTCCGAATTTTCAAAATTCCACAAAATAACTTTTACACAAAACATGAGAGCTTCACCTCATGAGATTGAATTCGTTGAATTTCTTAAATTTCTTGGTAATGGAACTTTACCCACATTTCCAGATTACAGCCAAGATGTTATTGAAATTTGTTCCCATTTAGCTAGCAACTTCGTGATTGCAGATACTTATGGCAATGTATCTGAAACCATAAAATCTACCGATTCTCAATTCGGTTATATTAGCACCCAGGAATGAAAACTGCACTTTCATCGATGCAAAAATCTTTAACAGTCTGTCCGGAGAGGAACGAATATATTTGAGTTCCGATTACTTCTTGAGTAATGATTATAGAGAGCAAAATAATTTTCCAGTAGAATTTTTAAACTCAGTTAATGTAAGTGGGCTCCCGATTCCACAAATTTATTTTCAAAACAAAATTGCATACTGTTACTTATTCGTAATTTGAGTACAGGACATGACTTGCTTGGTCGATGGTACACCTATTCGTTTAGTTCAAATGCAAAAGAAAATTGTTTGGATTGTGAGATTTTAGCAGGAGTTTTCCGAAACACTCGTATTTTGACACCACAAATAAAACTTAATTATACAAGTACACTTCTGTCTTTTTCCTTTCAAAAATCTCAATTTCTCGTTATTCTGGCTTTTGCGATGACAATTAATAAATCCCATAAATCCCAAACGTTTCAAAAAGAAGGAATCTTACTCAAACTACCTATATTTTCTCACCGTTAATTGTATGTTGTAGCCAGTAGAGTGAGATCGTTTGATCGATTGCGTGTCTATATGTATTTCTGAAACACAAGGCCAAGGTCTTTTGGCAGAAGATGAAAGAATTCTTACAAAAAGTATTTTGTATGAGAAAATTTTCAGATCTTTTAAGATCCACAACCGCACCCGCAAGGTTTTCGATAATTATAGATAGGGTCTCATTCAATATAGATGTACTTTGACGTGCAAAATGAGCTGAAATGATTGCTACTACAGTCTGAACTAAAAAACCTTTTTACTTACAATGCTACATTATATATAGCGCCAAACGCGAGCTATTAGAGTGAGCGTAGCAAACGGTGGGGTTTGGCGTGAGTAGCGAGCAAGGGGCGTCCCCCTAGTATTAATTATTGTGTGAATATTGTATATTAAATTGAGGAATTGGTTTTGATCATTTTGGGATACATCGTGTTGAGAATCTTTTGTTGAAATGATTTCAGAAAAATAAGTGAACTCGTTATGGCGCTTGAAAATATTTTGAATGTTGAATCTATCCAGCCTCTGGTGACTCCTACGGAAGAGAGCTCCGACATATCTAGTGAACCTTCGGTAGACCCAAATGTGAACTCTACATTGTTTAATATGGCAAAAATAATGAACGAACTGGCTACTAAAACTAACGCACTTGACACAGGTATGTATCAAGGTAAGGCAATAGCTGATGCAATTCCTGGATGAGCAGATCTCAGACATACGCCGGTGGCTTAACAAAGTCGAGACATTGAGACAAATTCACAAATTGTATGAAACAACGACTGTATATTACGCCACAAGTCGATTTCGCGGCTACGCTCTTACGTGGTATAGTAGCACGCCGAGTGTAAAATTCTCATTGAGTGAATGGTTGGAAAAGCTTCTATCGGTATTTCCTTCAGAACGGGATTTTGCGGAGCTATTACGGGGAATCCAGACGCACCAAAAGGGAAAATGAATCTTTTCTCGAATATTATTATGCTAAGCTTTCGCTTTCGAACATCTGCGAGATTTATGGGCGGAAAGCTGTATCGTGTATTATTGGTGGCATAAGAGACCCCAGCGTTCAAGCCGCAGCAAAAGTGGGGGATTACGATAACGTGGGTAAGTTGCTACGTTATCTGAAAACGGTCAAGGACAAGCAAGTACAAAGCGGTAAGTGTGATGGAAGACTAGTTAGGGTGTCGAGTCAGTATCAGCGTAAATTCGCGTCGAAATACCCAATTAAACCAGCCTATAGTATTAACTCAAGGAGATGCTACAACTGTGGTGATCGTGGACATGTTTCATTTAATTGTACGAAAGGGAACAGTAGCAAATAGTATCGATTTTGGTCCCGAATGCAATATCATTAAGCATAGTGTAAGCTGATTTATAAAGGGCGAAATGGTAAATTAATTTAAACTAATATTATTAAAGAAGTTAAGGGTCAAGATTGGACAGGCTCATTGTGATTCTGACGTAGTTGGGGATGATGTCGGGGAAATTCCTGTAATAATTGGCCATTCTTTCAGTGAAAAACCTCATGTAGGAACATATAAAGACGGCGAACAATTGCGTATCTACAAACAATATGATTCGGTGCTACCATAAACTGTAGTAGATTTACCTCCAGTTTCAATAACATTATGGGCGAAGAAAGCTTAAGTCATTCCTGCTAAACATTCTTTGAATGCTTTGTGTAAAGCTGAGTATCTCGGTGATATATACATAGAAGCCAGCATACGGCTAAAGGAAGGATCGGAGTATTGTATAACAAGGTGTGTAGTAAGAACTGGGTCTGCCAAAGAATGTATAGTACTGATAATTAACACTTCAGATTCTGATCTGAAAATTAAACCAAAATACCCTATAGCTAGAGGCAGTAGATGTGAGCCACAACAAAAGCACTTCACATATTAAGAATTGATAAAACAAATGATCTAAGGCACCTTGATAGCAAAGTATTTAATATAAGCCCCACGTTAACCGCAAAACGGAGAGAACTAGTGATTAAACTTCTTTCTGAATATCGGTACTGTTTCCCAACTACTATGCAGGAAATGGATTGCACCACCGAAGGAGAGCTTGAAATAAAAATGCTCGATGACAAACCAATTACCTACCGCCCCTATCGTATTAGTGTCGAACAAAGAAGAAAGGTTAGAAATATCGTTAACGATTTATTGGAAAATAAAATTATTAGAGAATCTGTGTCCCCATTCCCATCTCCAGTCTTGCTTGTTAAAAAGAAAAACGGTGAAGAACGGCTATGTATTGACTACCGAAAGCTAAATACCCAAATCACACAAGATCTATTTACACTTCCTAGAATTGATGACCAGCTGGACCAATTACAGGGTTTCAAATATTTCACTACCTTAGACATGACATCCGGTTACTATCAAATTCCTGTAGAGGAACAATCAAGGGCTAAAAGATCTTTTACAACACCTGACGGGCAGTATGAATTTAATCGTATGCCTTTTGGGATTAAAACCGCACCCGGAGTTTTTCAAAGAATCCTAAATCACATTTTGGGACCTCTCCGCAAAACAGTCGCGCTAGCATATTTAGACGATATTCTGTTTCCATGGAAAGATCTCGATGATGGAATAAAACGCTTACGGAGAGTTTTCAACGTTATTAAAAAGGCTAAACTTACTTTAACCCATAATAAATGTCACTACTTCAAGGAGAAAATTTCTTATCTAGAATTCGAAATATCTGGACAAGGAACACAACCAGGTTTAGCAAAAACCAAAAACCAAATCAGAATTTCCAACTCTGAAAATCATTCACCAACTACGCCAATTCGTTGGTTTAACCGGCTTTTTTGGTCATTTTGCTCCTAATTATGCAATACTGGTCAAATCGCTGACTAAATTAAGCAAAAAAGTGTTGGAGTGAACAACAAGTGCAAGCTTTCGAAACAATGAAAGAGCTGTTAACTGAAAGACCTCTATTGGCAATATATAATTCGGACGCTCAAACTGAGGTACATACAGACGCACGTGGAATATTGCTACAGAAGGGGATAATTGGCCAATTAAAGCCAGTAGCGTATTACAGTCTTCACACAACAGACGCCGAAAAAAAGCACCATTCGTACGAATTAGAATGCCTAGCAGTAGTAGAGTCCCTCAGGAAATTTTGAACTTGTAATTCTCTTACTAGTCCTGCCCAATCTTTTACACGGATCCGATTTGCTCGATACCATGTCAATGCCCTTCCCGTGAAGAGTTCCACAGCCGACCGGTAGAGAGTTCCGGTGGAAACGTTCCTTGATTTTCGCAACTCTTCGACTCTTTCTAGAAAAGCACCTAATGAGTCCTGGGTGTTCCCTGAGAAGTTAATTCCCCACTTCTGGATTGCTCCTGCCTCCGTTACGGATTCTCTTGAGACCCTTGGTGCGCTCACTGTGTTCACGGCGTCTCCATCATCGTCAGAAGGATCTTCTCCGTCGCTCCTCTTAAGAAGTAGGTTTCCATAATGTAAACGGAGTTCTGCCTCTATTCTCACCTTCGTTTTCGTCTCTTCCTCACCCTTTGTTGGTAATCGTCCGACCCTTCGTAGGGCAAATCCGATCTTAGTTTCTAGTTTTTCGAACACTGATTCTCCTTCTACCTCCGGTTGGAATCCCACTACCGCATGTTTCACCTCCATCAGTGTTTCTTCTAATGCCGTGACCTCTTCTGCGTGCGTGAATGGATAAGCAATGGCGGGTGGTCCCCCCAAGTTTTTGCTTGCTTTCTCTGCCGCACGTAGCGCCTTCCTCATGTCGTCGACCTTCCCTGGCTGCAGTCCATGGATGGCTAGTTCGTACGTTAGCTCGCTCTGGTTCAATCTGTCAATTTTAATTTTGATTTTTCCCGCCATGGTGCACCGTTTTGGGAAAAAGTATATTTATGTTCAAGTAGATAAGATCAGCAAAAGTTACTGGAAAAACTTATAAGAAAAATCAGGGGTGCGTCGATCAAATACTTGTACTTTTGAACCAGGCACCCTTTTCTACTTTTATCCTAGCGATTTTAAATGCCTGTGACCCAATTCCGCTAGAGGCTTATGGTATATACAAGTGAACGCAGCAAGTGGAATCTAATTGTTCCTAGCACCCTTCGGCACCTTGAATAAAAAGTCAAAATGGGAGAGGAATATCATGCAAGGACAACACTAACACAAGACTTCGTCGACTGAGCTCGATTGTCGTAGGGGAAAATTCGGCGAGGATCGCAGTAACTTGCAATACGGTCACTGTTACGACTTCTTTACAACTCTACCTCCTATTTCCTTACCATACGTTAATTTTCTCCGAATTGTACCGTTTGGTTAGATATAAATTAAGTTTACCCGCATCATGTGAGTCCCGATCAAGGTGAAAAGAAAGAAGGAAGGAACAAAAACAAGAAAAAGAAACATAATAAAAAAAAAAAGAAAAAAAAATCAAGCAAAGTAAAGTAAGTTTCAAAGACAAATTTACGGCCACTTCTTGTGTTCGGTTGTCGAATTTCATTCACGTGGCCCCACGTTGGGCGCCAAAAATGTCACGTACGGAATTTGTGACACGGTCCTCCGGATTACTTGGAGGTTTGGGTGACCCACCCGGCCTGATGCCCGCGAAGAATGGTCGTGGGTGAGCGCCACTCGTTTTAGGACGAGTTACCCGACGCGTCTGTCGCGATCAAAACGAGAAATCCCGCGACGCGTCACACTCATGTATAGAGGTGCAAAATGTTATGGGGAGGAAGAATCGCTCGTTAATGAGACAATAATCTTTATTTGTTCCTCTGCACTGGAGGTGCCAACTCGCTTGACAATTTGTATCTATGCTATCTATGCCTACGCTATCCTAATATCTAATACTCTACTCTATTCTATATGTATATATATGTATCATGCACAATATTGACTTAAAAACTAGTACTTAGCTACTATATGGTACTCTCGGCTTCGCTCCCTGCGCCGCTCCTTCTCCTGTTGCCACCGTCGTTGACCACGCTACTTCAGCGTCCGCTTCTTCACCCTCCTATTCCTTTTTTTGTTTTATACAGACACTTCTCTCACGTCTTTACTTCTTTAACTTCTCAACTTAGTCTTATTCTTTTAACTGTTGTCCACATTTATCTATAGTTCATACTTTTATATATAGTTTATACCTTGTGATTTATTTATATAAGCTTCTTTGATTCTTGAACTTAACTTTATTCATTTGACTATTGTCCACATTCATTTTATCATTCATTTATGAACTTTTATCAACTCTATCATTCATCTACGTAAGCACTTATGTCTGGTTTCTGCTGCTTTAATTCTTGAACTTAATTTTTGCTCTTTTAACTATTGTCCACATTCATCTGTAGTTCATACTTTTCTCAACCTTATCACTTATTTATGTACTTCTATCAATTTTATCACTTATTTATGTATGCACTTATGTTTAGTTTTTGCTGCTTTAATTCCTGAACTTAACTTTTGCTCTTTTAACTATTGTCCACATTCATTTATAGTTCATACTTTGGTCAACCAAAGTCACTTCTTTATGTACTTCTATCAATTTTATCACTTATTTATGTATGCACTTATGTCTAGTTTTTGCTGCTTTAATTCTTGAACTTAACTCTATTACATTTGTTTAACGCTAGCGGGTTGGCCCCCCCCTTCTTTCATGTTTTTTTTTCTTTTTAATCGATCCGAATTACTCAACACGGCCTCACAAGATCACTTTTCCTTCCGCTCTCACTTTCCACCTTCTTTTTTTTTTCTTTCCACCAAATTAGCTCGCCAACTACTACTAGCAAAAAGAGAGCGAGCCCAGTCTGACGAGCGCTTTATATATTCTTCCGCGAGCGCTGTCCTTGGTCCCTTGTTCGGTCATTCAACCCATCGTCCAGGGTTGAAAGATCGAGGAAGGAACCGTAGCTTTTTGAATAATAAAATTTTACGCATTCAAATATTCTGCGGGAAAATTGCATTTCCTTTTGAGCTCGCTGCACAATTTTTGGGTTCAACAACCTCAAGTCCATCGTCCCATTGTGCAGTGAGCTCAGAAGGACAAATTACCTGATAAGGGACAAAGACTACGCAACCTATGAATAGAGGAGCAAATGCAGCACAAAGGGGCGTCATTCATGGGGTAGCGGATCGATGGTTCGGCCTCGTTCTTTGTTTTGACCATCGATCCTCGGGCATGTCGATCGAGAGCACAATTTTGATTGATTACTCGATCAAAAATTGAGTTCTCTATCGACCCTCCTACCGTCGCCTTGACCTACCTCACCCACGTCGTCGTCGTCCTATCATCATCATGCTGGTACGTGGGTGTGGTCAATTGTGTCCCATGCGATCCTCAATTGATTGATGAATCAATTGAGAATCGCATTCGATTGACGTCAATGGAAGTCAGCTGTTTGATTTCCATTGAGGGAAATTCGTGGGGTACTCGCAGTTCCATGTTCTCGCGGATTTTTAATCCGTGATAATGTACCTTCTAAAGTCTGACCTCAAAGTTGTCACGGATTGCAATACAATTACAGCAGCGGCAAAAAAAAAAGAGATTTGGCGCCACGTATTGCTCGATGGTGCCTTACGCTACAGGAATTTAATTTCTCAATTGAACATCGGCCTGGAAATAAAATACAACACGTGTATGCTTTGAACAGGAATTCAACTAACGATATATCACATGGAGACGCAGAGTTTATGAAACCACGAATTGGACAGGCCTGATTGGGTACTTGCTGGCCAACTTAGCGATGAAAAGGTTAAATTAATCCGGGAAATATTACTAGAAAAGCCAAGGACAGGTTATAAACGATCCATCCATAAAGAGTATTACCTAGAACAGCAAAGAGTATACCGGAAAACGAGCACGGGCAAACAGTGGCTGGTCCCTAGAGCGATGCAGAAACACATTGTTGAAGCTTGTCATGATAAATTTGGCCATTTTGCCATCGCTTCAACGTGTGTACCGCTGAACGTACCATATTTTGCTTTGGTTGTGGAACGCCGGACGTCTTTAAGCCGACATGTCAATGGTGTAATCAAAAAGAACACATAGTGAGGACTGCGTCTGGGCTCCCAGAGATAAGGGCACCAGGTCACGGAGCCTGCAGTCCAACCACCTGAGTGACCATACACCTACATTATTAATATCCCCCAGCCAACCAAACAAAGTTGCTATGCATGAGACACCGGAAGCAAGCACAGATAACTCAAAATAACCATCCTGACGTCAGGCTGAAGGAATACATGGAAACGCGGAGGCGCATCTTTCCCGAAGAAATTGCAACAATCTGGAGGTCAAGAGCCAAACTTTGTACACTAAGGTTACAAACTTTTTGGAAACGAGTGCTTCAATTCCGATGTCATCTCAGTTCCTGTTCCCTGAGCCTATATGGAAGGAAAACTTCACCAAGGTTAACAAGTTTCATTTCAATCTGAGTACCGCTGACGGAACTAAACAAGTGATAATTGAGAGAGTAACCACGAAAATCATATTTCGAGGTCAATCAGAAGGTATGGTCATGTACCTGATGTATCAACACTTACCCAGAACCTTCATTTAAGCATAGACTTCGTGCGCAAGATCCACCTGGCAACCAACCTATTTGATGACAAATCACCAAATCCATCAGTACTCAGCATCCAAGCTACACAACCTACTCCTCAGCACACGCGCGATCCACTACAACGTTCGCAACTTGATGCGGCCATCGGTACTCTCCCGTCTTAGTCCAAGCAAGTCTTAGGCCGTACTTCCCTAGTGACACACGTAATAGACGTGGGAGGAAGTAAGCCGATAAAGCAGCGTCATTATGTGATATCACCTGCGATAGAGAAACTGCTTTATGCAGACATTGACAGAATATTGGAGCTAAGATGCCTCGAAGAATCTAAAAGCGCGTGGTCATCACCAATCACGTAAGTGCGGAAACCCAACAAAGTTAGGCTGTGCCTGGATGCTCGAATATTAAACGAGGGTACAACAAAGGATGCTTATCCTTTTCCCTTTATCGACGGGATCTTAGCCACCTTCCCAAGGCTAAACATATAACAAGCTTGGACGTAAAAGATGCATTTTGGCAAATTCCATTGGAAGAAGGTTCAGAGGACAAAACCGCTCTTTCTGTACCCGGCCGTCCCTTATACCACTTCGTGATCATGCCGTTCGGACTGTGCAACGCGCCACAAACTATGACCAATGGAAAAAGTTATACCAACCCACGTCAGTCACCAAGTTTTTGTGTACCTTGAAGACCTACATACTTTTCATCATCGAAACATTTGAACAACACCTCAAACTACTGTCCCTGGTTGCCATTCATATACGTAGGGCAGGGCTGACCATCAACGTAAAGAAAAGTAAATTAGCAATGACACAGGTTAAATATCTTAGACACATCATAGGGCATGGAAGGATTTCTACTTGCCAGAAAAGACCAAAGCCATAAACGCATGCCTTCCTGCTTCTTAGTTCCGTTTGACAACTGAGACGGTTTCTTGGAGTTTGTGGATGGTACAGAAAATTTGTTAAAAATTAGGCCAATATTTCATCTCCGCTGAAAGATCCTGTTAAAAAAGGGAAATAAGTTCAATTGGACAGAATAGACCTTAAAAGCCTTTGAGCTCCTGAAGACTTAGTTGACATCTGCACTAGTACTGCATAACTATACACGTCCGTTCTCAATCCAATGTGATGGGAGCAGTACTGGTTCAAAAAACGAACGATGAGGAGGAAGCTCCCATCGCCTTTATGTCGCAGAAATTAAACCCGGATCAACATAATTACACCGTCTCGGAACAGGAATGTCTTGCAGCAGTTATGGCCCTCAAAACGTTTTGACCCTATGTAGAAGGTCAGGAATTTGAAATCATCACAAACCATGCTTCTTTGAAATGGTTAATGAACCAAACCAATCTACACGGTAGATTAGCTCGATGGGAGCTGAAGCTCCAAGCTCCAATTCAAAATCCTTCACCGAAAAGGTTCCCAAAACGTGGTACCAGACACCTTATCTCGGATGTTCTCACCAGAAGGAGCAGCACTAGACGCCAATGACACCGATGTTCTAGAAATAGATCTGAATTCTCCATACTTCAAGTCAGACCAATACCTGAAGCTGATCGAAAACTTACACCTGCAATAACTGCATCACCCTGATCTGGAATCCGTGGATGGCTATCTTAACAAAAAGTGCAACCATGCAGGCAACGACTCGGTACAAGAACAGTTAGCTTAGAAACTGTGGATCAGCTCATCAGACGCGCGCACGACCACCCACTGAGTGCAGACGGAGGCTTCAACAGAACACTACAGTGCCTTAGAAATTTCTTCTTCTGGTCAAAGATGGCACAAATAAAGGAGACGACCAAAACGACCAAAGCACCAAACCAAATTCTAAGACCAATCGGAAAACAGTTCATTTCAGACCGTGTATTCCAGCGCTTGTACATCGATCGCATTGATCCATATGTACGTTATACTCAGGGAAATATAGATGCCATCGTACTCCTCGACCACCTATCCAAATTTCCCTTGGTAAAGCCTATCAAGAAGTTTACCGCCGACATCATCGTCAAGTTCCTGCAGACACGAGTTTTCCATCTTTTTGGATTTCGGCAGAGAATTCGCTTAGATAACGGCGGGCAGTTCCGCTCAAATCAGTTAAAGGAACTGCTAAAATGGTATGAGGTAACGGTACGGGTAAACGGTATGGGGAAACGGTACACGAATTTACTGCCCTGTGTGTATTCTCCCCAAAGTAATGCCTCAGAACGGTTGAATCGTACGCCGCTCGTCACTATTCGATCATTTATTCACCCGCGCCAGAATGATTGGGACCAACGACTGTTAGACATCACCTGCGTGCTGCGTTATTGATACCATTCCGCGACTGGCTTTTCGCCATGCTTCTGAGTGTTCGGATAGCCTATGGTGTGCCATGGACAGCAATATACCCACCTCGAGCATTTAAATCTACTCAGAGAATTAACGATAAGCCTACGACATCACGACCAACTCCACCATACCCGCCAGAAGATCATCAAAAACATCGTCCAAGCTGTTGAAAGTCGAAAAACCACCTACGACCTACGTGCAAGAGCTCGCACCTTTGCGCAGAAGAAGTATTCCGTAGGAATTTTCGGCGAAGTGATCCCGCAGCATACTAAAACGTGAAACTGGATCAGAAATTCATCAAGTGCAGGATCACCGATGTTCCCAGCTCGTCGGGCTACTTGGTATCAGACATGAACGGAACGCCTGTAGGGACATTCCATGCTAAGGATCTACAACGATAGTTCACATCTGCCAATCGAAAGCTTATTTCAAGACCATCCCCCTTCAGCCTTTCCAAAAAAGGAGTCCATCGTTTGAAAAATCTGTGATGTAATAGTCACATTGTTCTTCCTTTTTTTGTAACTTTGTCTCGTATTAAGACAAAATCGCGGGTTTGGGAGGCTTTTGTTTAATTGTTGCGGTTTTGGGAGGCTGCGAATGAAAGCATTAGGAACACCTGAGCATCCAGCAGCAAGGCTACGATCACCTATTGGAGATGGTGCTGGAGACACTGGGGTCCAGAGAGGCCTCATGTAGGGTAAATTTTGGCATGATCCACCATCCAGCTATGAGTGTTTTTATTTCCTTTTTTTTAAATCGTTTGGCTACTTTCGAGAGGATCAAACTCGATCGAATCACCAAGTGCTGAATTGGAGCAAAAGGTTTAATGTCATCGGACTAAGTTTTTTCATTATCCGGTAACTACTTTATTGCAATTTTATCTAATCAGATATATGCTTCCTTTTAAAAAAAAATAAATAAAAATTAAAAGTAAGAAGACCCAACGTATACAGTTGAATATAATAAATTTAAATACTTCTTTCTTTTTTAATTCATAAAAAACAGAACAAAACTTGAAAACAACTGTGATTTCATTTTAGTGGATAATTGATATTTAACTAAAAGTTACGATAAAAAAGAAATTATTTAGCACACAAATGCTTAGAAAGAAACAAAAGAGAAACAATTTTGAAAAAAGTCGTTTTTTTAAGTGAATTATAAGTGGAGATATAACAAAGAAAGCGATTAAAATCAAATCATTGATGATGAGCACACACAGATTTGACAATTTCTTAACGAGCGTTTCTTGACGTTTCATTAGTGGTCTGTTTTCAATTATATATTAATTGAACATATTCAAAATGCATTAAACAAAAATATATATAAAAATATATAAAATATTTTTTTAATCAAAAAAAAAAAATAAGTGCGTAGTTGCAAAAACAACGAAATGGTCTTAGGGACGTTCTGATCCTTAACAGTCATGATTCCGAATGGTGCTAAGGAGCCGATATTCAACCCAAATTAACGGGAAACGTAATAGAACGTCTGCTGTCAGATGTTTAGATATGGACACTTAAAACACTTGAGTTCACTGTAAAAATTCATTGTAGGTATTCGTTTTGGATTGCCTTAACAACAGAAAAAGAACAGAACCCCAATCAAACCTAACAATTTTTTTTGTTGTAAGGGATAATAATTTCCTTTCGACTTGACGGTTGAAGGTTAGCAATTATTAGATATTTTTTCCTTTTCTTTTCAGCACAGACAAATCCGCCTTCCCATCCCCAAACGCGAAGGGACACGGCTCGTCTTAAGGTCAACATGTAAAATATGGAAGGTGTCCTCTTAATCTCCGTGTCTGGTCCGGCCCTCGAGAACTCGCTCGAAACAGGGGAAAGTACGTAGCGCCGATTGGACGAGTACTTTCCATGGTTGGGTGGGCGCGGGAATCCACGACTCCAGGATTCATCGAGAAGAGAGAAGTAACGCCTCAACGCCGCCCGTCGCTCCCTTTCCCCCTCATTTTTTTATTGTCCCTTCCTTTTTTCCCAGTGAGTCCGTGCCGACCCACTTTAGGAGCTTTTCCCGCCCCTCTCTTCATCCAAATTCCCCTACATCCTCACCCATATAAATCATATCCTCCTTTTTCCTTCGTCCTTCTGATCCTGTTCACCTGCCCTTACCACCTTTTCCGTTCTCTTCCTTTCATTACATTCCCCTTTTTTTCTGTTTCGGGTGTTTTCGTCTTTTCCTTTATTTTTTCACTGTTAACCGTCGTGAGATGCCTGCCCCATTGAAATTTTCGAATCGTCGGGGTTAGAGGTCCATGGAGGTCCCTCAACTGCCGTCTCTTTTGCTTCGTTTTAAAAAATCCTACGGCTTGCACTGCACCTGAGCTGCCCCGATCAGCTCGTCCCCATTTCAACTTCTCTAAGGACGCTCCCTGCGATCACGTTCCGGAGCCTATGAAGGAGGGAGTTTGAGGTTTTCACCTCTCTTCCTTCCCTCTTCGTCCTCATTCCCTCGGATTTTGATCCCTCAAGTTAGGGGGTCATACAACTCATATTAAATTTGACTACAGATGTTGTGAGTGAAATATTGCCTTCTAAGAATCATGAAAAATTTTGTTTAATTGCCCAATCTGAAGAGCAATGATTTATATAGAATAAGGCATTTACTTGACTGTCCTCTAACAAGTACAATGTAATGGAGATAAAAGAGCAAATTAAGCAACAACATTGAACACCCTGTATCTCCTAAATGTTGCATATTGCTCCGCCCTCCACCAATACGATTTCTTAATATCCGTGGGTCACGGAATCGTTCCTCTAGTGTAATGCGCTCTACTACAAGGCATCCTTTATAGCCAATCATCAAGGGGACAGATTTTTTGTAATCATTTATCATAAAATCGAATAGCAAGCTAACATCGTGTATCAGGGACAAGGTATCAAATGGTCAATTATTTCTTGATAACTCATGATCACAACCAACGAACATTTCCATTAGATCAAATAACCTCTCTGTTTTCAAACAGAATAAGCACTTATGTTTCCTAAGGTTGAATGAACTTAAGGCCAATAAACCTTGATACTTGCCATATGTACCTACTCTTTTGTATGTTGTCTTCGGGAGTAAATTAATAGAAATTGAAAAACGGTTGATAGTTTAACTCATATGTTTATTATGTTTTAATTCAATGCTTTGTTCTCGACGTGCTGAGCCAGACTACCTTATCTAACCTGACCAGAGTGGGTTGTCATGTATTATTGGCTAGGGTTACATACACATCTAAGTTATATATGTATTATTATATTACGTCTTATACAGACACACATCATATTCTCTTTCTTTTGAATGAAGTTTTACCTGATTATTTGTTATTTCTAGCATGTATTAATTACAAAATTAGTATAAATATTAGTATTAATCCATTTGATTTTTTTTTCATAGTTGGTTTCTATATTCGGTGGTTTATAATGAGAGTTATGATCAAAATAATATCTCCGATTATATTGTCTGTTTTTCTGTCTTTATTTCTTTGTAGTTACTTTTGACTGATCTGTTACTTTCTATTGGCCTGCTTTGTTACTTTCTATTGGCATTACACTCTTTATTTTCCTTCCAAACGTTACCTCGTTTGGTGATTTAATGTCTTTAAAATTGTAAAAATTGAGATTGGTTGGTTTTCACTTAAGAGCCAAATTTGCGCTTCTAATTCGCCTCCCAATTCTGATTCCATTTTATTCAAATATGACCTTGACAATACATCAGCCAGTAATAGTTCTTTCCCTAGTCTTTATTTGACGATTATGTCATATCTTTGGACATTGACTTTCATTCAATGAATTCGTGGTGGACACATAGGGAGAGGCTTTTTAAATATGTTATCTAAAGGTTTGCGATCGCTCTCATTTTCAACTGTTTTTCAAAATATGAATTGGTGGAATTTCTTGCACCCAAAGCAAATTGCCGCAGCTTCTTTTTCTATTTGGTCATATTTTGATTCGGTTTCTGTGAGTGCTCTACTCGCATATGCCACTGGTAGGTTTCTTGGAGCAAAACAGCTCCTAAACCATATTGACAGACACCATCTGCACTTTATTGTCCGGATTTATTTAGGTACATTGTAGAATTTTAGAACAGGAGCTTGCACCAGTAATACTTTTAATTCTGTGAATTCTTTTTCCGCATTACTATCCCAGTTCCATACCGTGTTTTTTTTTGTCCAATTTCTGAGCGTTACATTTATATATGATAGACTAGGAATGAATTTGCTCACAAACACTATCATACCTAAGAAGGTTTCTAGTGTATTTTTGTTTGTTGGTGTCTTAATTTCTGGGATGGCTCTGATTTTCTCATTGTCTATTTGCACGCCTTTCTCACTCAGCATGTGTCCCATATATTGTACGTGTCCCATGTATTTTGTTTTAGCAAAATAATATTTGTTTTTGTTAAATTTTACTTTCTTTTCTCTTGCTCTTTCTAGCAATTTTGCTAAATTTTTATTGTGTTCATGTTCATTTTCAACATACACCATTATGTTATCAATATAGATTTTTGTTTTACCAGGTATGTCCGAAAATGTCATTTCAAAGCATTCTTGGAACACTTCATTCTTGGAACACGTTGATACTATTGCTTATGCCATTCTTAGACATCTAAATCTGCAAAATGGTGTCGAAAAAGTCAATTAGTCTGCGCTTTCATCCAATAATTTGATTTGCCAAAACGCGGTTTCCGCATCTAACGTGTTGAAGTCTTTCGCTCATGACATTTATTATTATCTTCAAAACTAGAGAGGTTATTTCTTCAAAACTATTGTAGATATGTGGCGATGTTGCCTTAAAATGTTTTCTTTTAAATTCGTCGTATCTAAACATAATTGAAGACTACCATCCTTTTTCCTTGCAATTACCAGGGGATTTACCCATTTAGTTGGTTTTTGAACCCTTTCAATGATTTTTAACTCTTGCATTTTTTCTAATTCTGTTCTTAATTTTTCCATTAGGGCCATTGGTACTTTTCTGCACGGTTAAATTTTTTCAGTGCAGTTTTCTTTAATTTTAATGTCGTACACATAATCTTTCATGCACCCTGTACCTTTGAAGACATCATCGTCGTGCTCTTTTTTACAGTTCCTTATCACATGTATTGTCATCTTATTTCGAAATTTCAGATAAGCCTAGAATTGTAGGTCTGTATTCGTTGTTGCCTTTCACCACGTAAAATTCGCTCTCTAGTTCTTTATCTTTTACTTTACACGACAGAGATATTTTGCCCAAGATATGGAGTCTGGTTCAACCGTAGGCATTCAATTTCGTTTCGGGTTCTATAAGTTTTATATACGGAGAATTTATTTTGTAAAAGTCAATCTCTGCTAGCTCGTTACACTGCGCTCCTGTATCTGGCTTTGTTTTATCAACCAATTTGTTTTTTTTTTGGGGGAAAGGAACTGGGAATGCTTTCTCGGGGGTGGAAACCGCCTGCACCCGTCAAGAGAAACTCGAACCACTTCCCTTTTCAAGAGAAACTCATTCTGCCTTTACTTCTTTAGAATTGATTCTTACTTTCTTTTATTTCTTTACAACTTTACACAACTTTATTTTAGTATTTCCTTAACTTTAACTTTTTCTTTTCAATGTCATTGGGTTTTGGGGACTTTTCACTATTTTGTTCTAATACTTCGTTGACTTGAATTTCAATTATTTTTCTTTTCAATGTCTTTCAATTTTGGGAACTTTTCACAATTTTCATTAATATTTTGGTAGCTTGAACTTCAGTTAATTTTTCTTTTCAATGCCTTTTAGTTTTGTACACTTGAACTTCAATTAATTTTAATTAAGTTTTCTGTGGAATGTCTCTTAATTTTGGGACTTTTTCACACTCCTTTTTTAATAAGAGCCTGGGTCTGTCCGGTGAATGTCGGCGAAAGAAAAGAGAGGAAGAACAAAACGGCCAAGAAAAAGGAGAATACTAAGTACAAAAATCGCGACTGAATGTGCGCGTCGTTTTGGGGCTCTTAAGTAGGGACCAAAATTGCTGATGCGCATTTTCAACCTGTGCGCATGGCGACGGAAAATCTGCGCAATCGGTGCTCTGTTTATTTTCCGAACTAAATCGCGCATGGTGATAAAATCTGATTGGGAAACTTCGTTGCGTAGTGTAATTAGGTCGCTTCAGGTTTTATCGCGGTGATAAGACTCGACCGCGACGGGATTTTTATCATGGATCATGGTGATAAAAATTCGATGTGAAAAATTTCACGCGCATGTTTCAAAGTGCTGCGTCAGTCAGAATTATTGTTGGGGAACGGACGAGTATTTGGTTCCCCAATATGAATTGACAATTAGGGTGGGGGGTTGGAGAAAAGCGGAAGAGCATTGATCCAGTCACAACATTCCACCCCCTTAGAAAAACAAAAATTTCCGGGGAAATTATTCTTGTTGTAGGTGTTGGGCGAAAACGTGAACTTGAAGTGAATTGAGATTATTTTAACCAATTGAAGGAAAGGCCGAGACGGCTTTCCTTTCTTTAATTTTTTATATAGGTTAATGTCCTTTTTTTGAAATACAAAATTTTTCATTATATATTATTTTTGTTGTTATTTTATTTTGTACCAAATTTTGCCGATTCTGCCAGCCTGGTTGTTTGAATTCGATTTTAAAATTCAAAATCGGCAAAATTTGGTACATTTTAACCCCATTTTCGGCTCTTCCCCCTCCACCACGCGCAAAGCATCACTGTTCTCGCTTATCCTAGTGCTTTCTTTGGTCCTTTAGCTATCCAATGGTATAATTTAATTTTGGATGTAGTGGATAGATTCGAAGCTACAACGCCAAATTGTATCCCCCAATTTTATCATTGGGGTTTTTGTATTGCGCCCGTATTGTAGCAAATTTAGAGACGTTTTCACGTCAAAAGCACAATTGAGAGAAAAACAAGGTAAGAGAAACAAGGGGTAGGGAAAGAAAAGCAAATAAAAGGGGGAATTTGCGACTGCAGTTTAACGTCGTGCTTAGAATGAAAGAAAAGGGAATTTGTCGGATCGTTTGGTGTATCTTCCTGGGGCGGAGGTGGTATATGCAACAACGAGAGTCTGGGATTAGGGGTGGGTGAAACGGTGCTTCTGTGTTCTGACACTTCTTGAAGTTGCGGTAGGGTTCTTTGAAGTTCGCTTTTACATAAATGAACGACTGCAATTACTAGGATAGGGGAGAAAACTACGCATAACATAGTGTAGTGGTTAATGTGGTGGTCGTCTAAATTCAGAAGGGGTACTAGTTCGTCCTCCTTTTGTTGTGAGATTTCAGTTGCGAGTTCGTTCAGTTCATCTTCGAGTTTTTGTGGGGACTTTTCGATATTAGTGGCTTCAGAGGTAGACAGAGTAGTGGTTTTAGGATTGTGCTTGGTCGTCAAGAGTGTTGCGACGTTTATATTACGGATAGTATGAGGAAAAATAGAACTTTGCCTCTCGTTTTGGCCTTGTATGATGAAGTTACTGGTTTTCAGATAGCAAGTGGGTTCAATATGAAGTAACGCTGTGTGTTCAAGTTTCACTGACCGAACTAAGTTCATTGGGTTTGTTTTGTTCGTGGAATTGGTAATAGCGTTTGAAAAACTTTTTGTTTGAAATTTAAGATTTTAAAAAACATGGTTCCAATAATACGCTATTTTTATTATTTCATCTATGTCAGACAAATTTGTTTCGACAACTATATGTTGTCTTCATCAGTGACAATTACAAAACTAAGTTGTTGCACACAACATCAGCAATTTGGGATATCTTGGTGGCGTAGATCCAAGTGTTAGTGCGAGAGAGGGAAATTCAGTAAGAGGTACGCTCAGTAGAAGTAAGTTGGCACTGAGATGTACATATCTACGCCACTTCTTATGAGGCAAATTTCACATTTAAAAGGACTTGACTGGGCACTGAAAATAGGGAATTTCGCTCGACAGAAGTATTGAGAGGCGTCTGAGGACAGGCAGTCGTGAAAATCCTATTGGATATAACATAGAGAGTCGTTGTAGATTGCAGGTAGTGGGAGAATCCTGAAGGTTTCATACACATCTCTGTAAGGCAGGGGCAATTTCAACTCGATGATTAATTTTAAGTTGAATATTATAGCGGACATAGTAGAGAGCATATAAATTTGCCAGGTCACGTTGGAAAGAGGGTCAAACGGAAGAGTCTTTTGAGGGTCCATTTCCTTCCGAATAGCAGAGCGAAGGTTTTCCATCTGGGAAGCGGTTAGAAGTGAAGTGTGGAATCTGCCATGTGTTATATCTACTAATAGTTATATCAAGTCCAATTGAGTGGATCGGTATTGGGTTATAGCTACAAGAACTAGCGATAAAAGTGAATTTATTTCGGTAGCCCATTCATTTACGTGTATCTGATTTTCTACTTTGGAGATCTTGGATTCGAGGGTGTTTAATTTCATGTATGTATATCACGGCACGATCTTTTCTTATGCCTTCACGCGTATGATTATTTGGATTGAGGGTCGCATCCAAGATAGAGGTCTGATTTTTCAATAGGGAATGTAAATGAAGATTATTTTATTTAAGGATTCGTATTTGCTCGTCGGGGAGTCTACTACTAGCCGTGATCGTGGTCGGACGTGTTTCAGGATTACTCTGCTTTATTTAATAACTGTTTTTAAAACTAAGTCACAAGCGAAAACAAAATAAAAAATAAAACAAAAATAAAAACAAACAACGTTAATGTTAACGGGCAAACGGTGAAAAGTCGGGAACAAACTTTTGTTAAAAATAAGAACAACGAATCGATTTTGTGTGTCGTTACCTGCGGGTAAAGTGAGTACAAAAACTCAGGAAACCAAATTTTAAAAATTCTAAAAAAGGCGAACGGTTCAAAGTTCAAAGTCTAAAAACAAAGGCAGAAAACACAACAAATTAAGAAATAGTAGAACTTAAGCACAGCACCAAGTACAAGATGTCGTCGCAGTTGTCACCGGAAATGCTACTGCTTCTAGAAAAGATGGAGGAGAAACTAAACCTCCAAACGGTTGCAATAACGGACAACATCACAACCGCGGTTCTACTTAAAGTGGACGAAAAGATAAAGCCATTACTGGAAGAAAATGCGATATTGAGAGAAGAAATTGAAAAACTCAACAGGAAATTAGAAAACATAGAAACCTGCGGAAGACGGAATAACGTTCTAATACATGGAATCCCTGAACAAGAGAATGAGACCGACGAAATACTTAAACTGGTAGTATCCACCACGCTGGGAGAAATAGGTGCAACACTGAAGGACGAAGAAATTGACAGATTACAAAGACTAGGAAAACGGGCCAAAGGAGATGGAAAAATCAGACCAATCCTACTGGCTACAACAACCCTTCAAAAGAAGATCAAAATACTAAAAAACAAGGAAAAAATGAAACCCAATACCTACATCACACAGGACCTCACAAAAGAAGCTCGGCTTAAAAAGAAGCAGAGAAGGAATATCGATAAAAAAGGGTTGGAAAAAAGAAAAAGATCCGAAGCATCTACCCCCGAAACTAGCCAAGAGTACAAAAAAACCGACCCAAAAGTAGCGAAGAGAGACGCCTTTCAATACCTACGAGAGCGATCAACCTCACTATCAGACAAACACTCACCCAGACTCCAAGAAATGGGCACCAAGACCCAAAAAACCACAGCAAACTAAGCAACAAATAAACAGTCTCCCACCACGGCTGGTCCCCGCGGGAGATCTAGACCAACATCCTCCAACAAAAACAAAAAACAGCAAACTCTACATAGCGACACTAAATACTAGAACGCTACGAACCCCCGAAAGTTTACTAGAACTCGAAGATGCGTTGAAGGATCTTAAATGGGATATTCTGGGAATAAGTGAAATGCGAAGGGCAGGTGAATGTATAGAAGAACATCCAGACTATGTCATGTTCAACAAAGGAGACATCGGAGGACAAAGAGGTGTGGGATTCATAGTCAAAAGCATCTAAGAAAACACATACTAGAGTTCAGTGGAAAAAATGACCGAATCGCTATATTACATATCAAAATGCCCAGCTTCAAAAAAACATGGACAATCATCCAAGCCTATGCACCCACAGAAAAAGCCGAAGAACTCGAGCATAAGTCCTTCTACAATGTCTTATCCCAAATTACAAGCAACTACTCAAGCAATGCTATTATTCTAATGGGAGACTTCAACGCACAAGTTGGAGAAAAACAATGCCAGGAAGAGTGGGTGTTAGGCGAATTTGGTCACGGTAAAAGAAGTAAAAATGGACAAAGGCTGGTAGATTTCCTACTTGAACATAATCTAACCCTTCTAAATAGTATATTCAGGAAAAACATAAATAAAAAGTGGACTTGGATCTCTCCAGACGGAAGATTTAGGAACGAAATAGACTATATTATAAGGAGCCACCCGAGATATTTCACTAATACGGATGTCATATCAAAATTAAACTTCGATACAGATCACCGCATGGTGAGATCATCCGTCAGGACTACACCTCCGAAAGGGAATAAAAGATTCGCACTTCCAGGAACCACATACCGGCCAGAATCGTATAAAGCATCAGCTTATTCTTTAGTTAAACTTAGTAGAGAAACTCTCAAATCCGACACAATAGATGTAAGGACAAGCTACAACAATCTACAAGCAAAACTTACATGTCAAAATAACGAAAGAGTAGCAAAAAACAAATTTAAACTGAGTGATGCAACGCTAGAACTCATAAATAAAAGGAAAAGATTATTCGGCTGTAAAACGAGGAAACAAAACATCCAAAGCATTACAGATCTAAGTAAGAAAATCAAAGAAGCCATCAGAAAAGACAGGAAAGTTAGGAGATTGCAAACACTAGAAAAACATATAATGAAAACAGGAGGAACCAGGAAGGCTCTAAAGGGACTTCGTGAAGCCAACCAATGGATCCCGAAGCTGAAAAACAATCAAAAAACTATTACCAACAGGAAAGATATAAATAATCTAGCCACTAAGTTCTACCGTAATCTCTACTCCAATCAAGACAGCAACATGCAAGTGAATCAGAATCAAAAATGGTTGGACTATGATCCGTCGTTATCAAATGCAGAACCTGAAATTCTACCTAGCGAAGTTAGAAAAGCAATACTAAGCCAAAAACTAGACAAAGCACCAGGCCCTGACAAGATTACTAACGAGACACTGAAAGGCTCTGTAGAAGAACTGACTCCCATCCTAACGAAAATCTTCAATGATATTCTGACATCAGGATATATCCCAGAACAATGGGAAACATCGCATATAATCCTTATTTACAAGAAAGGCCAAAAGGACGATATTGGGAATTACAGACCAATAAGTCTGATGTCCAACATCTACAAGATATTCTCCAAGATCATTCTGGATCGAGTTAGTACTACTCTAGATGAAAGTCAACCCATGGAGCAAGCTGGATTTAGGAAAGGCTTTTCCACGACAGACCATATACATACATTAAAGCAGATTATGGAGAAATATGATGAGTACAATAAACCTCTGTATATGGCTTTTATCGACTTCTCCAAGGCATTTGACAGCATAAGCCATGCAGCCATATGGGAAAGCCTCGAAATTCAGGGAATCCCTCCACTATACATAAATATAATCCAAAACATTTACTCCAAGTGTAAAGCAAAAATACAGTTAGAATCCTTGGGCGAGGTATTTCAAATAAAAAGAGGTGTCAGGCAAGGTGACCCGCTCTCCCCCAAGCTGTTCTCAGCAGTTTTGGAAAATACATTCCGACAGCTGAACTGGAGTAAATTTGGACTACGTATAGATGGACGAAAGCTAAACAACCTAAGATTTGCAGACGATATTGTCTTGCTCGAAGAAAATCCATTGAATCTAGGAAAAATGATCCAGGACCTAGTTAGAGAAAGTGACAAAGTTGGCCTGTCGATAAATATAAACAAAACAAAGTTACTAACAAACTCGGACAAATATGAAATTAAAATCAACAATCAACTTTTTGAATATGTGGACGAATATATCTATTTGGGACAGATTATGTCACATACGGACCAAACCACGAAAGAAATCAAGAGCCGAATAGCAAATGGTTGGAAAAGATACTGGTCCCTAAAGGAAATTATGAAATCAACTGAGCTTAGTACCAGCATCAAGACAAAAGTCTTCAACACCTCCATTCTCCCGTGCATCACATATGGATGCGAAACCTGGTCACTCACAAAACATCACAGAAACATGCTAGAGTCTTGTCAAAGAGCCATGGAAAGAAGCTGGATAGGTATCAAGAAACATGACAGAAAAAGAAACACCTATATAAGAAGCAAAACAAAAGCTACAGATATTCTTACAAAGATAGATCAACTAAAATGGAGATGGACAGGACATATGCTGCGTAGTACCAAAGAGAAATGGAGCAGAATCATAACAAACTGGTATCCTAGGGATGGGAAAAGAGACAGAGGGAGACAGAAAAAAAGATGGGAAGATGAATTGAAACTCACAGCGGGGCCAAACTGGAGAAGAGTTGCGCGAGACGGATTACATTGGAAGATGTTGGAGGAGGCCTATGTCAAGAGACACACTGAACTCAGAGACATCATATGAACACAGAAACACCAAAACTACGAGAGTTCAGGATCACGGGCTTATTATTATTATTATTATTATTTGCTCGTCGTACCTTTGGACATCGTCCTCATTCAGTGTTCCAAAAGGGACCTTGGTAGTGTTGGGGTTTTCTGGGGTTTTGATCAAAGGACATATAATCATTCACGAAAATCGATATTTGGTTGGGACGTTTCAAAGTGATACTCGGAAATAATGGTACATAACGTTTATTCTCTTTTTTCTAATGATTACAATGGCGGGTTTACTCTCGGAAAGTTAGTATGCTGCTGAGCTCTTTCTTACATCATTTCCTGCTTGAGGGTCTTCTTCAGCTGTCGGTAGTTTCTTCGCTCCATTTTCAGCTCGTTGATCTTCTGGCTGGCTATTCTTCTGGCTTCCTTAGTACTTGCTAGGATGAGTTCTCTTTGTGCCTCCTGAAGCGTCCGCTTGAAGTAAGCCTCCGAACCAGACTTCTGTTTCTTCGCTGGGGGTGGATTAACTTCCTTAGGACGTCGTTCAAGTTGACGCTGACGATACTCCTCGATGGTAATCGGTCTGGGGCCAGCTGCCGGATTCTTCAATGCTTCCTTGAGATTAGGATTTTCTCCGCTTGACATAACCAACTCCCCTACTCGGAGAGAACTGAGGTCTACTAGGACCTTTCAGTGTTTCGGTGTTGACTACTAGGTCAATTCACCCAAAAAGGACGGAGTTCTTCTGTTGAATTCTGCAGGGAGACGATGTCTTCCTTCAGAATTGGCTGGAGAAGCAATGTCTTCCTTCAAGATGTCCGTAGAGGCAATGTCTTCCTTCAGAGTTGGCTGGAGAAGCAATGTCTTCCTTCAGAATTGGCTGGAGAAGCAATGTCTTCCTTCAGAGTTGGCTGGAGAAGCAATGTCTTCCTTCAGAATTGGCTGTGGAGGTGATGTCTTCCTTCTAAAGATGTTTGTATGGGCAAGGTCTTCCTTCAAGACTCTTCTGGCACGCGAAGAGTCGTCGTATTCCCGTGGCGGATCACTAACTGCCTAAATATTTTCCGTTTCCCTGTTTTATACTGTTTTTCTTGCTTTGCACAGCATTTTCCACCGTGAGAATGTTCCTGAATGCGTCATGTCCAAGGCTACACGCGCGTAGTCAATTTTCATTGCGCGTGTAACCGTTTTTTGAACGTATGGGAACGGAATGTGAATTTCGCACGTTCCCATGCATTTTTGTCATTTCCCATGCATTTTTGACATTTTTTATGAAATTTGAAGACTCTGCCGGAGGTCGAAGTAGGTTCCCAAGAAAGTGGCATGCGACATTCATGGTGATAATATTTTGCAGACAGGGGCATTTCTCGTGGGTAAGTTTTTGTTCCGCATCTAAATAATGTTTCATGGTGATAATATTTTGCAGACAGGGGCATTTCTCGTGGGTAAGTTTTTGTTCCGCATCTAAATAATGTTTTCTATTGCAGCTGACGTGGTGCATTCCGGGATGGCGTGATGTGGCGTCATTACGCCAGTTCTTTGTTGACGCGGCATTCCTCATGCTGGAATGGGTTATCTTGTGGCGTCATGCCTTCAGTTTGTTGTCGCGCGTCGCGAGTGTTGTATCGGTTAGGCGGTCGGCAGTTTATTAATTAGATGTCGAGTGATTGATTCCGATCGTGGTGGTTGATCGTTAGTTCAATGGAACCGTTGTTTCAATTTAAGTGATAACAAACAAATTGATTCTCTTAAGTTTGTATTCGATTTCATGTTCGATTAGTTATTAAGTTTGTTTTGATTTGGTGTCTAATAAATATTTATAATTTCGGAATCGATGTTTTTAATATTGGCGTCCCTTATTGATTTCCTTTTGATTCTTTTGTGGATTTGAAATTTTGTGTGGTATTGGTTTTGTAACCTGCTTGATCGATTGATCATTAATTTGTGATTGATTTTTGTTTTTGTTCCTTTTTGTGGTTTTTGGTTTAAAACAGTTTTAGGTTTTTCTGTTACAATGTGCTTGTTTTCAAATAATCTGATCGATAGGTTATTAATTCCTGATTGGTTCTTGTTTTTGTTTTGGTTTGGGACGTTTTTAACTTTTCAAACTTCAACGTGTTTTTTGGTGTCGACTATTGTGATCGATCAGTTATTGATTTTTGATCAGTTTCTTGATGTTGTTCTTTTTTGGTGATTTTTTGGTTTGGAACAATTTTAAGTTTTCAGATTTCAACGTGTTTTTAGGTGTCGACTATTGTGATCGATCAGTTATTGATTTTCGATCAGTTTCTTGATTTTGTTCTTTTTTGGTGATTTTTGGGTTTGGAACAATTTTAAGTTTTCAGATTTCAACGTGTTTTTAGGTGTCGACTATTGTGATCGATCAGTTATTGATTTTCGATCAGTTTCTTGATTTTGTTCTTTTTTGGTGATTTTTGGGTTTGGAACAATTTTAAGTTTTCAGATTTCAACGTGTTTTTAGGTGTCGACTATTGTGATCGATCAGTTATTGATTTTCGATCAGTTTCTTGATTTTGTTCTTTTTTGGTGATTTTTGGGTTTGGAACAATTTTAAGTTTTCAGATTTCAACGTGTTTTTAGGTGTCGACTATTGTGATCGATCAGTTACTGATTTTCGATCAGTTTCTTGATTTTGTTCTTTTTTGGTGATTTTTGGGTTTGGAACAATTTTAAGTTTTCAGATTTCAACGTGTTTTTAGGTGTCGACTATTGTGATCGATCAGTTATTGATTTTCGATCAGTTTCTTGATTTTGTTCTTTTTTGGTGATTTTTGGGTTTGGAACAATTTTAAGTTTTCAGATTTCAACGTGTTTTTAGGTGTCGACTATTGTGATCGTTCAGTTATTGATTTTCGATCAGTTTCTTGATTTTGTTCTTTTTTGGTGATTTTTGGGTTTGGAACAATTTTAAGTTTTCAGATTACAACGTGTTTTTTGGTGTCGACTATTGTGATGGATCAGTTATTGATTTTCGATCGACCTGGTTACAAGCCCATTAGTACATATGCTGCTTTATAGTATTCATTGAATCAACTTTAGAGAACTTCAAACGTACTTCAATGGGATTGATGATTCAAGGTCATGACATTCCTCCCTCCTTTGGAGAGGTTTCCCCATTTTTTTATAGGCCTATATCTTGGGCATCTTACATTCTAGTTATTAATACATTTTTAACATTTTCCTCTATTTTTTCTGTATTTATTTCAACTTTGTCATAATATACCTTGTATATATTTGTCATACGTCTTATTTAAAATATTTTTTTTTTTTTTGATTGTTTTTAAATTCAAATATTTTTATATATAAATTTTTGCTTTATTTAATCAGGTGTTGGTGTACATTTTGTTTTTTTTTTTTTTTTCACATTTTTTTTGGATTATTGCTGGCTGCACCTCCTTCTTCTGATGGTGTTGGTGGCGGGTCTAGTCTTCTGGTAGTCGGGAATCTTGTTCTGGCCTCCATTACTTCTGCCCAGCGATTCATCAGGAAGATTTCAACTCCTACGGGCAGCTGCTCTTCCCCGGGCAGTGGTGTTCGTCTCATCAGGTTCTCCGCGATCTCCATCCAGCGGGTCTGCTCGAACGGCGGGGTTGGCTTGTATCTTCGCGCTTTGTCCATCGTGAAAGTTGCTTCCGGTGTGAGTACTGGACTGGGATGCTGCCGTTTTTATTTACTTTAATTGCTGAGGTCAGCTATTCCTTCGGGTATGTCATATTTTTTTTCTCTTAATCTTTCTCTCCTAAATTACTCTTAATTTTTTCTATTTAGATGTTTTAATTTTTCTCTTAACACTGATTCTGTTTGTTTATGCTCTTGGCTATTAAAGACAAACGTATTGGTAAACTTGATCAATTGAAAACTTGCTATCTGGACAATTGATTTTGTAGAGATATATCGATATACTATTAGTTTGAATTCTTTTATTATGAAAATGATTGATGCACTACATCGATTGATTGTCTATGATGGACTGAGTTGGTGGGTATCAATAATGATCATTGCGTTGGTCGTAAATTACCAATATCGATAACGAAAAAAAACTTAAATCAGTTCAGAATTGCTTTCGTGTTAATTGATTTGTTGGACTATATTGGTTTGATTACTTCTATGAACTCATTCCATCAGTTTATTTAGTATAAAGGTAATTAATTGGTCATTAGTATTGGTTGATAACATTGTTGATCATTGAATCGATTGATTATTTTTGATAATTATTAATTTTTTATTGCTCTATACTTACTATTCCTTATCGATAGGATAACTTATTGATAAATTGATTGGTTGATAATATTGTTGATCATTGAATCGATCGATATTGATTATTTTTGATAACTATCAAATGTTTATTACTCTTTACTTATTATGCCTTATGGATAGGATAGCTTATTGATAAATTGATTGATTGATAATATTGATGATCATTGAATCGATCGATATTGATTATTTTTTGTTAACTATCGATTGTTTATTACTCTTTACTTATTATACTTTATGGATAGGATAGCTTATTGATAAATCAATTGATTGATAATATTGATGATCATTGAATCGATTGATTATTATTGATAACCATTAATTTCTTATTGTTCTATTCTTTATTGATAGGATAACTTATTGATAAATATATTGGTTGATAATATTGTTGATCATTGAATCGATCGATATTGATTATTTTTGATAACTATCAATTGTTTATTACTCTTTACTTATTATGCCTTATGGATAGGATAGCTTATTGATAAATTGATTGATTGATAATATTGATGATCATTGAATCGATCGATATTGATTATTTTTTGTTAACTATCGATTGTTTATTACTCTTTACTTATTATACTTTATGGATAGGATAGCTTATTGATAAATCGATTGATTGATAATATTGATGATCATTGAATCGATTGATTATTATTGATAACCATTAATTTCTTATTGTTCTATTCTTTATTGATAGGATAACTTATTGATAAATTGATTGGTTGATAATATTGTTGATCATTGAATCGATCGATATTGATTATTTTTGATAACTATCAATTGTTTGTTACTCTTTACTTATTATGCTTTATGGATAGGATAGCTTATTGATAAATTGATTGATTGATAATATTGATGATCATTGAATCGATTGATTATTATTGATGACCATTAATTTCTTATTGTTCTATTCTTTATTGATAGGATAATTTATTGATAAATTGATTGATTATTATTATTATATATATTTTTTTTTTTTTTTTTTTCATTATTTTATTTATTTTTATTTTGTTTGATTGGCTTTAGCCATTTATTGATTGATTTTTTGTTATATATATGGTTTTATTTTTTTTTTATTTTTGTCCACATTTTTTTTGTGTATGACCTATAGCCTATTACATTTGACTTCTTATAACTAGGATAGTTCGTTTTTACCGTTTACATCTAATAGCTGAAGGGTTCTTTAGGCATCACCAACTTGTGGCAGTTATATCGCTCTTTGGTTTATATTGGTCATAGTTTTACTACGGGTTAACCCCTTTCTTCTGCCTATTATTTCGTGTCTCCGTAAAATTGTTACTGGAATGGGTACAATATTTCTCCTTGTTGCTCTTTCGGCAGGTATTGGCTCGTGTCGCACCTGATGGTGACGGTCCTTGTATTTCTGGTACACCTTCAGTAGTATAGCTACTGTGACTGCTAGTAGCAAGCATCCTGTTAGTGCGGTTGTTGTATGCACTTGGGTATGTACTTGTCTCCTTTGTGCCTCCTTTGCCACTTCTGCTTCTAATGTTTCTAAGGACTCACTATCCCTTTTTAGTTGATCGTTGTATGCGATTGGTTGCAGAATCTCTAGTGCTTTGGTATTATTTGTTGTAAGTTTTCTGGGTTTGTATCCATCAAAATTAATTTGATGTCCAATGTGGTCTCCTGGTTGTTGTATTTGTAGACTGTGTAATTCATTGACCTTGTAAGGTAGTATATATCCTGCCATGTGGTACTTACATTTCATTTTGAGTTTTATTACCCCCAGTCCCTGAAGTGTCTTAGTTTGCTCACTAGTATCACACTGGGCTATAATTGTTGTGTTCTGGTGTAACCAATATAACCAGACATTTTCCTGGTGCATTGGTACGATCAAGTTTTTAGGTTCCTTGAGTATACGAACTGGGCATCTTGGAGTTTTCTTTCTTTGTCCTTGGAATAAATCTTCGAGACAGGTAGCTCTGGCGGGACTTAGAGGTATGGGTTGGTTCCTGTTGCAGATAACATACGTGTCGTTAATTGGGGTGCATTGGGATCGATAGTCGGATTCCTTCATCTCGAAATTTAATTGTGACCGGCTGGTATTGAGGAAGTGTGAGGCTTGTAGGTCATATATATAGAACTCTTTTTGTTTTAAAGGTATTGGCAGCATATACAATTGGTTTACGGTATACTGCTGGTTATCCGTTAATGGTAATCGTATTTGGACCACTAATCCCTGTTCGTGATTTTCACAATCTGCCTTAGTTATTTTTTGTAGAATTGGGAAATCCAACCTGGTCTCTTTTCCATAGTGCGTTTTGGTCACCTTAGCGTATAATTCCCGTAGTTGATGTGTTGGCAATAGTAGTGGGCTTAATTCCCTTCGATTAATTGCTTCCATCAGTATCAATGTATCGGTAATTTCCAGGTATATTTGCTGCAATTCCTCTAGGATTATGACCATAATTTCGTTAATATCTGCCCGAAAATGTATTTGTTGGAATAGTTCTGTATATCGCTGGTAGTCTTCCTGTCTTCTTTCCTGGATTTCGTTTACTTTTTGTACCAATTGGTTATACCTCCGGGTCATTTCTATGTTTGTTTCATTCATAGTTTTGATGGTGCTATGCATTATGGTTACTTGTTGTTTGGCTAGTTCAAAACTTTGTTGGTTGTCGGCTTCCAATTCGTCCAATTTTTGGTGGATTTTATCCGAGTCTTCATCATCCATGGTGCCAAATAACGTCTTCATTATTCTTCCACCCAAGTTAATTAGGCCTCTCTTGGTTCTCCGATGGGTGTTAGTGGTCAGCTCAATTTTCTCAATTAGCTCATGTATTTTTGCTATCCCTTTTTGGAGCGTGTGGTTCCAGTGGGGGCATATTTCGTTCTTCAAGGCTCCGATAGTCCCTTCGCATACCCTATTGATGGCTTGCTCACTTTTTTCTATGTATGATAGGTGCAGGTTCCAGTCTGGTTTCTTTCTCCTGGTTATTATGGTCCAATGATCATGATATATTTGGGCTATTCCAATGGGCTCGAACACTATTCCCTGCTGTTTGAGTGAGTAGGATTCAATCGGTTCTTCTGCTGCATTTGAGACGGTTATTGTGTTGATAATTAGGGCGAGCATTAGTCTAGAAAGGAGAGGATGGGGCTTATTAATTAAACAGTTTTAATCTGTTGTTATGGACACGACGTTTTTTGTTGCCTATTTGTATCGTCGTGTTAACTGGGCTATTAATTTTGATCACTTTGAATGGTCCCGACCAAATTTGCGCTAGTATATTTTTTCTCGCGGCATTCTTTAATAGAACTTGGTCCCCAACGTCTATCCTTATGGGATTGGTATTCCGATCATAATATTCCTTAGCGTGGACTTTACTTTCCTCTAAGTTTTGCTTTGCAATTTGGTATGTTTTATGTAATTTGTTTCGCAATTTCAGGTAGTAATTTTCATGGTCATATACTGGTTGCGGCTCCTTTTTTAAATTGTTTGGCAATGGGGCTGAGAATCCAAAGAGGCAATCCATTGGTGTTAACTTAGTCGTGGAGTGTATACTGTTGTTACGTACAAACATTGCTGTTCTTAGATGTTCGTCCCAATCGTTTTGGCTTTCGTCGACAAAACTCCTTAAATAGTCCACTAGGGGCCGGTGTGATCTTTCTAGAGCTCCATTTTAAATAGTTTGCACACTTGTTTGAACATGTCGGACGTGAAGTTTGTTCCCTGATCTGTTATTAGTTTTTTAGGGATTCGATATCTACTTAAAATTTCGTCCACAAAGGCTCGAGCTACCGTTGTGGCTTCGATATTTGTTAGGGGGACTATATCCATGAACCTGGTTAAATCGTCTTCGAAGCTGAGGATATATTTATTACCCTTTTCCGTTTCTGGCAGCGGCCCAACAATGTCCATGTATACCTTGTCAAACGGTAGACTGGCTGTGTCTGTTATTATCATTGGCTCCTTGTGCTCTCTGGATCTTTTGTTCATTTGGCATTTTTTGCATTGTTTTATGTATTTCGCTATGTCTTTTTTCATACCTTTCCAGTAGAATTCCCGTCTTAACCGTCGGTATGTTTTAAATACTCCTTGGTGTCCTCCTAATGGTGCATCGTGACAGTCTGCCAAAATTGTTTTGATGTCCTGAGGGTTTGTTAATACTCTTATGTTGTCATTTATTATTCTTTCCGTATCACCATTTTGTTCCGTTTCTTCCCTTGGTTCGTTGGTATTTTCCTCTGGTGCTTTGGGTTTAATTTGATCTCTCGTGGCTTCATTTGCCTCTAGTTCTTTTGCTTGCCTGCGTGTTATGGCCAATACTTCGTATGGTATTCTGCTTAGGGCATCCGCGTTATTATTTTTTCTACCTTCTTTGTATTCGATGTCGAAAGTATAATCTGACAATTTATGCCATAGTCTTAATATTCGACTAGTAGGATCCTTAATCCTTATTGCGCTTTTTAACGGTTTATGGTCAGTATATACTGTAAATTGTCTTCCATATAAATAGCTTCTATAATTTTTTACTGCCCATACTATGGCTAATAATTCTCTCTCAATAGTGGAGTAGTTTCTTTCAGCCGGATTTAGGGTGCGACTGGCGTATGCGATTGGTTTTTCCTCCTTTTCTAGCCCTTGTGCAAGTACCGCTCCTAACGCTTCTCCACTAGCGTCTGTGTATAATTTAAAGGGTTCATCGAAGTTGGGATATCTTAGTACCGGGGGTGTTGTTAGTTTCTCCTTTAGTGTGTTAAAAGCTTCTATACATCTTTCATCCCATTTAAATTTTACGTCCTTTTTCAACAAGTTATTAATTGGTGCCGCTATTTTGGAAAATCCTTCTATGAATTTCCGGTAGTAATTGGCTAAACCCAGGAATGATTGCACCTGTCTTACAGTTTTGGGGGCTGGGAAGTTTTTTACGGATTCTAATAAGGCGGGATCTGGAGCTACGCCATCCGTACTACATTTATGACCAAGGTAGACTATTTCTTTCATTAGGAAATTGCATTTTTCAGGATTTAGTTTTAGTCTGTGCTCTCTCAGTCTCTGTAGTATATCCTTTAGTTTGCCTTGATGGTCACTTAGGTTTTTCCCGTAAGTGACTATATCGTCGAGGTATACAAAGCAATGTAGTCCTTGGAGCCCCGTTAATACATGGTTCATAAGTCGTTGGAATGTCGCAGGTGCGCCTTTTAGTCCAAAAGGCATTCTCTTGAAGGCATAGTGCCCATATGGCGTACTGAATGCGGTTTTGTCTCGATCTTCTGCTTTCATCGCTATCTGGTGGTAGCCGCTGGCGAGGTCTAGTACAGAGAAGTAACGTGAATTTCCCAACTGGTCTAGGATATCTTCTATCCTTGGCAGTGGGTATGCATCTCCCTCAGTTACTTCATTGAGCTTTCTGTAGTCGACTACTATTCGCCATCGCTTCTGGCCATCAGGTCCCGGTTTCTTTGGGACTACTATCAATGGTGCATTCCATTGGCTCCAACTGGGCTCTACTATGTCTTCACTCAAGAGTCTGTCTATTTCTTCAGTAACTATTTGCTTTTGGGTTTCAGGGAGTCTATACATTTTGCATTTTATGGGTACCTGGTCCTCTTTTGTTCTTATCTCGTGCTGAACGCTCGTTGTGTGTCCCAATTTTTCTCCTGGTAAGTGAAAGATATCTTGAAATTCATTTATAACCTCATCTATTGATTTTTGTTCCTCCGAATTCAAATTTGAATCTATGTTTATTATCTTCATGATTTCTTCTAGTCTATTTCCCTTTTTTACTGCGTGAACTTCTATATCCTTTTTTACTATCCCATAACTCATTTGGGTTTGCTCAATGCTCTTGTCAATCTCTGAATCTGTTTCATGGTTCCTTTAAATTTTTATTCTTAAATCCTCTATTATTATTTCATGGTTATTTACGTTTAATATACTAAATTTTATTCTCCCATTCATTGGTACCACTAACGCGTTACTGATGTATGTTCCCGAAGTTATTTCTTCTCCCTTAATTATTTGTTCCCCTTGGACATGGGACGACATTTCCACAAATTTCACTGTTCTTGGTGGTAACAGGATTGTTTTTCTTTCTGATATTGTGACATATTGCTCGTTATGGTTTTGGAATTCGTCTTCTTTTTCACCAGTGGACATCTCTATTTCTGAGGTAATTCCATCCTGTTTGACTTGCGAGTCAGTGGTTCCAAATTGATCACCATATTTGCGAGTATGGTGTTTGCAAGTTGGTCCATTTTCGTCGGATTGGATAGTAAGAATTTCTTCTTCCTCTTGTTGTCCAGGATTAAAGAGGAGCGTCAGATCCTGCAATATTTCTTCATTGTCTGTTGACGTTAGCGAGACTACTTTGTGTCCTGTGTGACATTCCAATTTCGAAGGTAATTTACACTCCGGAGCATGCGAGCTTCGATTTACGTGTCCTTCGCGGATGTCGCTTTGGCCTTTCTTGTCTCTTGCGTCCGTTTCGACAATATTTTCAAGTGATGGATCCTCCTCAAACGGGATTGTGATTATTTCCTTTTCATTAATGTCAGGAAATACCAGTTTCCTCGTTGGTCCTTCCACATTGCAATATTTAGTTACAAAATCATTACCAATTATGCCAGTTACATTTGTGGTATTTATTGTTTCTACTATATGGAATTTGCAGGGATAAATGCGTGGTGTTTGTAGTTCTCCTGCTATCGTCCCTTTGGATATGACTTCTCCCGAAATTGTATTGAGCGTTATTTTCTCGTCTCTGTTTATTTCTTTCATACTCTTAGTTTTGATCTCGCTTTCTTTTATTAAACTTATTTCTGATCCTGTATCTATTATGAATTTGGGTTTTTGGGTCTCAACTATATTAAGCGGGAGTGTTACTATTGGAATAGCTGGCATTTTGTCGCACCTATCCATATTGTTATTGACTGACGACTCGCGGTGCGATCGGTCGTCTCTGTGGAGTTTTCCGCATTTCTCGTCCTTTCTTCATCCTGTAGTCTGTACCATCGCTCTCGTAGGAAACATCTGTCTTCCGTGTGAGTATCTTCCAGGCAGAAGTTGCACTTACTGGTTTCTCTGCTTCTGGTTGTTTGGTTTACTTGGCGACTTTGTGGTTCGTTCCTGTTTCCTTGGTTGTTTCCGAAGTTTTGTTGATTCCTAGGTCTTTGTGTGTTACAATTCTGTGTTGTGTGACCATAGGATCTGCATGAGGAGCAAAAGGGGGTCATTTGTCTTGTTCTACATTCCGCCATTATGTGACCCATTTTGCTGCAGAAATTGCATCTTATTTGACTTTTGTCGCGTCCTGTATTATAATTAGGCTGATTTCTGCGTTGTTGGTAGTTATTATTGTTATATTGGCGCTGTTGTTGGTATTGATTTTGGTTGTTCCTTTGGTTTGTTTGCCATCGATTTCTTGGGTTGTTATATTGGTTAGCTTGTTGATAGTTATTCTGATATGCGTTTGGTGCTGGGTTCGTGAACGGAGGCTGATTATTTGAGGTGTTGGGTACGATCCCACTTTGCTGCATACATTGCTCTGTTTGTTCTAGTCTCAATATTTTATTCTTGATTCCTTCCAACGTGTTATCAGCGTCTTCAAGTAGGTAAAACTTATAATTTGAGTTAATGATGCCCATTTTGAAACAATGAAGTCCAACTTCCTCTATTTCAGTCCTTAATCCATCTCCACCGTTTGCATATTGTACATCTGCTGCATTCTTGCAGCTGTTAATCAGCTCGCTGACCCTATTGAAGTATCCCAATAACGTTTCTGTAGATAGTTGTTGTACATTTCTTAATTGGGTGTTTAATGTTAAGTAAGAACTGTTTTGTGTTAAATTCGATCTAAGGGTGGTAAATATATCTTCCAAAGTGTCGTTTTGTCCTGCTTGTACGATTTCTAGGGCTCGACCTCTTAATCTTGTTGGCAGAAGCCTTACAAAAGTGGCCTTGTCTTGTGCTTCTGAGAGTGTTTCGTAACCCAGACGCGCACAATTTATAAACTCGTTGATCTCGCTCTGTTTTCGAGGGTTTTCTTCCCCAGTTATAATAGGGACATTATTATACAGAACGTTATTTACTAGTGCTATATTTGCCATTTTTTGGGTTTTAATCTCGTCTGTGTCTTGGTAATTTGAGGTACTCCCGTTTGTTACAGTGTTTCTTAGGACTCTTGGTATTGGCTTTGGTCTGTTTTTGTCACCTTTATTGGTTAATATACCCGAATCAGAGTATGTTCTTATATATTGCTTTCCGCTTCTAAGCTCTACTATATCTTGCCCTGGTTCTTCGGACGAATTTGTGTTGTCTTCTTTTTGCATAGACTCTTGTTTGCTGCTTGATCCTTCGAAAACTTCGTTGTCTAAATCTTGTTCTTGGTTTTTTACTGGATCAGTGACAACTTCTTCTTTATCTGCTTCAAAAATTGGGTCTGGGTGATCCAGCGTAAATGAGTTAATTCGTACCAGAAAATCCTCTAAATTCTTTGTAGTGGGATTTTTGGGGTTGAGTGGGCCATATATCTGTTTCTCTAGGTATGTTTGTCTTCCTACTTCTTTGTTTGGAAGGTAGGTTCGAATTGCGGCTGCGCCAAATTATGTTGGGGTTTTCTGGGGTTTTGATCAAAGGACATATAATCATTCACGAAAATCGATATTTGGTTGGGACGTTTCAATGTGATACTCGGAAATAATGGTACATAACGTTTATTCTCTTTTTTCTAATGATTACAATGGCGGGTTTACTCTCGGAAAGTTAGTATGCTGCTGAGCTCTTTCTTACATCATTTCCTGCTTGAGGGTCTTCTTCAGCTGTCGGTAGTTTCTTCGCTCCATTTTCAGCTCGTTGATCTTCTGGCTGGCTATTCTTCTGGCTTCCTTAGTACTTGCTAGGATGAGTTCTCTTTGTGCCTCCTGAAGCTTCCGCTTGAAGTAAGCCTCCGAACCAGACTTCTGTTTCTTCGCTGGGGGTGGATTAACTTCCTTAGGACGTCGTTCAAGTTGACGCTGACGATACTCCTCGATGGTAATCGGTCTGGGGCCAGCTGCCGGATTCTTCAATGCTTCCTTGAGATTAGGATTTTCTCCGCTTGACATAACCAACTCCCCTACTCGGAGAGAACTGAGGTCTACTAGGACCTTTCAGTGTTTCGGTGTTGACTACTAGGTCAATTCACCCAAAAAGAACGGAGTTCTTCTGTTGAATTCTGCAGGGAGACGATGTCTTCCTTCAGAATTGGCTGGAGAAGCAATGTCTTCCTTCAAGATGTCCGTAGAGGCAATGTCTTCCTTCAGAGTTGGCTGGAGAAGCAATGTCTTCCTTCAGAATTGGCTGTGGAGGTGATGTCTTCCTTCTAAAGATGTTTGTATGGGCAAGGTCTTCCTTCAAGACTCTTCTGGCACGCGAAGAAACGTCGTATTCCCGTGGCGGATCACTAACTGCCTAAATGTTTTCCGTTTCCCTGTTTTATACTGTTTTTCTTGCTTTGCACAGCATTTTCCACCGTGAGAATGTTCCTGAATGCGTCATGTCCAAGGCTACACGCGCGTAGTCAATTTTCATTGCGCGTGTAACCGTTTCTTGAACGTATGGGAACGGAATGTGAATTTCGCACGTTCCCATGCATTTTTGTCATTTCCCATGCATTTTTGACATTTTTTATGAAATTTGAAGACTCTGCCGGAGGTCGAAGTAGGTTCCCAAGAAAGTGGCATGCGACATTCATGGTGATAATATTTTGCAGACAGGGGCATTTCTCGTGGGTAAGTTTTTGTTCCGCATCTAAATAATGTTTCATGGTGATAATATTTTGCAGACAGGGGCATATCTCGTGGGTAAGTTTTTGTTCCGCATCTAAATAATGTTTTCTATTGCAGCTGACGTGGTGCATTCCGGGATGGCGTGATGTGGCGTCATTACGCCAGTTCTTTGTTGACGCGGCATTCCTCATGCTGGAATGGGTTATCTTGTGGCGTCATGCCTTCAGTTTGTTGTCGCGCGTCGCGAGTGTTGTATCGGTTAGGCGGTCGGCAGTTTATTAATTAGATGTCGAGTGATTGATTCCGATCGTGGTGATTGATCGTTAGTTCAATGGAACCGTTGTTTCAATTTAAGTGATAACAAACAAATTGATTCTCTTAAGTTTGTATTCGATTTCATGTTCGATTAGTTACTAAGTTTGTTTTGATTTGGTGTCTAATAAATATTTATAATTTCGGAATCGATGTTTTTAATATTGGCGTCCCTTATTGATTTCCTTTTGATTCTTTTGTGGATTTGAAATTTTGTGTGGTATTGGTTTTGTAACCTGCTTGATCGATTGATCATTAATTTGTGATTGATTTTTGTTTTTGTTCCTTTTTGTGGTTTTTGGTTTAAAACAGTTTTAGGTTTTTCTGTTACAATGTGCTTGTTTTCAAATAATCTGATCGATAGGTTATTGATTCCTGATTGGTTCTTGTTTTTGTTTTGGTTTGGGACGTTTTTAACTTTTAAGACTTCAACGTGTTTTTTGGTGTCGACTATTGTGATCGATCAGTTATTGATTTTTGATCAGTTTCTTGATGTTGTTCTTTTTTGGTGATTTTTTGGTTTGGAACAATTTTAAGTTTTCAGATTTCAACGTGTTTTTAGGTGTCGACTATTGTGATCGATCAGTTATTGATTTTCGATCAGTTTCTTGATTTTGTTTTTTTTTGGTGATTTTTGGGTTTGGAACAATTTTAAGTTTTCAGATTTCAACGTGTTTTTAGGTGTCGACTATTGTGATCGATCAGTTATTGATTTTCGATCAGTTTCTTGATTTTGTTCTTTTTTGGTGATTTTTGGGTTTGGAACAATTTTAAGTTTTCAGATTTCAACGTGTTTTTAGGTGTCGACTATTGTGATCGATCAGTTATTGATTTTCGATCAGTTTCTTGATTTTGTTCTTTTTTGGTGATTTTTGGGTTTGGAACAATTTTAAGTTTTCAGATTTCAACGTGTTTTTAGGTGTCGACTATTGTGATCGATCAGTTATTGATTTTCGATCAGTTTCTTGATTTTGTTCTTTTTTGGTGATTTTTGGGTTTGGAACAATTTTAAGTTTTCAGATTTCAACGTGTTTTTAGGTGTCGACTATTGTGATCGTTCAGTTATTGATTTTCGATCAGTTTCTTGATTTTGTTCTTTTTTGGTGATTTTTGGGTTTGGAACAATTTTAAGTTTTCAGATTACAACGTGTTTTTTGGTGTCGACTATTGTGATCGATCAGTTATTGATTTTCGATCGACCTGGTTACAAGCCCATTAGTACATATGCTGCTTTATAGTATTCATTGAATCAACTTTAGAGAACTTCAAACGTACTTCAATGGGATTGATGATTCAAGGTCATGACAGTAGCCATTGCGACAAAGTTCAAAAGAGACCTAGTTTTCCTAAGAGTGGAAAATATAATCCTATTTTTGTTTTCTATCGCTTCCTTCAAGTTATCCAATTACGCGATAGCGGGTAGGAAAATTAATTTTAAAAGCGTTTCAAAGGCCAAGTGGTCACACATTGGCTGAAGGTTACCTGGGATTCTTATTGTCAAAAAATGTTCTCCCTGTTGTGATACGGCGCATGACCTAAAAAGAAATGAAATTAGAAGAGATGATAAATGCACTGCACACATCACCGCATAACCAAACCTAAAAGAGCATAGAATGTATGTAGTTATTTATTTATATAGTCACTATACTCACCACCAGCAAAAACCACAACAAATATGAAATGTTATGCCGCATAAGCAAACCTCAAAAGCATAAGTAAATAACTACACTCCACTGCACTCACCATAGTCATGACCGTAGCAACACTGCAATCATATGATGTTCCGCATAAATCAACCTAAAAACATAAATTCACGTAACTAAATGATTTCACAATACTTACCTGTCATTACCTTAACCGAGACGTCAAAATGAAACACATGTCGAAACGTAAACAACTCACATGATCAGTTCTAAAAAACTTGACTAATCACCGGTAGATGGCGCCTCGGCACACAAAGTGGATTTTGTAAACACATGGCAACCACGCAAAAACGGAGCTAAGTCCTGGTTCCATGGAATATAACGAGAGAAAAATTTGGAGAAATCTTTCGTAGCAACTGGATCAATCGACACCCATAGGTGTGCCCGTGAGTGGGCGCAACTCATCTTTAACCAACTTTGGAAGGAAATTCCGTACCGAACACGGTTCTTGAAACCTATCGGTGGAGGAAGAGAACTTAGAGTTGAAAGTGGCTCTTGAAGCCCACCAAATGCGGTTCCAAGTAAAACACCATTCCGTACACGGTTGTAGAAACCTATTGGTGTAGGAATAGAAGTTCTAGTTGAAAGTGTTTCTTGTAACCCATCAACAGTGGTTCATGGGACAGAACGAAGTACCACCGCTAATCGAAGAGGCTTTGCGGGACTTAAGGGTCGGACCTAGGCCCGTTTCGCTAGAGAGCATTTTAGTAATTATCAGCTGGAACATGTTTACAGGAAATGGATGAATTGTATTAGAAATTGAAATAATGGAATATTCCTGAGAAGTAAATTAAGACGAATTTTAAACTCGGACCATGATTTTAGTTACAAGAAATAATTGGATTGTGCTAGTTATAAAAATTGAAATAATGGAATATTTCTGAGAAGTGAATTAAGAAGAATTGTAAACTCTGATCTTGATGTTAAATACAAGAAATAATTGGATTGCATTAGTTATTAGAAATCGAAATAATGGAATATTCCAGAGAAATAAACTAAGAGGAATATTAAACTCTGATCTTGATGTTAGTTACAAGAAAAAATTGGAATATATTAGTTATTAGAAATTATAATAATGGAATATTCCAGAGAAGTAAACTAAGAGGAATTGTAAACTCTGATATTGATGTGAGTTACAAGAAATAATTGGATTGTATTAGTTATTAGTAATTTAAATAATGGAATATTCCGTAGAAGTAAATTAAGAGGAATTGTCAACGCTGATCTTGATGTTAATTACAAGAAATAATTTAATTGTATTAGCTAAGGAAATTGTATTAACTAAATTGTTGAGCAATAAACAGATGATTCAATCAACCTAAAATTGCATTTAAAGCCTACTTTCAACATAAGTTTGACATATCAAAAAATAAATTATAACAACTATATTTAAGAAAAATATATTATAACATACCGGCTAGGTCGTAGTAACTGATTATTTTCCATTTGCTGGTGAAAAATTTCAATCTTCCTATTTCTTCGAAGTATACGCCCCCCGTAGAGGTGAGGGTAGTAGAGTTAGGACGTAAGGTTCTTGCCATAAGGGCGAGAATTTGTTGTCTGTTGCAGGGCTGCCAACTCCAAAAAATATATTATGCCAAATCGGGGTTCAAAAAATGCTAAAAATATGCTAAGGGTGTTCAAAAAGTGCTAAAAAATATGCTTATTACCGCGTTTACACCGACCAAAATCTAGTAGATTTCGTGAGATGATTTGATAAATCTCCTCACCCGTTTACACTGCCAATGAGGAGATTTAGTTTGACACTTTAGAAGTTTGGTCTCTATTGCGTCCCTAGGCAAACTTAAATTCGTTAACTGGGTAGTGGTTGCAAAATCCTTTCAAATGTACAAGTGTTAAGAATTTTAAGTGCCTATGACACTTATCTCATTTTTCCTCAATCCATCCTAAATATTTGAATTCTGGAACAAAGACTTAGTTTGAAAACAACAAGATAAGGAGAAAGGACACAGGGACAACATGCATACAAAAACAACTTCAACTAAACTTCTGTTTTGAGATTCCCGCTATTTAACGATTACTAAAAAGTATGAAGAATATAGGTACATTCCATGAGTCCTTGCCTATTACTTGGCCCGTATTTGGTTTGTTTACCTTGTTCTTTGTGTGGACTTGAACTTTATTGCCCTTCAACGACCAGCCAAAACAGAATTATCCCTTGGTTAACAACGCAAGTTTTAAGCGGTTTTGGAATTTGGTTTTGTTTTTAATTACGTTATCTGCACTCCAGGCTAATGGCTAGATGGTTGTACGTCTTAAAGAAATTGTAATGCTAGCTGATCAGAAAAAATGCTAAGAAAATGCTATATGCTAAATTGAATTTTTCCATGCTGCGTCGCTTGATAAAATGCTAAATTTAGCCATAAAAATGCTAAATTGGCAGCCCTGGTCTGTTGTTCTTGTTTTTGAAGGACCAGATCACCTATTTCAAACAATTTTTCTTGTGTCCCCTTGTCGTAGTTTAGTTCAGACCGCTCTTTATTGGAGTTTACTCTCCTTAAGAAACGATATACAAGGCCCGTGGTAATAAAATATGAATAATATGAAATCAAGGCAAAGAGACGACATAAAACATATCCTGCGAGAGAATGAGAAAGAAGAGGCATATACAGTCTTTCTGAAAACTAAACCTAAAGTCAACATTTTAATCAAGACAACCAGCCAATCAGAATCGCCAGCAACACAAAAATTTCGCCACTACACGAGATTACGGTAATCCAGTTGCGTGCCGGAGCTGACCCACAGATTTTTCATTATTTCTTATCGCGAATTGTTTAGCTATTTGGTGACAGTGCCAGAGTCATGCTTTGAGTTCATGGGCATAATTGTCGTAGTTGTACCCAATTTCAGAGCAGGACTTCAGGCGATTAGGGACTTCGATGGAAAAACCGTAAAGGTGTCCGTGTGGAGAATAATTATCCAGATTGTGTTTAGAGGATCTTTCTCTATGCAGGTACTGTGGTATTCCACTAGTGTTCGATGACTTCTCTCTAGGGCTCTGTTAGACTGAGGGTGGTAAGTAGTTATTTTCAGCATCTTGATCCTTAGGAGTTTTGAGACTTCTTGAAACATTCCCGTGATTAGGTTAGCACCTCGATCAGTCAAGATAATTTTGGGTATCCCGTGTCTGCATATGATCGCAGTAGTGAACACTTCGGCGAAGGTGGTTGATTAGGCATTAGGAATAGAAATTGCCTCTGGAAATTTTGTCATATCGTCCTGGAAAGCTAGGAGGTATTTATTTCTTAGGTATGAAACGGTTAGTGGTCCCACGACATCTAAATAAACTCTGTCGAAACTTTCGAGACATCTAAATAAACTCTTTTTTGTCTAAATAAACTACAACTCATTGAAGTTATTTTCATAGGAATCTTAGGATTTCGGGATACTTTATTTATCTGGCACTGTTTACAATTCCTGATAAATGTTGCAACAGCTTGGGTCATTGCTTCCCAACAAAAATGTTTTTCAATCCTCTTCAAGGTCCGAGATACATCTTGATGACCCCCCGTGGGAAGCGGGTGGAAATCCTTTATTATTTGCTCCCTTTCCCTAGGGTCGCCTAGGTAGCTAATTGTTTCGATACGGAGTTGTTGTGATACAAGAAATCCCCCCTGTTCCCGAACACTCGCAAATATCTCCAAACAACTCCAACACACTGAGTGTTCCTAAATGTCTCTGACCATTCCTGAATGGGTTTAGATACACCCCAATAGTCCCAAATATTCGCAAAACACCCAATTCACCCCGAAAATACGCCCAGTATAGCCCAAAATACCTCAAATCCATTCTGAATGACCTTGACCAACCTCAACAAACAAATTCATTCAAGTCAAAATAAACAAACACAGAAAACGTAAATAAAACTTACCTACCCCAACATATAATCCGAGCCACTCGCGAGCGATAAACAAGTACGCCACTACTCGCGCCACATCAACAAAATATGCTGACTCGGCAGAATGGCCAGAACAGAAGAAGCGCACCAACACTTACGCCAGTCAACATAAATTGCTGACTCCACAGATTGAACGTTCGAGCAACAACTGTAATCAGACACGGACCAAATGACTTGGTCGATTACAATTGTTTTAATTACAGGTGAAGACACGTGCCTAGAAAGGTACATTCCATTGTGACAGAGGGAAATGACACGAAATATGGAATGGAATGTGCAACCTACGGGAGAATGGCATGTAGGAACATTGGAATGCAGGTAAATGACACGAAATGTGCATCGGAAGGCGCAAGTTACAGGTGAATGGCATAAACGGCCAATTAAACTAAGAATATGACCTGACAGTAGATGGACGATCAACCAGACGCTGATCTAGGCAATATTGGCGGGTCATCGGCTGCTCATTCAGCAGAAAAATAATATAAAAACCGACCCGAAATACAGAAGGAGTCAGTTCTGGAGCCCGATCTGAGGAAGATGCTACTTATATCGCCAGAAGCCGAAGACACCGAAGACGTGAAGGCCACGGAAGATCCCGAAGACGCCGAAGATCCCGAAGACACCGAAGACCTCTGAAGACACCGAAGACCTCTGAATACATCGAGGACGCCGAAGACTCCCAGGGACACAGAAAACTCCGAAGTCCCCGGAAGACCCCTGAAGACACCGAAGACGCCGAAGACTCCCAAAGACACAGAAGACTCCGAAGACCCCGGAAGACCCCTGAGAACGCCGTTGGCCCCCGAAAGCATGTGGGAAGCATCAAGTAAAAATAAATCATAAACAAATCGGTGGGCAGGTTTCCGACCTAACACCTTGTGCTCAAACCGGCTCCTGGGCTGGAGGGCGAATTTAATACGTTTAAATAACAATCACTTACATCAAAGCAATAATACGTCAAACTAATAAGTAAATAAAATTAGTACAAAAATATCGTGATAAAAATAAACACTAACATATAACAATATTATAATAATAGAGTAATTTAATAATATAGCAATCCGGTATTAATCAATAACCAAACTACTTCCCTAATAAAACGCGAATATAATATCTGTAAAAGGGGTAGCTAATGCGACACCAAGTCACTAGAGTATCACCGAACAGGTCTGAATAAAGGAGATTGGATTGGAAGAGGCACTCAAAGATCCCCGAGCTGGTCCGCGTCCAATATCGCTGGACGAGTATCGACGGCGAAATCCAGCGCCCCATCAATTCATCGAGGCTCCAGGACAACCACAAAAGAAGAAGAAGACAGGCGTAGAGGCTCGATTCCGTCGAGAAATCAAAGAGGCTATCAGGAGCTGGGTGCTATCCCCTAACAAGGAGGCGCGCATAGCCGCTAGCAGAAAGATTGACCAGTTGAAACAGGACCGGCGCAACTACAGAAACCAGAAGTTGAAGCAGAAGAAGATGTTGGCAAAGAATGGAAACCAAAAGTAATTTATGTATAAGAGTCAATAAATAAATGTACAAGTAACAGAGAAATATTGAATTTTAATGCCCTTGGTCACCCACGATTCCCTAAAAGAGGGAAAATACATAACAGAGTATTGTGTTGAGTATTGTCGCGTTACGAATTCTATCTTTCAGGGTCATTAGGGTCTGCAGTTTCTGTTTCGGGATAATTATGTGTAGTGTCTTCAGGTTTTTTTCTACGGCAAGGGTTACGAATTTAGAGAGGGTTGTTTTAAGATCGTCCTCATCCGGAGGAGTGCGAAGGGGAAGAATGTCGACCACAATGTTGGATTCTCCGAAAGTAAATATTTTGGATTCGTGTGAGAAATCGATTTCGCTCCAATCGAGAGTGAGTATGGCGGCTAACCGTCGTTCAAAATTAGTACCCCTTGAGGGCAAGATAAAGAATTTGGTTCGGACAAGTTCAGACAGTAAAAGACAGTTCCGATAAGGGAAGCTGATGAGTGTTCGATTCGGGCCTCATTTTGTGCCTTTGGGTCTAGACTTTCAGTGGTTTTGGCCTGACTTATTGTTCTCGCGTAGAAGGAGGTAATATTTTTAGAGTCAATTTGTTTCTCGGTTTTATCTTTCTCGAGAGTTTTAATTTGTGGTTCCGCATTTACTCCACTTAGGGCATCGGCATTTGTATTCTACTAGAGCTAGGTCCCTGGCATCAGCCGTGAAGAAAAATTGCCGCGAAAAGTCGCTACATGTTAAGATGGGGGTAATTATTAATTTTTATTTTCGGTTTGTGAAGGCTTCGTCACAAGGGGCATCAAATTTGAAGGGTACGTCCTTCATTAAGTGCCTTGTCAAGTGCTTAGCGATGTTGGAGAAATTAGGGATAAATCGGCGATATCATCCGATATATCGGAGAAAGGCTCTGATATCCTTTAGGTCTCGGATATGTTATGACTGCTGCTATCTTTCCTGGATCGAGTTTGATACCATTTTCCGTAATCAAGTTTCCCAGATACATAATCTCTTTCCGAAGAAACTGCCATATTTCTGCCTGCACCTTTAGTTTGAACTCGCGTTATCGTTGGAATACAGCAATGAGCCTGTTGTTGTGTTGGGATAAATTATAGCCATGGATGACAATGTCGTCCATGTACATGAAGCAGTGAGTTCCTTGTAATTCAAACGAGATATTGTTCATGGTTCTTTGGAATGTAGCGGGAGCTCCTTTCAGACCGGACTGGCATTCGATTGTATTCGTAATAACCATAAGGCGTACTGAAGGCTGTCTTTTTCCCGATCCCTCTCATCCATTCTTATCTGGTTGAATCCGCTGGCCAAGTCGAGCGTCGTGTAATACTTTGACTTCCCAAGTTGGGCCAGTATGTCGGTTATAGTAGTAAGTAGTGTAACCAAAATTTTATACAAGAAAGTTTTATTCATTTTGTATGAGTTCAAGGGATAATCAGTCTATAGTAAAAGACTGCGTTTGGGTTATGATACATCCAGATTGCGTTTAGAAATAAGAACGTAACCCATTGGATAAGAAAACGACAAATTTTACCAAACAAAAGCGTGTAACTGAAAATGGTACACTTAAAATTTTAAGTAGCGGCCAAGCGCTAAAACTGATATTATAGAATACAGTCAAAAAACAGAACAGGGCATCACTGGTCTTAAAGAAAACTCACTTTCAATGCCAGGAAAGTAGTTTTTAAGGAGCAAACAGGACAGTTTCCATATTAGAATGTTACTGTTATTACAGTGAAAAAGCGTTACAGTACAAGTGAAAAGTGAAAGTGAACTCAATATTTATTACCGTTATCTTTATTGTTATCCGCTATGTATAACACAAAATAAAATCGTGCAAAACGTGTGACGATGACTAGTCTAAAGAAACTGAAAGGCACAGTCAAGGTCCGCGCCGTATATTTTCCGTGAAACTTTGGGATAAAATTATAAAAAGTGTTTCGTATTAGTATGTACTTACCATAAATCAATGTCTTTTAAATACTGACTATATTGAGTAATACGGTGACAAAAAAGATAAATCACATGCTTATTTTTTCGTGCCTTTTTCATTTCTCCTTCAATGCTGCCGTAGCTCTGACATTTAATCGGCACTGGACACTTTAGGATTTTTTGAATTCGATTTGATGCCAGCTCTCTTTGGTTTGCATTTTATTCAATTCGGCCCATATTTACGACTGACATGACCCGATTTTTTTAATTGTTTTTCCAAATTTCAATTTAACACCGATTGTTACTAAAACTTCAGCGATTGTTTTTATTGTTTTACTTCGGGTCCTGGTAGCTTTTCTCAAACTCCTTACAATGACTCCCGAACGAGCGTCCTACATAGTTCTCACGCTACACTGATTTATAATTTTACGCAACGCTTATTAACAACAATCATGCGTGTGTGAACTAGCCCCATGACGTCACGTGCGAAACTAATGCCACACGATAATCACGTACAGAAATTGTATATCCATTGAAATCTCAACAGTTGTTATCGCATTATAAACCTCGTAGCTATTGACGATTGAAATCTGTCGGTAAATTGTACCCAAAAAAGTTTGACTGGCTATCAGTGTACTTAACGAGGGAAAAGACGTTTTAACGTCAAAAAAATTACAACAAAATTTTCGTAATAATATTTTCTTTCATTATCAAGCCATTAATTACAATGGTTATGGAGAGTTGTACGGTTACAGAATAGATAAATCACAAGTTAATATTTTCCCGCCGTTTTTTATTCCTTCCTCGATGTCGCCGTAGCTCTCACACTTGCTCGACACAGAACATTTTTGGATTTAATATTTGTTTTGATGCGGGTTTTCTCCGATTTGAGTTTTTTATGATTCGGTGCATATCTACGCCTCATTTGAGACGATATCTTCCATATTTTTTCGATTTTCAAATTCGTGATGATTTTTGCCTATATTTCGCAGGATATTTTTATTGTTGGTCCTGGTAACTCTTTTCATGCTCTTAATGTTGATTACTTAATCATTGTCCTAGCTTAACGTGTTCTCACGCTACACTCATAAATATCCTCACACAATGCTAAATAACAACAATCACGCGTGGGTGCTTAGACGAGCTCGATGCCGTCACCGGAAAAACAAGTGCCATACAATACATACGTATAAACAGGTTCTATTCATTGTGATATCAATCGTTGTTATCGCGTTATTAGTCAAGTATAACGAATGTAAGACTGGCTACCAATGTACATACTCAACGAGAAGAAGGACGTTTTTACGTCAAAAGAACGTCCAGCGCTCGTGTGTGTGATCTGTGGAGTTCCTGTGCATTAGAATTGCTACGAACGAAGAAAAACGATCATCAAATTAAAAGGGGCTGTAGTTATATGCAATGAACACGTATAAGACGAAAACCTGACCTCCAAAAAGCCTTAACAAATAAGGAAATACAAGCAATAACAAGATATTTACTGAATTGCGCGATTTGCGTTCCCGTACGAAACGGAAAATTGTGAGAAAATTATTCGCACCAGCGAAAATCATACTGATTTTTACTGAAATTGCGAGTTGGTGTTTCCGCGCGGAGCGGAAAACAGGGGAAGTGCCTGTGCGAGAAGTTTTCTCAAAATTTTCTGTTCCGCGCGGGAGTGCAAAACTCTCAAGTTCAGTAAATATCAGTAAGCACCAACGAAAATCATACTGATTTTTACTGAAATTGAGAGGTGCGTTCCCGCGCGGAGCGGAAAACAGGGGAAATGCCTGTGCGAGAAGTTTTCTCAAAATTTTCCGTTCCGCGCGGGAACGCAAAACGTACGGAACGAAAAATTCTGAGAAGATTATTCGCACCAGCGAAAATCATACTGATTTTTACTGAAATTGAGAGCTGGCGTTCCCGCGCGGAGCGGAAAACAGGGGAAGTGCCTGTGCGAGAAGTTTTCTCAAAATTTTCTGTTCCGCGCGGGAGTGCAAAACTCTCAAGTTCAGTAAATATCAGTAAGCACCAGCGAAAATCATACTGATTTTTACTGAAATTGAGAGGTGCGTTCCCGCGCGGAGCGGAAAACAGGGGAAGTGCCTGTGCGAGAAGTTTTCTCAAAATTTTCCGTTCCGCGCGGGAACGCAAAACGTACGGAACGAAAAATTCTGAGAAGATTATTCGCACCAGCGAAAATCATACTGATTTTTACTGAAATTGAGAGGTGGCGTTCCCGCGCGGAGCGGAAAACAGGGGAACTGCCTGTGGGAGAAGTTTTCTCAAAATTTTCTGTTCCGCGCGGGAGTGCAAAACTCTCAAGTTCAGTAAATATCTGTAAGCACCAGCGAAAATCATACTGATTTTTACTGAAATTGAGAGGTGCGTTCCCGCGCGGAGCAGAAAACAGGGGAAGTGCCTGTGCGAGAAGTTTTCTCAAAATTTTCCGTTCCGCGCGGGAACGCAAAACTCTCAAGTTCAGTAAATATCTGTACTTAAGGTGCCTACAGACGATCATATTTCTATGATATTTCATCATATATATTATATGACGGAAAAATATGATGAAGCTGTACACACGGAATATGACATATTTCTATGATGTTTCATCATATATGTATATGACACAGAAATATGTCATATTATATGGTCGTGTGGACAGTTCATCATATATATGACATATAAATATGATGAAAATATATGATGAAGAGTGGCGCCAGTTTTAAATTTTAACTGTTTCTTTTCGAAACAGTATTGGACTTCAATATTTCTTTTTGTGACGAAACTAAATAATATTTATGCAGCAGGTAATTTCTTTGTGAATAAAAAGGAGTGCGGTAATTAGGAAAATAAACTATAATTTTTATATTTTATACATAATTTCCAAACAAAATTTAACATTCATCACTCATTTTATCTGCAATTTGTTCACTTCTATTATTCATGAAATACAATTTGTGTTTGACAACTTCGAAGAACACACAATATTAAAAACATATGTCATATTCAATTGTGTCGTGTGTACAGCAAAAATCGCTTTGTCATATATTTTCATCATAGAAAATTTACATCAGATTTTTCGTTATAATTTCAAGAACGTGTGTGTACAGCTCATCGTATAATATGTCATAGATATGATATGATACAAATATGTCATATAATATGATGTATTTTTCTATGATCGTCGTATATTTCTAATGTTGTGTGTTGTTCGAAGTTGTCAAACACACATTATATTTGTACCACACTCCTATTTTTTACAAAGAAATTACCTGCTGCCTAAATATTATTTTGTTTCGTCACAGACAGAAAAATTGAACCTCAAAACTATTTCCAAAACAAACAGTTAAAATTTAAAACGAAAATGGAAAAGAAAAATATGAAATATTTATATGTCATGTATATGATGAAACATCATAGAAATATGTCATATTTTTTCGTCATATTCCGTGTGTAGAGCTTCATTATATTTTTTCGTCATATATATGATGAAACATCATAGAAATATGAACGTCTGTAGGCACCTTTACTCGCAGAGGGACTTCTCCTCCGTAATTACTGGGTAAACTTTTAAAATTTTTTATGTTTGGTCTGTTCCCGTACTACAAAATCATACTGATATTTACAGAACTTGAGAGTTTTGCGTTCCCGCGTGAAACGGATAAAAGGGGAAGTGCCTGTGCGAGTAGTTTTCTCACAATTTTCTCTATTTTCCGTTCCGCGCGAGAACGCAAAACTCCCAAGCTCAGTAAAAATCAGTACTTACTTTGTGACATCCAAGGACGATGAGTTAATACGAAAATGCAAACATATAATATGGGATGAATCAACTATGGCCTCAGGGGTTGCCCTGAAAGCTGTTGACAAATTATTAAATGAAATAATGAGGAATTATCGCCCCTTCGGAGGTAAACCCATACAAGGATATAGTATTTATTCTAAGGATAGACTTGGCACCGGTAAATCCTGATTTGCGAAGAAGACAATTTCCAATTAAACTGGCTTTGACCATCAATAAGGCACACGGGCAAATCCTTGAAAAAGATGGATTGTTCTTACCAGAGCCTGTATTTGCTTATGGCTAATTATATGTAGCACTGTCAATAGTGCGAAAATGTTCGTGTGTCAAAATTAAAATATTAAATGGACCAGATCAAGGCAACCTCATACCAAGGCAGTCTTCACACGAAACATTGTGTAAAAGGAAATATTTTCCAAATAAGGACGGATTTATAAAACTTATAAAAATTAAAGCTAAATTAATGTGACTTAGTTCAATCCCAATGAAATATAAAAAGAGGATTATGCGGCAACATGCGAAAAGGCGTCCCCGTCCCTTACCCTTGGAGATAGCGTCGCTTTCTGCCAACGTTTTCGCGAAAACTTCCTATACATATTAGTTACATTTAATAATAATGAATGCACGGGACGCATAACAAATCTGAAAAGCCCAGTGCATCAAAGTTCCAACCTGATATTTAACATCTAACATCATGAATTCAACGAATTCAAGTTGACGTTTTATGATCAACATCCATCCTTTTTTTTGCCCGGGTATTACGGGCTTTTTTCTCTAGTACTCATATAAAAAACATGAATATGACTTCATAGAGAGCCAAAATGAAGTGTTACACCAATTAAACTCTACATTAACTGAAAAAAATGAACTTGTTATAGAAAAGTATAGAACCAACACACAATCCTACGCAAGAATTTTGAACTCACAACATATACACGAACCACAAAATTAGAAAGTACCGGCTTTAATCATTAAACCAAAAACAAAGCAAAACGCAGAACAAACTCTTCATGATTTGAACGAAACAATAAAAAACCTTAAAGTGGGAGTAAATAAAACATCAAAAAACAAAAAATTAAATGCAGAAAACAAGACCAAAACGAACAGATTAAGGAAAATATGAATGAACTATTTCCAGAAAAATTTACATGTGAGACTGAACAACGATGGAAATCAGTTCTTTAAATTGTCGAAATTAATCAAATATACATATGAACCCCACGAATTAAAAAAAGCAATCATACAACAAAAGTATCTAGAAAACATAAACGAAAACGAAATAGAAATAACATATATTAAACACGTGCAGAAGAAAACCACGTACACAGCATACATGCAGACAAGTCCACGAGTGTATGGAGAACTCATGCCAAAGAAGAAGATATACATAGGATTACAAGTCTGTAGAATATATAACCAGTTATATACGAGAACATGCTGGAAGTGCCAGGGGTATGGACACTCAGCAGCGAAATGTCAAACATATGCCTGTAAGTACTGCACAGGCGATCACGTCTCTGATGAATGCCAAAACAAAAATCCGAAAGACGTAGTCAAAGTCCGCGCCGTAGATTTTCCGTGAAAACTTCGGGATAAAATTTTAATAAGTGTTTCTCATTAGTATGTACTTAAATCAACCTCTTAATACAATGGTTGTATAGAGTAGTACGGTGACAGAATAGATAAGTCACAAGTTTATTATTTAACGCCTTTTTTTCATTTCTTCTTCGATGCTGCCGTAGCCCTGACACTTGAGCGGCACTGGGAATTTTAAGTTCCTAAAATTCGTTTTGATGCAAGCTTTCTCTGATTTGCGTTTTATTCAATTCCGCGCATATTTATGACACGTACAAAACGATATTTTTAATTTTTCGCAGTTTTCAATTTGATACCCTTTTTTTTATATTTCGGTAAATATGTTTCATGCTTTATTTTAGGTCCTTATAGCTCTTCTAAAGTTCTCTGCAATAGCAACCAAATCTACGTCCCAACACGCTTCACTAATTTATAGTCTTACCCAACGTTAATCAACAACAATCACTCGTAGGCTCTTACACTAGCCCGATGACCTCACGGGCAAAACAAACTCTGCACGATAAACACGTGCAAGCATGCTCTATGCATAGGGTCCTCGACCGTTGTTATCGCATTATGAGCGTCGTAGTTATTAGCGATTGAATTCTGACTATATATTTTACCGCAAGAAAGTTTGACTTCCTATCAGCCTAACTAACGTGCCAAAAGGCATTTTCACGTCGAAAAATTATAATAAGTGTTCCGTACTAATATCTTCTCTTATTATTAGTCTCTTAAATACAATCATTATATATAGTAGCAGGGTTACAGGATAGATAAATCACAAGTTTATAGTTTTGCGCCGTTTTTTTCATTTTTTCTTCGATGCCGGCGCAGCTCTAACAATGGCTCGGCAATAAGCATTTCTGGTTTTTCAAATTCGTTTTGTTGCGAGTTTTCTCCGATTTGAGTTTTTTACAATTTGGTGCATATTTATGACTCATATGAGACGATATCTTTCACTTTTTTTAAATTTTTATTTATTTATATTTCGGCCAATATTTTTATTGTTTCACTTCACACCCTGGTACTTCATTTCAAATCCTTTACAACGACGTCTAAATCAACATCCTAGCCTAACGCGTTCTCACGCCTCACCTAAAAACAACAATCACGCATAGGCGCTTACACTAGCTCGATGATGTTACTGGCAAAACAAACGCCGCACAATAAATCTATATATAAATAGGCGACACGTTTTTTTGTTACCCCTTTTACAGGAAACCATGTGGACTTACCGGGAAAAAAATTATACCATTCGAAAGATTAATTTTTCCTCTATGTGCATCACCTAATGCTTTTCCTCAAATTTAGTTATAAATTTGTTTAATTTTAAATTGAAACTAAAAAATTCAATGGGATAGTATGTGTGAATTGCGCACACGCATAGCGTAGATGATGCTCTTGGGAAGAATGTATGCATGTGATTGTTTTGCTTTTTGCCTGCAACCATATGATGATTAACCATATGACAATCCAGACAATCCCCTCACGATTGTCTGTGGGCATATGTTCATTCTTTTGCTTTTTGCTTTGAAGAAGGCAATCTTTGGCTAATAAAATTGCATTTTTCCAGACAAAAGCCAAAACAATGCACATATGACCACAAACAATAATATGGATGCATTACCACAGATAAATTTAAGGCCATCGTTTACTTATACCATTATTTTTTGCTAATGTGATAAAAATATATGCAAATTTTATATAAAAAAATAAAGAAAGTCATAATTTTAAAAATATCTCTAGCAAACGCGAACTTAACTTTCACAGATATTTATGGAAAGTGAGCGAAAGTTTGAATTTTATCAAACTTCCTAACTTTTCTATGGACTCACATTGGAAAACATAGCTTAGAGAAATATGATAGATGGCCAAAAGTTGGGAAGTGACAAAATAATGGGGGTTGGTCATGTATATAAACCTCCTAGAATGCTTTATTTAGCTACTACGAGCAAAAAACTATTAAAAATGCAAAATCTGAATTATATCATACATCCAAACCTTCGTCTGCACAACTTTAACACCTCAATTTAGAGAAAAAAGAAAAGGTAGAAAATAAAAGTTTGTTTGTTTGAACAGAAGTTAAAGGTATATTTTATCTACAATATATATTTCTCAGAACTTCATAATTTAGTTAAAAACCAAATGATCCACGGTCCATGTGGTTTATTGAATCGTATCCCCGTCTGTATGAGAGATGGAAATTCAGCAAAAGCTTTTCTTAAGGCTTTTAATATACAACTCAGGCCAATGTTAGATGCGCCGTGTTAATGGTATAATAGTTAACTTTCGTGGTCACTCTGTTGACAACCGTTATGTTGTTCCTTAAAATACATATCTCTTAGCGTTTGATTGCCACTAAAATGTGGAAGTTCTTGGCACAGATAAGAGCCTAAAATATATCTACAAATATGTTCATAAGGGATACGACTATGCCAAAGTTCATATAGATGAAATCGAAAGCTTTTTGTCCGGCCACTATATTGGATCTACGGAAGCAAATTGGCGCATAAATTATTATCCAATGCATGACCAGTCACATAATACATTGTAGTTCGACTTGAATGTCACTTGCCTCACCGGCAAAATGTAGTCTTTAATGAAGGAAATGTTCAGCAAGCTCTTCAAAATCACAGCAGAACAAAATTGACTCCATTCTTTGAAGTCAATCAAATTGAAGTGTACCAAAGTGCCAATGCCGAGCAGCGTTCCGCTTTTGATTTAGTTTTACAGGAGGTATTAAATAGTAATAATGATTGTTATATTTTTTGTCTTACAGCACATGCTGGTTGGTGTAAGACTTTTGTCCAAACCTCAATTTTCCACAAATGGAATTCTTTGAACATCCAATGTATTGCGTGTGCTTTCAGTGGTATTGCATCCACTCCTTTAATGCAAGATAGAATTCTCCAAAACGTTTTCAAAAAGCTCATACCCATTTTAGAGAATTCCGCAACAAGCCTCTCTGTAAAAAGTGAACAAGCTCAGTTCATAAGATCTGCATCTATCATTATCACAGATGAAATTTCAATATGTGATCTAAACTTTACGGAGGTAAGACTATTATACTCTGTGGAGATTTTTGGCGAACATTGCCAGTTGGTCCTACCTCATGGTACACGTGTACCACTTTTTGAGAATTGCCTTGCTTCATGGTCCGTATTTTCGATATTCCACAAAATAACTTTAACTCAAACCATGAGAGCTTTACCTCATGAAATAGAATTCGTTTAATTTCTTAATTATTCAGGTAAACTTCTGACATTTTCCTTTGAAAGAACTCAATTTCCCGTCATTCTGGCTTTTGCCATGACAGTTAATAAATCCCAGGGGAAAATGTTTCAAAAAGTAAGAATATCACTAAGACAAACTGTATATCCTCACGGACAATATTATGTTGCAGCCAGTATAGTAGAGCTATATATCTGAAACACCAGCGCAAGGTTATAGCAGAAGTTATTGAATTTTTGCAAAAAGTATTGTTTATGAGGAACTTTAAGATCTTTTTGAATTCGCAACTGTATGCGCTAGGTTTTTGATAGTTGTAGGTGGGGCCTCATTCAATAAAGCTGTACGTTGACGTGCTGAATGAGCTTAAATGATTGCAACTGCAGTCTGAACTAAATCATCTGTTTACTGACAATGCTACTGTATATGGAAAGCCATGCGCGAGCTATTAGAGTGAGCGTAGCGAACAACGGGGATTTGCGAGCGTAGCGAGCAGGGGGCTCCCCCCTTGTACGTACAAATATGCTGCATCCACTGTGACCTCAACCCTTGTTATCGCATTATTGTTCTCGGCAGCTATTAGCGATTGAAAAATGACACTGTTTGGCAACACAAGAATGTTAGACTGGCTACCAATGTACATACTCAGCGAGAAGAAAGATGTGTTCACGTCAAAAAATATGCATAAACTGTAAGAGCGCAAATGAGAAATAAAAAACTCTGAGAAACAGGCGACACCAACGTTCCCTCTTATTTTTTTCACGCTGCGCGAAAAAATAACGTTCTGTGCCCATATTTTGGAAAGTAACCACATTGTGCGCAAGAGAAAATTTTGTTTTGGTAAATTAAGACTTTTTATTTTTATAAGAATTTTTTTATTATTAGACAAAGAAATTACATTTTAGATTAATTACCTCGTCGATCTTTACTATTTTTCCAAAAATTGAAAACTTTTTGTACATCAATTTTGTTTCCACGCTTTAAATATAATTTAATACGCATGAGATAGTCCAAATGAAATGTCACCAGTCTGTTTCTGGCCTTTGTTTTAATGGCATTCATTTGACCAAACCCACGCTCGCAATCTGCACTGGATGCTTGAAAGGATGCAGAAATGTCTATTAAAGAGGAAAGCTCTTGAAACTCCTCCTCCTTGTTGACAAGGTCTACCATATCCTCGGAACTGCTTACGACGTTAGAGTTAAATTTGGTTTGGTATAAAAATTTAAAATTCGAATATTGGCTTAGAATTTGCTTTTTCACTTCTTCACTATAGTTTGGAATAATTTTCGAGTATTTGTTAAGAAGATTCAGCAAGAGTTGGTTTCCAAAATTAAAATTGTTGTTGTTTGCAATTTCTATATGATGCAATGCAGCCCAGTCTTTAATTTCTTCTTCTGGAAATCTGCAATCTAGATGATCACATAGCTTTGTGATAAATTCAATAATTTCAGCAGTATTATCGCTTGTGTTAAGAAGTTTCATTGCTTCTTCGCTCCAAAAAATAGTTTCTCCAAGATACTGCTTTTTTTTGATAATAATCCTTTTTACGTGTTGATGAGCTTCCATAGGAGAAAGCACGCTTTTTGGAAAAATTTGCTCATTTTAGCTGTTCAGTTAAAATATCATTTGAAACTGTTAAAGCTAATTGGTTCAAAGAATAAGTAAGAGCCTTAACACAATATTTATAGATTGTGTAAGGATAATATATAAATATAAAATATTGGTCTAAATTTATCCACACCCTATGAACAGAACAGTATAAATTGCATAAAACTAGGGGAGATAGAATAATAAAGAGATACTTGAAGAAAATCTAATGAATTGCATATTACTAGGAAACTTACTTAAATTAAACTAAAGCTAGCAAATTGCATATTACTAGGCTAAATAAATATTTGTATTAGGTAATAATATATTTTTTAAACATTAAGCATAAATTCAGAATTAGGTTAAGCATGCATTCTTAAACTATCAATTAATAACAAAGGAAATGCTTTAGAGTACATGTACCTTTTTAAATTATGGTGGGATTAAAAACAAAGAAATAAATTTTGTATAAAAAGACTTAGTTGCAATAAAGAAGGACAGTCTGGATAAGACCGTTAAACATTAAAAGCTTTCTTTCAATCCATCTCACAAACGAGCAGCACTTCTGCACGAGTGAGTATGCCTATTTGCAGTCATGCAAAGGCGATCTTCATTACTACAAGCTAAAATACCAATCTTTATAATTATCAAACATTACAATTGGATCATTTGAATTTTCAACTTCACCTTTCAATACTCAATCAAAACATCATTATTTAGAATAAATGGAATCACTGCAAAGTGCCGTGAAAGCAATTTTACCTCATTGAGAGGTCTAAAACTCAAAACATCGCATTCCATTACTGCAGCTAAATCTTAAAATTTGCCTTTTTTCACAGATGTACACTGTTCTACTGAAAATTGTGTACACCGTTCTTAACAAAGTCTCTAGAGTTCTCATTAAAGGTATTCCCCTCCAAGCAACGTCAGTTCCAAGGTCTTTTCTGTGTTCCTTACAATGCTGAGCTGATAAATACGGAATATCTCGTTGTAGTATCTTTGCTACTCCATTATAACCACCCAGCATAACCGCACCTCCGTCCGAAGTCATCATTACCATGTAATCCATATCCAACTGAAAATCAGTGCAGAATTTTTTGATAGCTGCCACAATTGATAGAGCGTCGCAAGCACTTAACTGAATTATAGTTGCAAAAGAGGTTTTGTAATCAATGTTTGTTCTGAATTTTATGTAAATTATAAGCATTTTATGAACAGAAATATTTGTGCTCTCATCAATTATTAAGCAATGATATTGTGATTTTCTAATAGCATCAAAATCTTCATTCTGAACCACTTGGTTTATGCATTCCAAGAATTCAAAGGCATAATTTTTGCTTCGCCAACTTTCAGGAATTTTAACATATTTTGATACCATTATTGTCAAAATTATGTTGTCAATTAAAACTTTCACCATTTTTGGATTTGCCTTTTGTGTTCCAGCATTTGCTATTCGTACCTCACGATCTTTAGTAGTCTCAGTAATCAGTCGAACTCATCCAACACATCTAACAGTTGTAAGAATTTCAACCGCTTCAATGTGTGTTTTGTGATTTAGATGACGTTTCAGATAATCCAATTTCCAATTATCCCACTTTTTCCCAATGGAAAAATCTCCTTCTACTTTCGCTTCGGTACAATATTTGAACTTAGTTGTGCTTTCTTCTTCATTGAATTCGAATATAAGTTAATAAATTAAAGACTCAGATTAGTTTAAAACTGAACTTTATTTTCTTGCATCAACATGCTTGGTTTTAATCTAAATCGCGACTGACTTGCTTTCCGAAATTATTACAATTTTTATTATTGAATTTTGCTTACAACTAAATTTTGCCCGTGGGAACTGTCTGGCCGAAAAGGTTTTGAACGGAAGCAAGGGTTCATATTTCGCGTTTCCAGAATGCTGGAATTATTTGATCGCGCATAATTTTCACGCGCGTGTTGGATGCGCGTGTTGGATCCGCGTGACGGATGCGCGTGTTAGATTTATGTTGTTAACTTATATAATCTAGTTTCACATGGTCGAGTTCACGTGAAGTTGGTATTTTAGTCTTAACAAGTTGCAAAAGTCAAGCGGGTTTGAAATTTGGACATACTTTCTTGGATATTGACGCAGGTTGACTTGAGGAGTTTCTTTTTGACATCTGCTTAGCACAGTATATAATTCGTAAAAAATATTAACTTTATTCGGTTGATGTTCGAAATATAATAAATATTATTTTCCTTATCCCTACAAAACTCCCTCTCCTGTAAATCCTTATCTACAGAGATAAACCTAAATAAACATGAAGTGAACCAAATTCTACGACGCATTCCATCAAGATAAGCAAACGTTCCTGGACAAATCCTCAAGAGACAAAATTAAGGCGACGCAAGAAAAACAAAATGCAATGATCGCATACAATCAGCCCACTTAATAACAAAGACCCTAAGCACTGATCTACTCCAGCCAAACTCCTCCTCAAGGAAAACAAAATTTTGACAAAACACAAGGGAAACATAATTTTTTTTACGCATTTTCTTTATTTTTCTCACAACTTGGATCGATATTAAAAATTATTTTAAAAAAACGGTCATTAATAAAAAAAAAAATTCGCGAGCAATTGGCTTATGCGCGCAGCATGGAATGCTGTGAGCAACAAATTATTTTTTATGCGCGCAGCTTAAAAGGAACGTTGGTCAACACATAGCCTCTGATGAATATATATGTGAATCATTTAATGAGAGAAATCGATACATTATTTCTAGGACTGGTTTTCCTGCTGGGGAGATAATTGAATAACGCCTAAATATTTTCGATCCAATAAACGAAAATTACGAAAACTTCAAAACTACCAAAACAGAAAATCTACGAGATTACAAAACGTTACTGCAAGCAGGAGAAGAAGGACTGACAATAATACATTTAAACATCTGAAGTATAAACAGACATTTCGAGGAGCTCTTGGCGATGATTCATTAACTTGACATACCTGACGAGATAGTTTGTACAGAAACTAGGCAAATAGACGAAAACTTATTCCAAATACCTGGTTACTCAATACACTACAACAGAGGAAACTTAAATCAAAATGACGGAGTAGTAACTTACGTCAAACGAACCCTCATGGATGAACATCAAATCGAGTACATAGGGGAAACTGGGATAAATATAAAAAAAAATTAAGAAGAGCAACCCTGATAACGAAATTTTCTCAATCTATAAATCACCAACAATAAAAAAACTGGAATTTATAGATCACTTGGAGGTATTTTTGAATAACAAAAATGTACATTCAACCTCAGAGAAAGTCCTCATTGGGGACCTGAATATTGACCTCATAGAAGATACTATAACCATAAGTGCGTTCTTAAATGTACTAGCAGCATATGGATACATCTCAACAATTAAAATACCAACCAGAATAACAGAAACAACTTCAACCTGCATAGACCACTGTTTTATCAGAATTAACAGATCAACTGAAAATTAGACTGCTCCTGTTATTGAGACTAATATCACAGACCATTTTCCAATCACTATAAAAATCCCGACTGTGGGTAAGAAGAGAGAGGAAAATATGCCAGACAAACAAATAACCGTAAATCATAAAAAACTAAAAAACAACATGGCTCAAAAAGAACTATCGAGCATGTATCTATGCTATGAAGTAGATTACTGTGCAACCCTTCTATCCAGCACCATACAAGAAGCAGTAAGGGAAAGTCAAACCCAGAAGAAACAAACAACCCTGGATCACAACAAAACTCATAAAATCCATTGCACGAAGAGATAAATTACGTAAAATAGCCAACAAAACAAAAAACCCTGTAGACCAAGAAATATATCGAAGATTCACAAATCAGGAGATAGCCAAAAAATTGAAACGCTTAAGATCGAGCGAACTATTGCAACCACTTTTCTGCAAATTTCGGAAAAAATCTCGCAAAAAAATTCAAAAACAAACAATATTACCAAGACAATATTGAGGGAATTACAGACACCCTCTACTTACACCCAGATGGTGAAACCGAAATATACAAGGAAATAATGAGCCTCAAAGATGGAAAAAGCGCTGGTCATTACCGAATAACAACGAAATGCCTAAAAAACATAGCTGATTTAATAATAGAACCATTAGCACATATCGTAAACACTGCTTTTGGAATTGGGGTATTCCCTAGAATCTATAAAGAAGCAGTAATCAAAGCTATATACAAAGCTGGTCAAAAAGACGAAGTGGAAAACCATAGACCTATTTCACTTATTTCAAATTTGGCTAAAATAGTTGAAAAATGTCTATACCGAAGGATCGTACAATCCATAAATGAACATAACATCATAAGAATAAACAATTCTGATTCAGAGAAAACCAATCAACAGAAGATGCTCTAGCAGAATTCGCCGAAACTATATACCATAACATATTGACAAAAAACCGAAAAACCCAGTCAAGGTCCGCGCCTAAGATTTTCCGTGAAAACTTGGGAGCAAAATAATAAGAAGTATTTCTAACTAGTATGTACTTAAATCAAAGTCTCTCTCTATACAGTGATTATATAGAGAAATAGAGTGACAGAACAGATAAATCACAAGTTTATTTTTCGCGCCTATTTTCATTTCTTCTTTATTGCTGCCGTAGCTCTGGCATTTACTCGACACTGGACACTTAGGTTTTTTTGAATTCGGTTTGATGTGAGCCGTTTTTGGTTTGCGTTTTATTCAATTCGGCCTATATTTACGAGTCATAGGAGGAGATACTTTTAAATTTTTTTTTTCTTATACTTCAGCGAATCTTTTTATTGTTTCACTTCAGATCCTGATAGCTTTTTTCAAACTCTATACAACGACATCCGAACGAACGTCCTACATGATCGCATTCTCACGCTACTCTGATTTATAATTTTACGCAACGCTTATTAACAACAATCATGCGTAAGTGAACTAACCCGATGACGTCACGCGCAAAACCAATGCTACACGATAAACACGTACAGAAGTTCTCTATCCATTGTGACCTCAACAGTTGTTATCGCATTATTAGCCTCGTAGCTATTGGCGTTTGAAATCTGACGGTATATTGTACCGCAAGAAAGTTTGACTGGCTATCAGTGTACTTAACGAGCGACAAGACGTTTTAACGTCAAAAAAATTACAGCAAAATATTGGTACTAATATTTACTTTAATTATCAAACTATTAATTACAATGGTTATGGAAAGTAGTACGGTTACCGAATGGATAAATCACAAGTTTATTTTTTTCCGCCGTTTTTATACTGCTTCTTCGACGCCGCCGTAGCTTTCACACTTGCTAAGCACTGAACATTTTTGGTTTTTAATATTCGGTGTGATGCGGGTTTTCTCCGATTTTAGTTTTTTACAATTCGGTGATATATACGCCTCATATGAGACGATATCTTCAATATTTTTTCGATTTTCAAATTCATACCGATTTTTGCTTATATTTCGGTGAGTAATTTCATTGCTTCGCTTTAGGTCCTGGTAGCTTTTTTCATGTTCTTTACAATGATGCCCTAATCAACGTCCTAGCTTAACGTGTTCTTACGCTACGCTCATAAATATCTTCACGCTACGCTAAAAACAACAATCACGCGTAGGCGCTTACACTAGCCCGATGACGTCACTGGCAAAACAAGCGACATCCAATAAATAGGTACGAATGTGCTCCATCTTCCGTGACATCAACCGTTGTTATCGCATTATTAGTCTCGTAGTTATTAGCGATTGATAAATGACGGTGTTTTGTAACACAAGAATGCTAGCCTGGCTACCAATGTACATACTCAACGAGAAGAAAGACGTTTTCACGTCAAAAAACGCCAACACTCTCAATTTTCGTAGATCTAGCGAAAGCATTTGACACCCTAGATAATAATATTCAGCTACAAAAACTAGAACGACTAGGAATTAGAGGTATTTCTCACCCCTTGATCTCAAGTTACTTGAAGGAGAGAGAACAAAATATGTGCCGAAAGGGAACATATTACCTATCGATACCAAGAAGAACCAAAGATATTAAACTGATAACAGCAAATACCTTGTAGACAGACATCTCCGATGGGACAAACATATTGCTAGATTGTGCAAAAAGCTAAGATTACCTTTTGTCTTTCGAAAACTAAAAAATATTGTGCAAGGCAGAGTACTGGCGACTTACTAGCCTGGGGTGAAACTAATAAAAGCAGTATAAGACAGGTTGAGATAATCCAAAAGAGAGTATTGAAAGTAATAAATAACAAACCGCCAACTTATTCATCTGAAATGTTGTAGAAAGAAACCAGACAACTGAACCTGAAAGAAACCTTCGGACTGCAGGCGATAATAAATATATGCAACAAAGGAATATCAATCAATTAGAATAAAAACACACAAGGCAAGCAGAAAAGCAACGCTTTAGGATACCAGCGAAAAGAAAAGCAATTGGTCAGAGTACATCTGACTTCATTGGAACTAGACTTATAAATTATATGCCGATAGCACTAAGAAGAAAGCTGATGAACCTAATAGTGAAAAAAAAGCAATAACAAGCCTTTTGGAGTAGAAGATGTTACTGGTTGCAGTATAACGTCTTGCCTAGGACTCGTAACAGACGATGATGAAGATATGAAGGGGGATACAGACGAAAGCAATTAGAAAGGAGATATAGTTGGGTGCAGTTTTATGTCTTTCCCAGGACAATTAACTGACGTGAATGGAGATACTGTTTTAACTGACGAGGGAGGAGATATTGTTGGTTGCAGTTTTACGTCCTGCCTAGGACAACTTACTGACGAAGACGATTTTGCTGATTTAGATGGAAATGAAGATACTGACGAAACTAACGGAGGAGAAGATGTCGGGTCCAGTTTAACGTCTTGCCCAGGAAGTGTAACCGACGAAGGTGATGTTGACGATACAGATGATGACGAGGAAAACGACGAAACTGGCGAAGAAGAGGTTGCTGACGGAAGCGACGAAGAGGATATTATCGGTTGTAGTTTAACGTCTTACCCAGGACAATTAACAGACGAGGAAGGAGATGTTGTTGGTTGCAGTTTAACGTCTTGCCCAGGACGATTAACTGACAAGACTGACGAAGAAGATGTGAACGGAGTCTAAGAACCCGACGACAAAAGACGGAAGGGCGAAAACGATGCTGACAAGGATGCTGATGAAAACGACGGGGAAGAGACTATTGGTTGCAGTTTCACGTCTTGCCCAGGATGATTAACTGACGAGGCTGACGAGGCTGACATCGTAGATGATGTTGGGTACAGTTTAACGTCTTGCCCAGGATGATAACCTTTTGGAGAAGATATTATTGGTTGCAGTTTAACGTCTGGCCCAGGACGGTTTACTGCCGAAACTGACGAAGGAGTAGATACGGACGCAACTGACGAAAATGGGGATATTTTTGGTTGCAGTTTAACGTCTTGCCCAGGATGATTTGTTTTCGTAGAATTTATTGTATTGGGATGAAACTCAGGATAATCCCCGAGATATTGTTCTAGAGTATTAATGCCTGAGCCCCGTAATGAATTTTTGCCTTCTACTTGGTCAGAAAGAAGTGACCTAACAAGCCTTCATTCGCCATCGGCAAAGCATCGCTGAGGATTTGGAATCGACCCGGGATATAAATAAAAGGCTACTCTAAACTGCTTAGACACCTCCTTAACCGCCGAGCGCGTCCACAGGTTGCGGATAGTAGAAATCCAAGGGAAATGTTCTTGGATCTTCGACGAATTGGCAGAAAAGTACAGTTACTGAATTCAGGAAGCTCAATACTCAGCCGCGAACAATGGAAGAACCCCCCTTTTTAGCTATGAGGGGTTTGAGTCACACAAATATTACCCCAGGTGATACGCCAAATCCATCCATCTCTTCGGAGGTGGCCGTGTCCCATTCGGATTCTGGGGGGACACACTCAAACCGAGTACAGCAACGACGGTGACGAGTACAGCAACGACGTCACTTGGCCAGCGTTGCGGTGACTATTACAAGTGGGAGACAGAGCACAGGTGGATCGACCAGCCACTCTACAGGCCGGGAGTTAAACTCCCAAACTGACGACGGCATGTCCGTCAATAGTACAGGGAGCATTGACTCAGAGGCCGAAAAGAAAATGCAACATTTCTAGCGAGAAGTGAGAAAAGGTCGAGAAATGGTTGCTGTATGCAATGGCAAGCGAGCAGAGTGGCTCGAAAGAGGAGATGTTCTTTGAAGAGGCACGCTGGCACAGGGGCTGTCAAAATCATTTGGTGCTCGGGTGGAAATCCGTTGATTTCCTAAGCCGGGTGGTCGAGGGTCTTGGTAAACTTTGGCCGGGCGCCAAATTGGAGGTCGTTCCAAAATCGGTCCTACCTTTGAGGAAACTGGCACTATTGTGGATTCCTCCTACACTAGTGGAGGATGGAGCCACGATGAAGCTGGCTTCAAAGTAGAAAGGTTTGGACACTAGTAAATGGAGAATTATTTCCTCGAGCAAGTGTCCCAACGGAGTAGGCAAAAACCTGGTCGTGACGATTGACGACGAGGCCTTTGCCAAACTCAAACTCAACTTGATGCTCAAAAGGAAGCATCAAATTCGGGCTTAGCGCGACGAATGTGAGACTTCTAAATGAGTCGAAGAGCGGCACCGAGGAGGTTGCAGGTGGTGCAAAGTAATTTGCACGAGGATTTGATGCTGTACATGGATGATAATGGAGTAGACTTGGCCTTCCAGGAACCGTGGCTCGCAGGAGACAAAATCCGAGGGCTAAGGTCAAAAAACTACAGTCTACTGCATTCAAATACAACAGGCAAAAAGAGAGCGTGTATAGTAACAAAGAGGTCACTAAATCTCACTTTACTTTCACAGCACAGCACAAATGATATGGTGGTGGCATTACTAGAGGAGAGGGGCAAAACAAACCTGCTCCTAGCTTCAACGTATACGAAGAGGGAGACCCCCCATCAGCAGCGGTCAGGGCCATTGTGCAAGAGGTCAAAACCAAGGGATGGCACATAGTGATGGGTTGTGACGCGAACGGTCATCACGTCCAATGGGGTATTAGAGGCATCAACAAAAGGGGTGAGTCAATTTTAGAGTTTATAATTACCACTAACCTAACAATCTGTAATCGAGGCAAATCACTCACCTTTACTAACAAGAAAAGGAAGGAGGTGATAGACCCAACATTGGCTACTAACACAATCAATTTGAATGTGTAAAACTGGAGAGTTTCTCCCGAGCACTCCATCTCGGACGATGGGAGAATTCCCTTTGATATTAACCGGAAGGTTCTGGAAAGTAAACCATACAAGAATCCGAGGAACAAGGACTGGGACAGATTTTTCAGGGAGCTGGAGAAGGCAATGAAAACCACGAACAAACCGTTTTCGGGTGCTTGCCTCCACACAGTGGCGGACCTGGAGAAGTGCGTAAAACGACTGAGCGAGGTCTTGCTAAAAGCCTTCCAAAAACCTTGTCACATAAGCAGAAACCAACAGGTACTGGAACAAAGAGCTCAAGCAGCAGAGGGACGCCACTAGAAGGCTTTACAACAAGCCAGGAAAAAGAAAGGAAGTGGGAGACTGGGCGAAGTGCAGTTTTAATGACTAAGAAGGTAAGGTGAGGATGGCGAAATAGGACTTCCATTATTATAAAATTATATCCAAAGATGTTACAGTCACAGGAAACCTGAGGAGACCAAAAGGTTCGTGGACAGAATCGAGTAGGGAGACATTAGAGCTGCTGACTCACTTCTCCGGCTGCCTGACGACATGGGATAAAAGACAAGGGTGCCAGGATTTGTCCAAAGGGAGATATTATTAGGGGCACCATCAACAGAGAGAAGGTATTATGGGCGGTCAAAACATTCGAGCCATACAAATCCGGGGAATCGAATAGAATCACACCAGCCAGCCATTTATCCTGGAAGCATGGAGAGAAATGACATCTGCCTTCATACCTAAATCGGGTAAGTCGCGCAACACAACACCAAAAGACTTTAGGCCAATAAGCCTCTACTGAAGACAATGGAGAGGCTTTTGGATCTCAATATTAAACAGCGAAGCAAATTAGAGGAGGAGTGTACAGAACAGCATGCCTAATTTAAAGGTGAATCGGTCGAAAGTGCGCTGCATGAAGTGGTCGAAACGATTGAAAATCCCTCCAGCACAAGGAATATGCCCTAAGGGCGTTTCTTGATATAGAGAGAGCTTTCCACAATGTAAAGACTAATGCAATAAAGAAGGCATTTGAGGAGTTGAACGTGGAGCCCACCATCATGTACTGGATAATAAGTATGCTAAATAGCAGAATTATCAGAACAGAAACGGGGGATCACAAGCAACGTTAAAGCATTCCATGCTGCGCGCATAAGAAAATTGCTCGCGAATTTTTTTTTTTTTTTTAATGACCGTTTTTTTTAAATAATTTCTAATATCGATCCAAGTTGTGAGAAAAATAAAGAAAATGCGTAGAAAAAATTTTGTTTCCTTTATGTTTTGTTAAAATTTTGTTTTCCTTGAGGAACGGTTTGGCTGGAGTAAATAAGTGCTTAGGGTCCCATGATTAAGTGGGGTGATTTTATGCGATCATTGCATTTTGTTTTTCTTGCGTCGTCTCAATTTTGTCTCTTGACAATTTTTCTAGGAACGTTTGCTTGATCGTATCTTGATCGAATGCGTCGTAGAGTTTTGTTCACTTCATGTTTATTAAGGTTTCTCTCTGTAGATAGGGATTTACAGGAGAGGGAGTTTTGTAGGGATAGGAAAATAATATTTAGTATATTTCGAACATCAACCGAATAAAGTTAATATTTTTTTACGAATTTTATACTGTGCTGTGCAGATGTCAACAAGAAACTCCTGAAGTCTACATTCAAGAAAGTATGTCCAAATTTCAAACCTGCTTGGCTTTTGCAACTTGTTAAGACTAAAATACCAACTTCACGTGAACTCGACCATGTGAGACTGTGATGGTCCTCCTTCAGGATACCTAAAAAGGGATCAAAACAATAAATAAATACTAATAAATACTAACCAAAAATACTTGCGACACGTTGATCCATTCCGATATTGACGTCTGTCAACGAAAGAAACAATGTGACGTAATTATGGACAATTATAGTACCCATACAACAGCAATGATCTTGTAAGCGCAGGTTACTTACAGCCGCCAGCAACCACTAGCTGGCACCACCAGGGCGGAAGCGCAATATGGCAACGTGACGATCAATGACATTGACCATCGATGGAACATTAATCGGGAAAATTTTGTGTACTCGGCACAAAATTTTCTGATAAATAACGGGAAAATTTGGATGACAAGATAGTCTGGAGAAACGACTACCCGAGGTGTGCCCGCGACAAAGGAAATCCACCAATGAAGGAAGACTTGACAGCAGAACTGGTGAAACTTCTACTTAGCCGCAGAACTGGAAACTTGGACTTAGCCGCAGAACTGGTGAAACTTCTACTTAGCCGCAGAACCAGAAGAAACTTGGACTTAGCCTCCAGCTACCAGGACCTAGACTTCAGTAATCCAGTAAGTAATAACTAATTAACATTGCGAAAATCCGCGTACCGAACACGGTTCCTAGGAACCTATCGGCCCGGGTTGGACTGACCGAACATGGTTCCAAGGAACCTATCGGCTCGGATCTGCAAACGCGAAGTACACATGTCGTTTCACAGGGAATACGCCCCATGTCGAATTTGTCAATTCGATCACTAGAGGAGGCCCTACGGGACCCAAAGGTGGGTCCGAGACCGTTAAGCTTGGAGGAGTACCGGGCCAGGCGGAAGTGTCAACAGCGGGAGAATACACCTCCAAAGAAGGAAACCGTCAGCAAAATACAGATCGGGGGTGGAGGCAAAATTCAGACGGGAAGTCGAGGCACTCAGGCGCCAATTGTTAACCGCCGTGGGTCAGGAAGAACGATTGCGGTTGGGAAAAGAGATCCAGCGCCTCCATAATAACAGGAGAAAGTACCGCCAGGAGTAAAAGCGGTCGGACAATGAGAAGAACCCCCAGCAGAGTACCTACGTTTCGATTCAGAGCGCATGTCTAGAATAAGGCTAGATTGTTGAATATTGTTACTAGAATTTTGTATTAGTATTAGTGTTAATAAAACAAAAGTTGTAAACGAACCACAATCCGATCTTTGAGTCCATGCATTCTTCGTCTTTGTATAAACAAATGATGTCGACCCGGAGTGTACCTTCAGCGATTGAACAATTGCATGGTTTAGCACCACAAAAGAAGCGGTGCTAAGCACGTGCATAACAACTGGCGCAGCCGCACTTAAGAACCTACGTTTGAGGCAAAATATAAAAGTATGGTGAAATAGAAAGGCCGTTTGGAAGATTTCAAAAATAATCTGTTCTTAAGAAAATAAACTAAAATCTTTGATTAGCACTTGCACAAATATCGGGAAATATAAAAACAATTGTTGATGGTACACAAGAGGAACCTCGAGACCTAAGAACTTTATGTTGAGAAACAAACACGCAAAAAATTGTATAAATGGTATAACGTAATTGAAACTAAATTGTCAAACTGGAATTGTAGGTCACATTTTATAAAGAAACGAATGTAACTTGGTTATAAGGCAGAACTGACATTGTATAACGTTAATTAAGGTACAAATGTATTTGAATTGAAAAACATAGAGTATAGATAGAACCGCATGTAATTTGGTTGCGGATGTAGCCAGCTGGAAAGATTAACATAATAAATTAAAAAAAAAAATATAAAAAAAAAATAAGTGAAAAAAGAAAAGAGAGAAAAAAAAGAATACTAATAAAAAGGAAAACAAAATTAAAAATAAAGAATATTGAACCAAAAAAAAAAAAAAATTGGTTGTATGCCACATTTCACACCGAAACTGCCACTAACTGTACATCTAAGTCGTTTTATGGAAAGAATAGATTCGTTTACTATCGATAACCCGGATCCAAGCAAACGACACTGGTCATATTGGAGATATTGGTGACAGTTGCTCATCGAGGGGAAATAAATCCAATCGAAGAAGAACCAAATTACGAGCCAGTAGCAGCAGGAGATCAAGATCGAAATAACAGAGAGCCGGTTACACCAAGCGAAGAGGTGACCGAAGAACCAGACAACGAGCACATGCGGGCAGAAGGTCGGGAAGCGACCGAAGGTAATAGTGAAGTCCCCCCAAGACCAGAAGTAATAATTCTTCTGCACGGGAGACAATACCTCCGCACGAATTCTGACCCGGGAAGTCGTAGCAGTAATCAGCACAACTCACAGTCAGCAGAACAACAAAAGGTACAAGCGATAACTAGCAGGGATACCACCGGAGTCAAAGATAAAAAGTTGGCTAACGTGGAATTTGTCAACAACATCCTGTACAATAATGTACCAATCCTGATAGGAGAGGATAGCCCGCGTAAACAAAGTGAAATAAATGAGTTTGTTAACTGCGCTAAACTAGGCTACGAGACTCTCACAGAAGTACAGGACAAGGTGTTGTTCACCAGGTTGTTCAACGCACAGGAACGTGATAACAGAAGAGATAAACAGACTATTGGATGAAGACATAGTCGAGCCAAGCTGGAGCCAGTGGAATGCACCACTGCTAGTAGTCCCAAAGAAACCGGGACCTGATGGACAGAAGCGATGGCGAATTGTTGTCGACTACACAAAATTAAACGAGGTCACCGAAGGGGACGCGTATCCACTACCTAGGATAGAGGATATCCTGGACCAATTGGGAAATTCCCGTTACTTCCCTGTACTGGACCTCGCTAGCGGCTACCATCAGATAGCAGTGAAACCCGAAGATCGGGATAAGACTGCATTTAGCACTCCGTATGGGCACTACGCTTTTAAACGTATGCCTTTTGGTTTGAAAGGAGCACCAGCAACATTCCAACGACTAATGAACCACGTGCTGATAGGCCTACAAGGCCTACAATGCTTCGTATACCTGGACGACATCGTAATATATGGGAGAAATTTAACAGATCATCAGACGAAGCTACGGGTGATATTAGAACACTGGGAACACCATTTGAAAGTAAACGCAGAAAAATTTAGCTTCCTGAAAAAGGAAATCATATATTTAGGGCATAAGTGCACCACAGAAGGGGTGGCACCAGACCCGAGCTTAGTAGGAAGCGTTAGAGAATACCCAACACCCAAGACCATTCGATAAGTGCAGTCGTGCTTGGGACTAGCGAATTACTATAGGAAATTCATATCAAAGTTCTCGAAAATAGCGTCCTCCATTAACAACCTTTTGAAAAAAGACGTGAAGTTTAAGTGGGACGAGAATTGTGCAAAGGCATTCAGCACACTCAAAGAGAAACTAATAAACCCACCGGTACTAAGGTATCCAAACTTCAAGGAACCCTTCAAATTATATACCGATGCAAGCGGAGAAGCTCTCGGGGCAGTGCTAGCACAAGGACAACCCACAGAAGGGAAGCCCATCGCCTACGCTAGCCGTACCCTGAATGCTGCAGAAAGGAACTACTCAACAATCGAGCGGGAGATCCTGGCCGTAGTTTGGGCAGTGAAGACCTTTTAAAGTATTCACGGATCACAAGCCACTAACAGGCGCTATAAGGATTAAAGATCCCACAAGCAGAATACTCCGCCTATGGCACAAACTCTCCGACTATACGTTCGGGAGAGAGTATAAAGAGGGGAGAAGAAATAATAACAACGCCGACGCCCTAATTAGAATCCCCAACGAGGTTATGGTGACCACCCGCAAGCAAGCACGGGGGCAACATGAAAAAACCAAAGAAACGCAAACCAAAACCCCATCAGAAAATGAAAACGTCGACCATTAGATACAGGGTAGCACCCCCGAGCTAGAGAATCCACAAATAAGAATCTTAACAGACCCCCAGGAGATCGAAATCATCCTACGTGACTGTCACGACACCCCTCTGGGAGGCCACCAAGGGGTATTCAAAACATTCCAAAGATTGAAAAAAGAGTTCACATTGAAAGGAATGACATTCGGAAATATATTAATAGGTGTGTTGTAGTCTTATATTTGTTATTGTACTATAACAGTTTCCAGTTTGACTTTCTTCCTGTAAATGTCGAAAGTTTACAACCCATTTGATGAATCAAAGTCCTACTGTCTTTTTGAAAGTTGTTATTTAATTGAACATTATTAACACCTTATTCTAAGTTCCTTACATACGCCACTTAATTACAAAATCTCTATATAAGCCAAATTCTTGATCGCTCCTATTAATTACAAGATCTCTATATCAACCAAATTCTTGATCATTCCTAAGACCTTATTGTAATTCCTTTTCATACGCCAATTAATTACAAAATCTCCAAATTCTTGAATACGCCAGTTAATTACAAGATCTCTATAAAAACCAAATTCTTGATCATTCTAATTTCTTTTCGTACGCTAATTAATTACTAAATCTCCAAATGAATATAAACTCGTTTTACAGAATAATTCCTAAACCTATGTATACATAACCAAAATTGCCGACTGTTAGGCGGATTCAAATTCGTGTTTTCCAGTGTATTTTTATATTTTTATTCTTGTTTATTTATTTTTCTTTTATAATTTTCTCATTTGTTTTTTTTTCTTTATTTTTATTAATACGCTTCTCGTTGGGCTGAAAGGATGGCCGTGCGGTCTGGCTGGTCTGGCTTAGTTCCGGGCGCGGTACTCCTCCAATGTGATAGGCCTAGGACCGGCCCCCGAGTCACGCAAAGCCTCCGTCAATGATTTCCTAGGCAAGTCCGGCACTAAGGATGGACCCATTTATTTATTTGGCTGACTAGGAACCTAGTTGATGAGTTTTATCAACCGCTTTCAACTTTGGGTTCCCCAGAAACCGATAGGTTCTAGAAACTGTGTTTGGTTGGCTCGGTTCGGACGTCAAACGATGGGTTTTTACAACCACTTTCGTTTCCGACGTTCAAAAGACCGATAGGTTTCTGGAACCTTTCTCGGCGGATGTTTTTGAATCCGGGTTGATGGGTTTTTTCAACCTCTTTCAACCCCAATTCCTTTTAACCGATGGGCTTTACGAACTTCTCTCGGCGCTAGTTGTACTCAATTGTCCTTTCTTGGATATTCTCCCAGTCTGGTTAGTTTTGACAACTGATGCTTTCCCTAGCTTTCGCCGGCTTTTTATATTTTGAAACCGGGAATTTCGTCCGTTATTGCGATGTTGTCATGTGCTGCTAAATTCCTTTTAGTGTACGGTGGCTCCATCATGTAGTGACTAGTTGAGTTTTTTAGAACTCAATTTTCCACGTGTGTATGACTTCGACAAGTGACAGTCGGTTTTGGCAAGTGACAGTGCGCAGTTGTTCATGTTTGTTTTATATAATTTTATGCAAATTTATGTGGACGGCGATGTTCGCGTAAGTTTTATGGAACCAGCTGATGTCTGATGTTTGATTTCTTCTAGGGCTATTTTGTTTTGAAACACTTCGGTGACTGTGCTGCTTGATGGTGAGCATGGTGATTTGTGCATTATTTTTCCTATGTTTATATGCTGAACTGTTGCGCATTACCATTGTCAACGTGAACATAAACATCACTTCTCTTGTTGGGTTAGAGTGGTGAGTGAAATGGTGATTATGATTATTATGTTTTTTGTGTACTTTATTTTTTAAGTTATCCGGTATTATGGGTATGGTAGGTGCATCGTGTTTGCATTATTCTGGTGTTTTAACCTCTTTTGCTTTTAGATGATGCGGCGTCTCACAACAGGTGCAAGAAATGCCAATTGAATAAACTAAGCAGGGAATATAAAGAACCTATGATGATAACGGACACCGTGACACTACCATTTGACCTTGTTGGACCACTACCCGAAACTGCATAGGGAAACAAATACATCCTGAGTATCGAAGACGATCTAACCCGATTCATGGATGTAGTACCTCTACCCAACATGGAGGCCAAGGCGGTAGCCCAGGCGTTCGTAGACAAGATTAAAAGCCGCTACAGGATACCCAAGAAGTTGATAACAGATCAGGGAGCGAATTACACGTCAGAAATGTTTAAAGAAGTCTGCAAGATATTTAAATTCCAGAAGCGAGAGACTACACCCCCACTCGAAAGGAGCATTGGAGAGGTCGCACAGACCGCTGATCGATTATTTAAGGAACGTTGTCGACGACAACCAATCAAATTTAGACGAACACCTGCGCGCGGCGATGTTCGTCAGGAACAATGCCATGCACTCAACCACGAAATTAACTCCAATAGACTGTGTATATGGGTTTTCCGCTCTCCTGCCCAACAACCTAAAGAAAGCCCCACAACCAGTTTACGATCACGAAAATTGTTATCTCTGTTTGCGGAATAAACTCCAACGAGCATATCAAACCGCTCGAACCAAATTGAAAGAAGGTAAACTCCTATCGAAAGAGTATTACGACCGAAAAAGAAACCTGGTAAAAATCCATGTAGGTGACCAAGTACTCCTCCGAATTGCGGCACGGAAAAACAGGGTTAATCATCATTGGCTAGGACCTTATAAGGTGGTAGCCGTGAATAGTCTGGTTAACAGTACCATTCTGATAAGAAACAGGAAACGGCGCGTCCACAACAATAGGTTGAAGCTATTCGACTAAAATCCACACCCTTGTCTTTCCAGAATGGTACCTACATCGATAATAGTACTGATGGTGGTAGCGCTAACCCAACAAACACCAGTGGAAATACATTCAATAAAGAATCATGGAGTGCTGTTCGAGCCCCTAAGGAAGGTGCAGACGTACCACGACCACTGGATTATCATCACACGCCTACCTAGACCAACGTGGGAGCCACACTTAAATTACCTCAATGACTATGAGGCAGTCATAAATCAACTCTGCACCGACACCAGCAGCATGGCAGGAGAAGAAAATTGTCACCACTGGCAGGGAGAAATGAAAAAACAGGTGGCGCAGATAAAGGACTTTATAAGTAAAACCAGCTCCACACTAACGTCGCGAAGTCGCGCAAAAAGGGGACTACTGAATCTGGGTGGCAAGATTATGAAAACCATATTCGAAACAATGGACAGTGAAGATTCGAAAGATATCCATCAAAAGCTGAGCGAGTTAGAAGAGGACACTAAAACTAATTTGGACCTGGCCAAGAAACAGGTCACGATAATGAAGACTACGTTGAAGTACATGAGCGACACCAACAATGAAATGGCTGGACGACACATCAAGCTGGTGCAACGAGTAGAGGACCTTAGGGTAAAAATGAGCGAAATAGCCAACCACTCGGACCAACTTCGAAAAATCCATATAAGATTGGATCTCAACGAACTGACAATATTCATGCCAGAAGAGTTACAACAGATCTATCTAGAAATCACGGACCTGTTCATTGCACTGGAAGCCCTAAACGGAAGGGAATTGAGTCCCTTACTAGTACCGACAAATCAGATCCTAGAGGTTTACACTAACGCCTCTGAGAAATATAAGGGAAGAAAAACCACCATGGACCCCATTACCATACAAAGGATAGCAACAGTAGACTACGAAGGCGGCCACGGAGAAACGTTGATTGAAATACAAATAGCCCTATGAGAAGAACAACAATACACCCTAAACAGTGTCATGAGAAACTCCAAAATGAATAAAAACTCCGTTTAACACTTGACTTAGGATGCCATTTATTATCACTACCACAAATCACAAAATTACTTCTTACAGCCTAGTTTTCGACTCCCTTCTAAATTCATTCACATGAATTTTTATTCATTGATCATGGAAGTAAAGCTGTCAATTTCCATCTGCTTTACTTCCGTGACGAACAATTAAACAAATTAAAGAACTTAACAATAACTTAACATACTTAATGTTAAAATGATGTAAACCTAATTAAGCAAAAACTTAACCTACTGAACTTGGGCGCTGACTCAACAATTGAGGTGTTTTCGCTGCGCGCACCTCAATTGTTGTATCAGCGAAACCAACTTGTGAATGTGAATAATTTCCGCCGGTAATGTGGGTTACTCGGAAGAAATTATTCACATTACATAACATTTCCTACCCTTTTTGAAGAGTGGTTCCGTAATCTGCCATCAATATTACGGTTAGTATATGGTAAACGTGATTTTATTTTTCATTATACAAGTTTTGTTAAAAGTAAGAATATTTGCAAACTAAATAAATAATGTGTTTTGTTAAGAGTGAAGTGTAGTGTTTTTTTTTTTTTTTGACATACATTTCTTTTTAATACCTGGTAAAACATTCTCTGAATCCTGTGGTACAATTTTGACAGTTTACATTTTTTTTAACAGCAGTAATTTCAAATGCAAATTTATGATTATTTTATTTTTATATCATATATACAGATTTTTATCTTTTACAATTGTTTTCCTTTTTAATGTCTTTAAATTACATCATATTAGTCAAGTATTTTCTTTATTTTTTTCATCTAAAATATTAAAATTTTCATTATTTATAAATTTATAATCTTTAGGTGGTTTACCTCCATTTTTAGGATTTTTACCTTAATGATTAGTAATTCAACAATTAAGAATAAATTATCAATTAATACTTTTAATTTTATAACATCATAAACGTTAATTGCATTGTATTTTTATTTACGAATTAGTTATTCAGTAACTCTACAAGTAATTACATTCATCCTTTTTATGGTGTATACAAATACTTTAAGTTACAGATATGTCATATAATTCCTAGAAGACGTAGCGTGGAGAACACTAAACTATGTGAGCCATCTCCAGCGGTGCTACACATTTTTCGGCTTCTGGATTGCCTATCGGAGGGTTTTAGACGGGACCTGTGACGGGTAATATTTGTGGGGACAGCGACGGTACGGGAAATAATTCGGGGATCTGTGGCTGGAGAAATTCTAACTCTTCATCACTCGCTTTTTGGTAGTGCATTTTCAAGTCATCCAGCTCAGCGTCGCACTGTGAAAATAGTTGAACGATCCCGAAACCTTGGATCTTCTGGGTGAGGGTTTTTTCTGGACAAACGATGTGCAGTGGATGTGACTGTTTTGCAAGGAAAAGCCAAGTGTTCCTTGTTTCTAACTTCACCAGATAGTCGTTCTGATAGGCAATGACGCTCTGCTGGCAATTTGCTACGGTGCATTTGTATGGTGGTGCAATAAGTTAGGTCCGCTTCATCTAGTTGGTAAAATAATTGCTTATTGACGCTTGACGCTAAATATGGATTTTCAATGTCAATGATGGTGGTTTGTCCTGACTCCGTGGCTATGGATAGCGAGTAAACTTTCGGTCATGAAATATGTACTTGCTAATAATTCTAGTTGAGAGAAACTGTTCAATTCCAGATTTTCAATTCAATTCCTAACTGTGTCGCTGCTTGAGTGTAAATGTTTGATAATTCTTGAGGCGATATTAGTAGAGGGTGAATTTTTCCCTGCAGCAAGGCTGCTGTGATGTCCACCATGTCTCGTAGGTAACTATTTATTGTGTTTAATTGAAAAATAGTACGCCCAAGCATTTGGTCTGATTTCATCTTCTGTTCTGTATCCATCTCGTTTTGTGTGATATCCCTCAGTTTTTCAGCTAAATCCTTCTGGTTTTCCAGGATGTCCGTCAATGGTTTCTGGAGCATGTCAATTGAGGACTTTAGCACGGTAGTCTAGTGTTGTGGGAGTTCTAGTGATTTGTTGTTGTTGTTACTTATTTCTTTGAGCTTCGTGTAAATTTGGTTTCCGTCGTCGGCGTCTAGTACCCCGAATAGAGATTTTAAACCTTTCCCTATACCATCGAATAGCGATCGTCTACTTCGAGTCATGTGAAATATTCTTTGCAATATTTGGTTATGCCGTCTACTCGTCTCGGTTAACTCCTTGATTTTTTCCATAAGAAGAGAACAGGAGTTATCTCCGGTCTTACTTAGTAGTTGCTGACAAGAGGTTTCTGCTAGTTCTTCTGCTTTGGATAACGTTGCTAAATGAACTGATTCGTCTTGGAACCTAACCTTTGTAAAAATTTGCCATTCGTCGTGGTAAAAATATATTGGATTGCGTTTCTCAAAGAATATTCCGGTATTATTTAATGGAGTTATCTTAAATAGTTCATCTGTTATTGATGGCTGTATCAGGCCAAGCATGAAAAATATGCTCCGTTTGTTTGGCACGGTACTCATTTTGTAAAATATGGATGTCTGCGAGTAGAAACAAAGTATAAATAAATAAAGGCAGAAGAAGGGTTTTTATTGATAGAGGGAAATTACTAAAAGATGTTTATTCCGTGTATTTTATTAACCTATTATTATGAACACGTTGTTTCTTTTTGCCCTTTTCAATGATGGTATATACAGTCCCTGGCCACATTATTAGGCGCACCTGAATTTTTTGAAGTTACCAATTTTTAAGCTTCATTAACAATTGATCATTGGTTCTCCTTTTACTATTTTGGGTAAATAATAATCAACAGTCATGAATGTAAGAAATGTATTTACTTGGGAAAAAATTATATTATATACAAGTATATGCACTTTTTCGATCGTTGCTTGTATTCGCGTTGAGACTGGCCTTCCTTCACTATTATCATCTACTAACCCCTCTGTTCCCTCCAAAAAAAAATTATGTCATAGAAAAAATTTGCTTTACTCAAACAATCATCGTAGCAAACTTGCTGCATCAACTGGAATGTCTCCGACTCATTTTTATCAAGTTTTGCGTGAAATTTACTAAAAGCGATATTAGTATTCCAACATCAGCAAAAGAGTTGTGTTGGGAAAACTGTCATAACTTTTCTACTTCTCAATCGATTGAAGCAAAATTGGTATGACTGGAAGGTGAAATGTTATAGTTTTCAAACGACGGTCTGAATACAGAGATGGCGCTACTATTTAATTTGATATAGCTTATGTTTCGGAACTTATTTGTAGCACTGTGCATGTACATAACTACGAAGAAAAAATCAATGTCTTTTAGGCGACACGCAGAGCGTTGCTTCGATGATGATCCAAATAATACAGGCCTGCACGGTATCGTGTAAGCGTTTGAGATGGGTCTACGCCTCAATAATCGTTTCAGTCAGGCGAATTTCGTAGTTACTATTTCCTTTGCAATCTACCTCTTAAGCTTAAAAACATCCTTGCAGACATGGATACGGTAGGATGTGGAACACTCTCTTATTACCGTCAATCCAACAATGTATTGTGTAAGTAACTACGAGTGAAAAAAATCGACAGTTATTAGCCTTTAGGTCGTAATTTCAATCTGTAAGCCGTAGTTTTCTTAACACACGACGGTGCGCCTAATAATTTGGCCAGGGACTGTACTTCGTTCACGACTTCAGTTACTTCGAATGGTCCTAACCAAGAAGCACTGAATTTGTTGGTTCTACTTTCAATTTTCAAAAGTACCTTGTCTCCAACGTGGAAAATTACGGGATTTGACCTTTTGTCATAATAATCTTTTGACTTGTTTTTACTTTGATGAAGATGTTTCCGCGCAATCTCATATGTTTTTTGTAATTTGTTTCTTAACTCGTGAAGGTAACTTTCATGGCTGTAGATTGGCATGGCTTTTTGTTTTAACGGAGATGGTAACTCTGCCGTGAAACCGAACCAACAATCGCTAGGGGTTAACCTTGTACCCAGTTGTGGTGTGTTGTTATGCACAAAAGAAGCTTGTCGTAACCAATTGTCCTATTCACTTGGACTATTGTCACAGAACATCTTTAAATATTCTACCAACGGACCATGGCTGCGTTCAAGCGATCCATTCGATTGTGGGTGAAATGCAGTAGTTTGAATTCTCTTAACCCTACTATAAGTAATTTACAAACCTGCTTGAAAAGTTCGCTTGTGAAATTCGCACCTCTGTCCGTTATGAGTCGCTTCGGAATTTTATGTCGACTGATGATCTCATCGAAAAAGACTCTAGCAACTGTGGATGCCTCACTATTTGGTAGTGGGTAACAGTCCATGAATTTACTCAGGTCGTTTTCGAAAGTGAGTATATACTTATTCCCTCTGTGAGTGACTGGTATGGGACCCACAATGTCCAGGTAAACCTTCTCAAAAGGCTTAAATGCCGTATCAGTTATGACCATTGGCATAAGCGTTGCTTTTCTCCTTTTTGTCACCTGACATTTTGGGCATTTCTTAATGTACTGTTTTATGTCCTGGTACAAATTCTTCCACTGGTAAAATTTGCGAAGTCTTAGATATGTTTTAAGTACACACCGATGGCCACCTAAAGGTGAATCGTGATACGCTCTTATGACCTTTTGCTTATCGCTTCCTTCGCTGACAGTTTGTTTTGTTACCTCAAGCTGGGCTTCGACCTCCTCGGGCAGGTCGCGCTCTTCTTCCTCTGCGTTGTCTGTTTCTTGGTTTTTGTTTTTTATCTCGGCATTGGTTACCGCTCGGTGCTCATCATTCCTTTTCGCTTGAGCTCTTGTCATGGCGAATACCTTGTTAGTGGGTATACGACTAAGTGCGTCTGTTCATATTCAATAGTATAGTCTTATTCCGACTCCTTTTGATGGAATCGCGCAAGTCTAGAGGAGATATCTTGCATATTAAACATACCTTTAAGAGGTTTGTGGTCTGTGTAGACGGTGAAATGTCTCCCGTAGAGGTAACATCTAAAATTTTTCACCGCCCACACTAAAGCCAACAGTTCTCGCTCGATGGTAGAGTAATTTCTTTCCACTTTGTTTAAGGTGCGACTTGCGTAAGCTTTTGGTCTATCCTTACCTTTTTCCTCTTGTGACAGTACGGCTACTACGGCATCCATGCTCGCGTCTGTAGTGAGAAGGAAAGGTTTGGAAAAATGGGGATAAACCAATAGCGGAGGTGATACTAGCGATTCTTTGAGTTGTTTAAAAGCCTGGTCACAGGTGTCGCTCCTTGTCATTGGGGCTGCGATTCGAGAGAAGTTGGGAATAAATTTCCTATAATAATTAAGTAGACCAAGAAATGATTGCAGCTGTTTTTCATTCTCCGGAACTTGAATCTCTTGAACGCAGCTGGTTTTCTGTGGGTCTGGTAGAGCTCCGTCCTGAGTGCATTTGTGTCCTAAGTAAATTATATTCGCCTGAGGAATTGACATTTCGCTGGTTGGAGTTTAAGTCGATATTCTCTTAGTCTATCAAACACCTTTTTCAACTTTAAATTCTGGTCTAGCAAATTTTTTCCGTCGACTACTATGTCATCCAGATAGACAAAGCAATCAATCCCATTTAACCCCGTTAGAATGTGATTCATAGCTCTCTGGAATGTTACTGGGGCTCCTGATAATCCAAATGACATTCTTTTAAACTCAAAATGTCCATCCGGAGTACGTTTTAGCTTGATCTTTGGGATCGACGAGCAATTGATGGTAGCCACTTGCTACATCTAACGAAAAGAAATATCGAGCATGACCTAGTTGATCCAGGATGTCCTCTATTCATGGCAGGGGGAAAGCGTCGCCTGCCGTAATTTTGTTCAATTTACGGTAATCTATTACTAACCTCCATTTCTTGGAGCCATCTGGTGCTGATTTTTTTGGTACTAGAAGGATTGGGGCGTTCCAGGGGCTTTTGCTTGGAACCACTATGTCTTTTGTAAGCATGTCGATTACTTGATCTTTTATTTTCTCCTTATGGGCATGCGGAAGCCTGTAATTTCTTTGGCGTATGGGGGAAATTTTCTGCTTTACAGGAATTTCATGTTTTATGACGTCTGAGAAAGTCAGTGCATCCCCATCCAAATGAAAAATGTCATTATAATCTCGATAGAGGTTGGTTATGGTTTGCCTTTCTTCATTATTAAGTGAGGAATCTAGTATAATTTCTTTGTCTAGTTGCTCTAAACGATTATTAATTGAACGTATTGAAAAGATTTTATTTGAGGTTGTGTTAAAACTTTTTCCAGAAATTGAATTGTTATTTATGTGGTAGAATTCTTCGAAGGGGGCGATTCTTGGCGTACAATGCTTAAGCGTCACATCTCTTGTCGTTGAGTTAATTATACTTGTTTTGATATGTTTGTTTTCTACTGAGCATAGTGAGTTAGCGAGGTATACTCCAGAGCTTATTTCTTGCTAGAAACAGACTACATCCTGAGCAGGCGTATCAACAAACAGCTTGACTATTACCTCCGTGCAAGCAGGTATTAGTATTTCATTTTGAATATGGTCTTCATTAGATGTTGTTTCGCGTGGAGCTTCTGTGCGAAGAAGCCCTATGCTGCACAAGGAAGAACTCTTTTCCTCCTTCGTTGAGGTAGTTTAACCACATACTTGACGTTGTTGTTTTTGTTGAGCCATTTTTTCCGTTGACGGAAGTTCGCTATTTATGGCATATTTGTTACTATCTGTGCGAAGATTTTTCCCTACGCCATCTGACAATGGGGATCGCTTGTTAGTTTTTTCATTTGATTTATTTTTAAAAGTTATTTTGTTTTGGTCTTGTTCAGTGTTATTTTGGATAGGGAGATTTACTTTATTTTCGAAATGAATCAGCTGTCGGGGGCCATCTATAATTGCATGCTTCGACAGAACGTCTTGTCCTCATAGACCGTCTGCTTCGAAATTTAGGGAAGAATCTACAACTTGGAATTGCAAGGGAATTGAAGTTTAAAACAGGATTTTTGCAGTAGTCGAACCTTCCTATTCTTTTTGCTGATATAATCCACTTAAAACATGTTTATTTTCCTTTTCTATTTTTATGTATGGTTTTATAACATTTTGTTTTAAGAGGCTTATATCAGGAGCTGAGCAAGAACGTTGCGTGGGGTTTCGTGGTTATGTTAATCGGGAGTTTAACATGGCAATTAGTCATTTTTAGAGTGTGAATTTGTCTTTGTTCCTGTTTATAGTTACACCGTTCTTCCTTCTGGTCTCTAGTAGGGTGTTTTATAGAGCCTGAAGCTAGTTTTCCGATGGGGTCTGTTGGTTTTTACTTTCCCATCTTCGTTTCGTATAGAAATCTCTTATGTCATGTCCTACTAGTAGACAGAAATCACATTTTACTTGGTTCTTCTTATTTCGAAATGGTAGGTGATTGTTTTCGTTATTCCTTTCATTTTTATGGTTTATGTATCGTACGTTATGTACTGGGGTCCTGTTAGTGTTATCATTATTTTGTATGCAAGTGTTATACTCATGGCCATAGATTTTACATTTGGTGCAGAAAGGGGTGTTTTTCCTCGTTAGAAAGATATCGTAGGTGTGATTTGGTTTGTTGCAGAAACTACAGACAACTTTTCTTCTGAAAGGTACTGGGGCCGAATATATTGGTTGGCCGGTATGGTTTTGTGATGGCAGTGTCATAGCATCTTGCGATGTGGATAGGGCCTTGGGAAGTTGTGTGTGTGTAGGAGGTTTCAAAGATTCTGCTGGACTAAAAGATTCAACCAACGATGCTGATGGTGTGGGGAAATGACAATTGGCATATGTTTCCATAACCTCGTATTTTACCGCACTTTTTATCATTTCCTTTAGTGATTTTTCATCACTACTGAGTAAGACTTGACGAAAATGTGGATTGGACATCCCTGTTCTAAATGAAAGTAAGGCTGCATTTTCTAAATCTTTTACGATTTCCGTACAACCCGTTGGATAAACCCGTTTTAGCAAAAGCCTTACATGTGTTAAGAAGTTGCTGGATTCTTACCCCGAATTCCCCTAGAGTTTCACCGGGCATTTGCTTGGCCTGACGCAACTCGTTGGTTTGTTGAATATATGTTTTTCGCGGCAGGTAATTACATTTCAAAATTGTTTTAAGCTCTTCAAAATTTGTAATATTGTGTGAGCTGACTAACGCGTAAGCGTCCCCTCGGGAACGCGTCATAACTAATCTATTAAAAATGCTCTGTTCATCTTCCGATCAACAATCAAGTACCCGTTCACGGCAACCCAAGAAGAAAGTCGGAATTAGACTAGCCACCAAATTTGTTAATTTCGTAATATCGATCGCTACGTCAGTCTTAATAATCCTACTTTTAAATTTGTTTTACTATCTCTAATTGTATCCTCCGTGTAATAGTTTTGGAGAAATTCCTCAAAATCGCTTAAAGTCCTATGAAGGTTATTACTAAAGGTTACAGTGCTTCTCGGTGTTGATGTGGCTGATGGTTGTTCTTGTCCTGATGGTGCTTCTGGGAACGATGGCTCTTCTATTTTTTGGTTGACCGGTGAGGGAATTTGTTGCTGCTCTGTTGTTCGTGCTGATGGTGATGATGTTGACGGTGCTGCTGTTAACGTTGGTTGGTTTGGTGGTTATACCGCTGCTGCTGGGGATTGTGCTGTGCTGGATCTCAAGCGACCTCTCCAATACATTTGCGAATAACTTGTTCGACACTGTCACGTTTGTTTTTTTTCCGTTCTTAACACATTAATTTTGTTTTATTCATTATGCGTCTGTTTTATTATTTTTTCCACTGTTCTCTTTCTTTTTTTTTCTATTTCTTTGAAATTTCTTTGTTATTTTCTTTCTCAAATTTTCTCTTTGATGCTCTTACTCCTTAAAGGTGCCTTTCTTACTAATGCGAGTCACTTAGCTATTCATAACAGTTATGAGTTTATTAACCGTTTCGATTATTTCAATTTCCAATTTTCCTCGTAGTTTATGTTTAACAGATCTTTACTTTCATCTTGTGACTTTCATGTCACTTTTATGTTACTTTTCACCTCACTTTCCGGGTTTTTACTTTAATTTTTAACCACTTTTATGTCAGCAAACGATTGTTCACAACTTCGCGCATTACTGTTCTTAAACCGGCTGCGCCACTTTTATGTCATGAGAAACTCCCAAATGAATATAATCTCCGTTTAACACTTGACTTAGGATGCCATTTATTATCACTACCACAAATCACAAAATTACAGCCTAGTTGCTGCCTAGCTTTCAACACCCTTCTAAACTCATTCACATGAATTTTTATTCATTGATCACGGAAGTAAAGCTGTAAATTTCCATCTACTTTACTTCCGTGACGAGCAATTAAACAAATTAAAGAACTTAACAATAACTTAACCTACTTAATGTTAAAATGATGTAAACCTAATTTAGCGAAAACTTAACCTACTGAACTTGGGCGCTGACTCACCAATCGAGGTGTTTTCGCACCTCAATTGTTGTATCAGCGAAACCCACTTGTGAATGTGAATAATTTCCGCCGGTAATGTGGGTTACTCGGAAGAAATTATTCACGTTACACAACAACAGGATCTACACCACTCCGATTGAAACAGGCCACAACTCCTACTATGCCTACGACGTAGAGGGTACATATTTTTTAAACACCAGTCGATCGCAACACAATTGCGGTTTAACAGAGCTGAATTACCGAATTCAATGCACCCATGTTAACGATACATACAGCATCTGCCAACACGGGGACCCATTGCTGACAAAACCTACACGCACGGACTGCATATCGGCACTGTTCAAAGTAACAGATCCGGCTCCGGTCAGTTGCTGAATACGAATATTGGCGAACGTGAGACCAATAATCACGCCCATGCACCAGGACAACGCTTGGTTATATTGGGTCCTAAGACCAACCTTACTAATAAGCCAATGCGAAAATAATGAACTAAGTGAGCACTACATGAGTAAAGTGAGACGATAGAGGCCCTGGGCATCCAAATCCAAAAAAACCGCTACACACCACGACTGGTCTATCAGCAGGATAAGTAATGGCGATGGTCATCGCGATCGCAGTATGGATCTGTAAAACAAGAATCTCACGGCCAGCACAATCCTCACGTATAAGGCCGCAACGAGAGCCCCGAGTTCAGTTCGTGTCAATGCCAATCACAATTCCGAGGAGGGATCAGATAATCAACACCCGAGAAATCCCTGCTACGGCCCAAGAAATCCCTACTACGGCCCGAGAAACCGCTACTTAAAACCGAGAGACCCAGGACCCTCGGAAAACTAGAAGCTAGTAAATAAGTGGAAAAAAATATATAATAACAATAATATAATAATAATAATAATAACAATAATAACAATAACAATAAATAAAAATACCCAGAGATAAGAATAATAATACCAAACAATTACAATTACCAGAATACAAAGATGCCCGTCCCGAAAACGATCTAGACGCTGCCCCCAGACCAGCAGATGACGAAAGCCGAGAGACCTCAACCGCCAGGATAGGACGGAACACCAGCATGTGGAAATACATCCTTGCATGGTATGCTGGAGACGTGGACAACTTGCGAATGACAAACAGTAGGAGGACATCTTCGAATCAGCCGACCAGCTGTATCACCACCTCAAACTGGGTGAATCGGAAGAAAGCAGACAAGGCCACCCTGATGAAGAAGAAAAATTCTACAAAAGGGAAGAAGAGCATCCACCACTAGGAAGAAAGGAAGGTGACCACGTGGAGTATAAGCCTTTCTCGAAGCAGATCCTTAATACCAAACGAGAGAGAACCGGCGACGTAAGTGGGTGGCTAAAAAATAAATAAATTGAGATAAATAAGAAAATAAGAAAATTTTAAAACATAGTAGATAAGAAAAGATGATTGAAATAATGTAACCTAGTAATAACAATTGACTAAACCGTAACTAGTAAGAAACTAGGAAAAAAATGTAACACAATATAAAATTTATTAAAAGAGAACAATATACGAAAATAGGAAAGTATGTTAAGAAAACGGACTCTGTACTAATAACGGATTAAAATGTAACTACTAAGAACGTAGGATCTGGGAACTATAATAAAATATGACATATAATATGTAAAATAATGGAAAATGCTCCATGTTGTATTACTTGGCTAATAACAATACACTCTAAGAAGTCAGTAAAGGAAATATGAGGAATTGTTATTAACTAAGTATCGATTAGGTCCAAACAAAACCAGTGAAAGTAGAATTAGCATAAGAACAATTAAATAGAAAACAAAACCATGTAGATCCCGGAACGATGCCACACCAATCCTGGTAAATTGCTCCTAACACCAGTGGAAAGAACCGTCGGCCCCCCAACATCGCTCCCTTTCCTTGGGAGGATCCTCTAAAAGGGGGAGGAATGTGATGGTCCTCCTTCAGGATACCTAAAAAAAGATCAAAACAATAAATAAATACTAATAAATACTAACCAAAAATACTTGCGACCCGCTGATCCATTCCACCATTGACGTCTGTCAACGAAAGAAACAATGTGACGAAATATAAACAATTATAGTACCCATACAACAGCAATGATCTTGTAAGCGCAAGTTACTCACAGCCGCCAGAAACCACTAGGTGGCACCACCAGGGCGGAAGCGCAATATGGCAACGTGACGATCAATGACAACGACCATCGATGGAACATTGATCGGGAAAATTTTGTGTACTCGGCACAAAATTTTCTGATAAATAACGGGAAAATTTGGATGACAAGATAGTCTGGAGAAACGACTACCCGAGGTGTGCCCGCGACAAAGGAAATCCACCAAGGAAGGAAGACTTGGCCGCAGAACTGGTGAAACTTCTACTAAGCCGCAGAACTGGAAACTTGGACTTAGCCGCAGAATTGGTGAAACTTCTACTTAGCCGCGGAACTGGTGAAGTTTCTACTAAGCCGCAGAACTGGAAACTTGGACTTAACCGCAGAACTGGTGAAACTTCTACTTAGCCGAAGAACTGGAAACATGGACTTAGCCGCAGAACTGGAGAAACTTCCCCTTAGCCGCAGAACTATAAACTTTGACTTAGCTGCAGAACCAGAAGAAACTTGTACTTAGCCTCCAGCTACCGGGACCTAGACTTCCGTAATTAATAACTAATTAACATTGCGAAGATCCACGTACCGAACACGGGTTCCAGGAACCTATCGGCCCGGGTTGGACTGACCGAACATGGTTCCAAGGAACCTATCGGCTCAGATCTGCAAACGCTAAGTACACATGTCGATTCACAGGGAATACGCCCCATATCGAATTTGTCAATTCGCTCACTAGAGGAGGCCCTACGGGACCCAGAGGTGGGTCCGAGACCGTTAAGCTTGGAGGAGTACCGGGCCAGGCGGAAGTGTCAACAGCGGAAGAACACACCTCCAAACAAGGAAACCGTCGGCGAAATACAGATCGGGGGTGGAGGCAAGATTCAGACGGGAAGTCGAGGCAGTCAGGCGCCAATTGTTAACCGCCGTGGGTCAGGAAGAACGATTGCGGTTGGGAAAAGAGATCCAGCGCCAAAATAAAAAGTGCTAAACAAAATGTGATACACGGTTGGGAAAAGATATCCAAAAGAAAAGGTGCTAAACACGTGCATAACAAAACTATATTATATATTCGAATTCAATTAAGAAGAAAGTTCAATTAAGTGCAAATTTTGTCCCGAAGCGATCTACTTTCGTTTTTAGAATTTTCCATTGCGAAAAAGTGGGGTGATTGGAAATAAGATTATCGTCATCTAAATCACAAAACACACATTGAAGCGGTTGAAAATCTTACAACTCGTAGATGTGGTGGATTAGTTCGACTGATTACTGAGACTCCTAAAGACCGTGAGGTACGAATAGAAAGTGCTGGAAGACAAAAGGAAAATCCAAGAATGGTTAAAGTTTTAATTGACAACGTCAATGAATTCTGTGTAGGAAATAAATAGCCACGTATCAAAATATGTTTAAATTCCTGAAAGTTGGCGTAGCAAAAATTATTAATTAATTATGTTCATAAAATGCTTATAATTTACATAAAATTCAGAACAAACTTTTGTTACAAAATCTATTTTGCAACTATAATTCAGTTAAGTGCTTGCGACGCTTTATCAATTGTGGCAGCTATCAAAAAATTCTACTCTGATTTTAAGTTGGATATGGATAAAATGGTAATGATGACATCGGACGGAGCTGCTGTTATGCTGGGTGGTTATAATGGAGTAGCAACGAGATATTCCGTATTCATCAGCTCAGCATTGTGTGGCACACAGAGAAGGCCTTGGAATTGACAATGCTTGGAGGGGAATACCTTTAATGAAAACTCTAGAGAGTTTGTTATGAATGGTGTACGCAATGTTCAGTAGATCATCTGTGAAAAAAAGGCAAATTTCAAGATTTAGCTGCAGTAATGGAATGCGATGTTTTGAGTTTTAGAACTCTCAATGAGGTAAGGTTGCTTTCACGGCACTTTGCAGTGATTCCATTTATTCGAAATAATGATGTTTTGATTGAGTATTGCAAAGGTGAAGTTGAAAATTCAAATGATCCAATCTTTAAATATTGTGTTAAGGCTCTTACTAATTCTTTGAACCGATTAGCTTGAACTAAACTAAATGATGTTTAACTAAATGATGTTTAACTAAATGATAGTTTAACTGAATTAGCTAAAATGAGCAAATTTTTCCAAAAAAGCGTGCTTTCGCCTATGGAAGCTCATCAATACGTAGAATCTAGTATTAAAAAGATTCGGAGCGAGTATCTTGGAGAAACTATTTTTTGGAGCGAAGAATCAATGAAACTTCTTAACACAAGCGATAATACTGCTGAAATTATTGAATTTAGCACAAAGCTATGTGATCATCTAGATTGCCGGTTTCAAGAAGAAGAAATGAAAGACTGGGCTGCATTCAATCATATAGGAATCGCAAACAACAACAATTTTAATTTTGGAAACCAAAACTTGCTGAATCTTCTTAACAAATACTCGAAAATTATTCCAAATTATAGTGCAGAAGTGAAAAGGCAAATTCTAAGCTAATATTCGAATTTTAAATTTTTATACCAAACCAAATTTAAATTTAACGTCGTAAGTAGTTTCGAGGATATGGTAGACTTTGCCAACAAGGAGGAGGAGTTTTAAGAGCTTTGCTCTTTAATAGACATTTCTGCATCCAGTGCAGATTGCGAGCGTGGGTTTAGTCAAATGAATGCCATTAAAACAAAGGCCAGAAACAGACTGGAGACATTTCATTTGGACTATCTCATGCGTATTAAATTATATTTAAAGCGTGGAAACAAAATTGATGTAAAAAAAGTTTTAAATTTTTGGAAAAATAATCAAGATCGACGTGGTAATTAACCTAAAACGTAATTTCTTTTTCGAATAATAAAAAAATTCTTATAAAAATAAAAAGTCTTAACTTACCAAAACAAAATTTTCTCTTGCGTGCAATGTGGTTACTTTTCAAAATATGGGCACAGAACGTTATTTTGTCGCGCAGCGTGAAAAAAAATAAGAGCGAACGTTGATCACAAGATCAAAAGATGGGCGACTAGGGGCACGCCACAAGGGGGGGTAATATTCCCACTTTTGTGGTTGATCGTAACTAACTCGATCTTAAAGGACCTTAGGAGGAGAAGAATAAGGGTAACCGCCTACGCAGATGACGTTGTCATACTGACAGCAGGCAAAGACCTACAAACGATATGCGACATCATGGGTGGAGCATTAAGAGAGACTAATAACTGAGTAGAGGAGAACGGGCTAGGCATAAGTCCCGAAAAAATGCAACTGGTTCTCTTCACCAGAAGATATAAGATACCGAAGGTAAGACTGCCGAAGGTGAAAGGATAAGTACTTAAACTCTCGAGATAGGCGAAGTACTTAAGAGTCATGACTGGACTCTAAACTCAACTGGAGGAGAAATGTGGAGGAAAGGATGAAAAACAGGATGTAGGAAGATGTTTGGTAGGAAATGGGGTCTACAGCCACGGATCATACACTGGATCTACAATATGATCGTTAGACCCATTATCACGAATGTAGCCCTTGTGTGGTGGAAAGCCATGGACGAGGAGGTCAACAAAGAGTTGCTAAGGTAGGTACAGCGACTAGCAGCGATGAGCATAACACACAGCACACCTAAGGCAGCGCTTGAGGCGTTATTAAACTTGCAACCATTAAATCTTTTTACAAAGGGTCTTGCAGCCAAAACAGCCCTCAGGTTGAGGGAAATAAAACAGTGGAGGCACACAGACCAGGGTCATGCTAGTATACTGGAAGAGATGTTGAAAATGGGAGGCACCGTGGAAGCTGGTGTGCTACGATAGCGCACGGACTACATGGTGGCAAAGCAATGGTTCGGGGAGATGTTGGATATCAGAATCGCAACTAGAGAGGAATGGAAAAATGGTTCCATTTTGTAAGAAGGCGAAATAAGCGTCGTCACGGACGGCTCAGTAACTGAAGCGGGGACTAGAGTCGGCATATTCTCGGAGATACTAGAAGTCGAGGAGTCACACAGACTCAACAAAGACTGTAGTATATTGCAAACGGAAATTAACGCGATGGAGAGAGCTGCAAAACGTAAGCAGCTGACCGACGAAGAACTCCAGGAGGTCACGATCTATAGCGACAGCCAAGCGGCTCTTAGATCACTGGAATCTAAGACAATCAAGTCAAAGGCTGTGATGAGTTTCCAAGAAGCCCTATCCTGGATCCGAGACAAAGTCAGCCTCGGTTGGGTTCCCGCACAAAGCGATGTGGAAGGGAATCTACAGGCGGAACCGAAATTCATAGTGCTGAAGAAGCTAACTCCACAAAGCTAGAGATAAGGTTGTTGAAAGGTACCATCGACAGGATAATTCGAGATCAACATGGCCAGAGATGGAGCAACAGAGATGACTGCTTCAACTCAAGGCAATTGTGGCCCAGAATTGAGGAGACAAGAACGGTAACAAAGACATCGGTCAGTACCATCATAATGGTCATTACAGAACACTGTCCGGTCGGGAGAAACTTCCAAAGGTAGGGGCTCACAAATCACAGTCTCTGTAAGGAGTGCGACGAGGAAAAGGAGACAGTGGATCATCTATTGTGCTCCTGCCCAGTATTGGCCGAAAGTAGGAGGCGAATATTGGGGAGGGAATCCTTCAGAGGGTTGGAGGAAATAGCGTGCATGGATATTCAACTATTGAGGAACTTTGCCAAAGTGTGAAAATGTCTCAGGGCAGAGGATAAAAGGATAAAACAATAGGAGAGGAAGGGGATTGCAACATTTGAAGGGCTAACGATTTGCAATGGATGTTCAATTTTGAAATCTGCACTAACATGGTATAGCTCACTTAATATGAGACCCTCTGTGGCGGTAGATTCAGAAAAGACCATATTGATATGGCAAATTATATCCTTGTAGTACCTGCTACCACGTTTCAAGGACTAATGATGAACTAAGCTGATCTCCGCTCCAGTATCTATTAAGAATTTAGTATATGGACTAACGGACACTTTAGAAGCTAGGACGAGGGTTACAAACAAAGGCCGTACTGTTATGGGGAGTGTTATCCTTAAGTGTTGGGAGGTTAGATCGGATTCCTATTAAAGTCGGCTTGAATGACAATCTGCGGGGGATTGCTGATGAAATTCCCCCGCATTATTGAGTTTTCCTGCACATTCATCAATATTATGACCTCTGTTATGGCAGTGGTTGCAGGTTTTCGGAATCTGTTTTGGGGTGGAGTTTTTGGGGGCCCTATTCCCACAGGAGAGGTGGTATATTGCGAATGGATTAGACCTTTCCTGGCGCTGTAGGGGACGAGGTGGTAAAAAGCACTGTGGGGATATCTTCCTCGGTTGGGCACAACTAAAGCAGGTGGTATTCCGTAAAGGATTTTGCTGTGGTTAGTTTACCCTGGGTTTCGGTTGGTCCTATCTCGGCTTATTATTGTGGTTGAGTTGCGTTGTGTGCTCCAATATGTAATGAGACATTAAGGCAAGTTTCTTTTCCGAGAAGAGCTTGGCGAGCATTTGTAGTTGGCCATTTAATAGCCCGTTTTCAAGGGTGGCCTGAGCCTCATTATCCTTAAGAAAGAATCTTAATAGTATACCATCGCCTGTATATTTCCTAGTTGCTTCGTTTAGCAGAGAAGATGTAGTGGTTAATCGATTTAAGAATTCCCTAACACATTCGCAAGTTTTTTGCTTTAGCTGCCCTAATTGGGTTTGAAGAGTAATTCTGAATAAACAGGTCTCGAAGTTGGAGGACAAAGCGATTGTATATGCAGTGGGATTATACTTGCACACATCGTAAGCTGGACCACTCTATTTACTTTTCACAAGGACCATAAAATTTTGGTGGTCTGTCCCAGACGAAACAGTGGTATCGGTAAAAACCTTGGCGTTTCCAGTAAATTCTGGCAACAGTCGTTGTGAATTGGTAAAGGAGAACACGGAAGTTGTGGAAGTGTGGTGTAGAATAGAACCCAAGGTATCGTTTAATTGGTCGTGCTAGAGTAAAGAATAAAATATTAATGCTTATCATCCCAGTCCTGGTGATCCAAGGGGCTAAAACTGTGAAAGAAAAGGTAAAGAAAAGATGCGGTTCGTAAGGAATTGAAGTGTTAAAATGTTAATTTATTTTGTATTATATTTTGTTATTATTTATTATAGAATTTCTGGAATGTCAACGTGATGCTATGCATGGGTTTAGCACATTTTCCTTTGTGATGCTAAACCAGGCAAATGTTCAATTTCTGAAGGTACACTTCGGGTCGACACCGTTTGTTTACATAAACACGAAAACGTATGAATTCTAACAACTCTTGATTTATGAAAATACTAATACTAGTACAAATTCCAATATATATTTAATATTCTAGCCTTGATCTATACATGCTCCCTGAATCGTGAATCAGTTGTTCTGCCGGAGGTTCTTCTGACTGTCCACCTGATTCTTCTCCCGACGATATTTTCTCCGGTAATTATGGAGACGCTGGATCTCCTTGCCCAACCGTAATCGTTCTTGTTGACCTACGGCCGTTAACTATTGGCGCCTGACTGCTTCGACTTCCCTTCTGAATCTTGCCTCCACCCCCGATCTATATTTCGCCGACGGAGTTCCCTTCTTTGGGGGTGTATCCTCCCGCTGCTGACACTTCCGCCTGGCGCGGTACTACTTCAAGCTTAACGGTCTCGGACTTACCTTTGGATTCCGTAGAGCCTCCTCTAATGAGCGAGTTGAGGGATTCGGCATGGGGCGTACTCCCTGTAAAACGACCCGTGTACTTTGCGATTGCAGATCTCAGCCGAAAGATTCCTTGGAACCATGTTCGGTCAATCGCACCCGGCCCGATAGGTTCCTAAGCACCGTGTTCGGATTTTCGGAATGTTACTGGGTTATTTCTACTTAGTGGTTTCCTGACGTCTAAGTCCCAGTAGCTTGAGGCTAGTCCAAGATTCTCCTGTTAATCTGCGGCTAAATCTCAGTTTCTTCTGGTGAGGCTGAGTTCGGCTAAGTTCGGGTTACTTCTGGTGAGTTTCCAAGTTTTTCCGGGTGAGGCTAAGTTTGGCTGAGAGTTTTCTGCGTATAGTTGCGTTCTACCACGGTCACACCTACGGTAGTCGATTCGTCGGACTATGTCATCTGTAACCATTCTCCCGACATTTATCGGAAAATTTTCTGTTAAATGTACAAAAATTTTCGATCAACGTCCAATTGTTGGTCGTTGATCGTTTTGATTGCCGCGTAGCCGTTGTGCGCTTCCGCTCCAGTGGTTGCTGGTAGCCATCTAGTGGTTGCTGGTGGCCGCGAGTAACTTGCGCTCACAAGATCGCTACTACAGTTTCGTCGTCATAATTTACTCGGCAGTATCGGTACCATAACAATGTCGCCACGTTGTTTCTTTGACAGATGTCAATTACTAGCGGGATCGGCTTGTCGTAGGTATTTTGTGTTGGTATTAAATGAAGTTTTATGCTTTTTTAGTTATCCTACGGAAGGATCATCACAGTGACAACTCCTTTCCCTTATCGACTGTCCAAGACTCTTATCTTCGGTAAGGGAAAACCTGAATCTCTGTTAGGCGCAAGAATTAATTTGGTTATTAAATTTTGACGTGAAAACGACCTTTCATTCTCGTTGAGTATGTACATTGGTAACCAGTCTAACATTCTTGTGTTACAAAACACCGTCTTTTTTCGATTGCTTATAGCTACGAGACTAATAACGCGATAACAACGGTTGATGTCACAGTGGATAGAACATGTTTATACGTATGTATTGTGTGGCACTAGTTTTTCCGGCGACGTCATCGGGCTAGTGTAAGCACCCATGCGTGATTGCTGTTTCTTAGCGTTGCGTTAGGATATTTATGAGCGTAGCGTGAGAACGCGATAAGCTCAGACATTGATTGGGGTTTCAATGTTAAGAGCATGAAAGAAGCTACCACGACCTGTATACCTTTCTTTTAATCACTACGAGACTAATAATGCGATAACCACGGTTGATGTCACAGAAGATGGAGCACATTTGTACGTATTTATTGTACGTCGCTTGTTTCGCCAGTGACGTCATCGGGCTAGTGTAGGCGCCTACGCGTGATTGTTGTTTTTAGCGCTGCGTAAAGATATTTATGAGCGTAGCGTGAGAACGCGTTAAGCTAGGACGTTGATCGGGGTATCATTTTAAAATGCATAAAAAAAGCTACCAGGACATAAAGCGAAGCAATAAAATAATCAAACCGAATATTAAAAACCAAAAATGTTCAGTGCTTAATGTGAAATCATGTTCAGTGTGAAAGCTACGGCGGCATCGAAGGAGCAGTAAAATAACGGCGGAAAAAATAAACTTGTGAATTATCCATTCTGTAACCGTAGTGCTCTCCATAACCATTGTTATTAATAGTTCGATAATTAACATAAATATTAGAACCAAAATTTTGCTGTAATATTTTTGACGTTAAAACGACTTGTCGCTCGTTACGTACACTGATAGCCAGTCAAACTTTCGTGCGGTATAATATACCGTCAGATTTCAATCGCCAATAGCTTCGAGGCTAATAGTGCGATAACAACTGCTCAGGTCACAATGAATAGAGAATTTCTATACGTGTTTATCGTGTACCATTGGTTTTGCGCGCGACGTCATCGGGTTAGTTCACTTACGCATGATTGTTGTTAATAAGCGTTGCGTAAAATTATAAATCAGCGAAGCGTGAGAACGCGACCATGTAGGACGTTCGTTCGGATGTCATTGTAAGGAGTTTGAAAAAAGCTATCAGGATCTAAAGTGAAACAATAAAAAGATTCGCTGAAGTATAAGTAATAACCGGTATTATATTGAAAATTGCAATTAAAAGTATCTGCTCATATGAGTCGAAAAAAACTTAAGTGTCCAGTGTCGAGTAAATGCCAGAGCTACGGCAGCATTAAAGAGGAAATGAAAATAGGCGCGAAAAATAAACTTTTGATTTATCTGTTCTGTCACTGTATTTCTCTATATAACCACTGTATAAGAGGCATTGATTTAAGTACATACTAGTAAGAAACACTTCTTATAATTTAATCCCCAAGTTTTCACGGAAAATCTACGGCGCGGAACTTGACTGAGCCTTTCGGTTTTTTTATTTTAATATTTCGTTGACTTGAACTTCAATTTAATTTTCTTTCCAATGTCTTTCAATTTTGGGAACTTTTTATAATTTTTTTTTAACATTTCGAAAACTTAGACTTCAGTTGATTTTTCCTTTCAATATCTCTTAATTTCGTTAACTTGAACTTCAATTAATTTCAATTAAGTTTTCCTTAAAATGTCTCTTAGTTTTGCGAACGTTTCACAATTTTTCTTTAATATTTTGATAACTTAAACTTCAATTAATTTTTCTTTTCAATGCCTTTGAAATTTGTTAACTTGAACTTCAATTAATTTTAATTTAGTTTTCTGTACAATGTCTTTTCATTTTGGGTAATTTTCACAATTTTTCTTTAGTACGAGCCCGTGTTTGTCCGGTGAATGTCGGCGAAAGGAAAGAGAGTAAGTACAAAACGGCCAAAAATAGGAGTCTTGAGAATACACTGGAAAGAGTTGTAAAAGGGATAAATTTGGTTCTTCTCACTTTCTTGGAAGATTTGCCCTTTTGTTTTATGGTTCCAGGAAGGCATTTTTTGTGTTTGGTGTTTTTCAGTATGTCGCAAAAATAAACCCAAATAGATGGAAAATTTAGTGGACATCGGCTGCAGACATGGCATCAAAGAAGCCGATACGGCCATGTATGACACAATCAGCGAAATTTCCACAAATAATGAAAATTAAAAGGTTTATGTCTCAACAGCCCCGCCCCTTGTTAACACTTACTTAAGGTAGCAAGCGAAAGTTGTGGTACCAAGCAAGCGAACTCTTGCCTAATAGTTATGAAATTATTGTCAAGCAAGCGAACTCTTCCTAAGTTATGATTAAATATTGTATTAAAATATTTTGTGTCAGAACTGTTTTTAATAAAGTCATTTATAAATTGTTACAAATATGTTGTTGAATTTAATACAAATCTTGTATACATTTTCCATACTGTACAATATTATTATACATTGGTCCTTCGAGCCGGATAACTAGTGCCGTGAACTATATTTAACAATAATTGAACTGTTAACAAATAATTAATCAAATATTGAACTATTAAAAGTGATGTGATTTTTGGATATGGATTAAAATAACAAGTGTAATGAATAACTAATTGAACTATTGAAGAGAAATTCAACAATAAATTTTCGAAAATTAGATAGTTGGTGATGTGTATAAAAAGAAATTAACTTAAGTTGTATAAAATCCATTTATGAAATTTGGAAATCAAGTGAAATTAATTACTAATTGAACTATTACACAGTGTGAACATTGAAACCAGGTGCCTAGTGAAGTGCATAAATAATTGAACCCTAAGATATATTAAGAATTGGATCTACTGAAACCAAAATCAAATATTTAGTGAAATGGACATAAAAAGTAACTGTTATGAGTGTCATTCAAAAATTTGAATATTAAATGTGGAACTCTAACAGTGCCCATATATGAACTTTGTGACAACAGCCAGAAGTGCACCTAGACTTCATCATCAGTACATCATTTGGTAGGGAACGTGAGCTGCTACAACATCAAAATCGCTGGTGAGTCCCATTGTCCAATCTTAAATCCTAATCTATCCTACCTTCTTGTGTCAATATTGTCAAAATGGAAGATCTAGTTAAAAAACGTGGGAATTTGAAAGCCTCTTTGACGCGGTTTATTACGTATCTAGATACACCCGGTATGATATCAGATATACCCACTTTGAAAGTTAGATTAGAGAAATTTGAGCCAATTTACGAGAAATTCTGTGAAACTCAGGACGAGGTAGAGTCGCTTACAGCAAATAATGATAACAATGAAATTCAATTACATGAACGTACGTCATTTGAAAATTCATATTTTAAATATCTTGGTAAAGCAAAGGATGCTATAAGGAGATCTGAACCTTCTGATCGCCAAAGTACATCGGTGTCTCGAGCGTATTCTCGAAATAGTACCGACAATATATCACATTTTCATGACTCACATGTGCCGAAAGTTAATATTCCTAAATTTGATGGTGCGTATAATAAATGGGTCAAATTTAGAGATTCATTTACATCTCGCATTCATAATAACCCATCATTAAATAATATTCAAAAATTTCACCATCTGAATTGGAGGGTAAAGCATCTCAGGTAATTGCGTCACTTGGCATTTCAGAAAGCAATTATAACGCAGCGTGGGCTAAATTACAAGCACGTTATGAAGATGATACGGAGATAATTCAGCATCACGTATCTGACATGTTCAACATTCAAAAAATAAAACGTAATTCTCCAGACGAATTGCGAACATTAATAGATACATTTGACAATAATTTAGTTGCCTTAAAATCCTTAAAGGAACCGTCAGAGTCATGGGATACAATAGTTATGTACCTGCTTACGTCCAAATTGAATAATGAAATAAAATGCGCTTGGGAAAATAGGCGTACACAATTGAATAAAATGCCTTCTTTAAAGGATATGTTTGAATTTTTAGAATCGCATTCTATATATTTAAATAACACAACAGAACATGGTACATTAATTGGATCTGTAGAGAATAAAGAAAGAAGGGGTCTACAATAATGGAAAATTTAAATCTTATGCTATAACCAGGAATAATAAATGTTGCGTTTTGTGCAAAGAAAATCATGTGTGATTTTCGTGCAATCAATTCAAGCAAATGCCAGCTAATTTACGTCTCCAAAAGGTGAGAGAGTTAAAGCTTTGTTTTAATTGTTTGGCAAGTGGTCACTCAAATAGAGAATGTCAGTTAGGTCCCTGTCGTAAGTGTGGTCGAAAACATAATTCACTACTTCATTTAGAGAATGGCCCGCTGCCCCAAAAACAGCCTGTATAAAATCCAACGGATTCTTCAACTCAGACACGTATGGGTGAAAATTCCTCTTCTACCTTAGATAGTATTGGTCCCAAAAATAAAACATATAGCTTACAAACATTCAACACCTCTTCCATCTATTCAGTACTAGCTACTGCTACTGTCTACACTTATGATACCAATGGCAAACAGCATAAGGCACGAGTATACTTAGATTCTTGTTCACAAGCTCACCTCATTACAAAGGAGGTCTGTGAAAGGTTAGGTTTAGAAAAATCAGGATTATCCATATTGTCTGGTATAGAACACAATGAAAAACCAGTACAACGAGTTTCGGTGAAAATCAAATCGCGTATAAATACGTTTACAAAGACGATAACATGTCTAGTATGGAACCAAATAGAGACTGAGGCCCCATCTGCAAATGTTGATTTAACATCCTTAAAAATTCCTACCGGAATACAGTTAGCCGACCCAAAATTCCATCGAACACGTCCAATAGATATGTTAATCGGAGTAGGGCTATTTTATGAATTACTTTGTGTGGGTCGCATACACCTTGAAAGAAATCAACCTATAATTCAGAAAACCTTACTTGGGTGGATCATTGCAGGTGACGTCTTATTACCTCAACCTGCAGTGCCTAAGTTAAAGTGTCATTTTATCAAAAATGATGAGTTAAATAAGAATCTCCAAAAATTCTGGGAAATTGAACATACGTTCCTACTCGATCCGTCAACTACCCGAGGGAAGAGAAGTTATGCTGAAGAACACTTTGTGAAGACAACCGGCCGCGATGTATCAGGTCGTTTTATTGTAAGCATTCCATTTAAAGAAAGTTGCATTTCACGATTAGGGTCCTCAAGAGAAACTGCTCAAAAACGTTTATTTTCTATGGAGAAAAAACTAGCAAACGATCCCAAACTTCAAAAAGAATATATCGAATTTATGGATGAATATGAAGCTGTTGGCCATATGTCACAAATACCCATTAATGAATGCAATGATATGAAATATCACTTTTATTTACCTCATCACGCCGTGATTAAGGAAAGCAGCACAACTACGAAAGTACGTGTAGTTTTTGACGGATCTGCGAAATCATCAACTGGGGTGTCGCTTAATGATATTCAGGACATTGGCGAGTCAGTTCAAGATGATCTTTTCTCCATCATTGTTAGATTTCGTCAGCATAATGTCGTGTTATCAGCTGACATTGCAAAAATGTATCGGCAGATATTGATTAAACCTGAGGAACGAGCAATGCAACGCATATTGTGGCGTTCGAACTCACATGAACCTATAAAGGTTTATGAATTGAACACCGTTACTTATGGTACAGCATCAGCTCCTTTCCTAACTACAAGGTGTCTTAAAGCGTTAGGTGAATCATGCAACAAAGGTAACGCTCAAGCAAGCAATGTCATTTTGCATGATTTTTATGTCGATGACTTATTATCCGGAGCTGATTCTCCGGAAGCTGCTATTAAGTTGAAAAATAGTTTAAACGCTATCTTTAGTGAAGCCGGTATGCAATTGCGCAAATGACAATCAAATAACCCGCAAGTATCAAGTGGCTGTGTCGTTAAATGGAGATAGAAGCCCAAAAACCTTAGTATTATTATGGGATCCACAGTCAGATACTCTGAAGTATGAGATATCACATAATAAATTAATTAAAGTTACGAAAAGAAATATTCTTTCTGTTATAGCGCAGATCTTTGATCCACTTGGTCTTGTTGGTCCAGCGATTATCCCTGCAAAAATCATTATGCGAATGTTATGGGATGCAGATCTTAATTGGGATGAATCATTGCCACAAAACATACATTCATTATGGCTAAAAATTTATCATGACATTCAGGATCTCAATAAATTAACAATCAACCGTCTTATTATGCTACCAAATTATAAGAAAGTAAATTATCATGGATTTTGTGACGCTTCGGAGGCAGCATATGGAGCATGTATATACATGTCCTGTATAAATATCAATAGAGAAAGAACATCAAACATGTTATGCGCGAAGTCAAGAATCGCTCCAAAAAACGCAACCAGTATACCTAGACTCGAGTTACAGGCTGCATTACTTTTGGCACAACTCCCACATAAGGTCTCTAAGGCGTGTAACATTTCAAAGAAAAAATGGTATTTCTGGACTGATTCGAAGGTGACATTAGATTGGATAAAAGCTCCATCCAGCAAATGGAAAACATTTGTCGCAAATAGAACGGCTGAGATTCAAGAGCTAACCAATGACTGCTGGAATCATGTTATTTCTAGCCAAAATCCTGCTGATTTAATATCTCGCGGTGTGACTACTGCACAATTGATTGAGTCAACATTGTGGTGGCACGGGCCGAGCTGGTTGTGTCAAGAGGAACACGACTGGCGAATGCGAAGATATGTCAACGAGGTTGAGGCTCTTGAACAGTGACAAAGTGTTTATGTAGTTAAAGAGAAACTGAACGAAAAATATGAAACCATAGACAAGGCACCATCTAATCCACTATTCAGTAGATTTTCTTCTTTGTTAAGGCTATATCGAGTGATAGGGTACATATACCGATTTTGGGATAAATGCAATGTGCAAAGATTCAATCGTAAACAAGGCATGGGTAGAGAAAAAGATAAGATAAAACTCCGTTATTACCTTGATATAGACCCATTGAGTGCGAATGAATTAGAATACGTTAAATTTAGAATAATTAAATTGGCACAAAATGAAATGCTTTTCTCAGAAATATCTATTTTAAAAAAGGGTGAACTAAATTCTAATAGTAATTTAAAACAACTCCGGCCCTTTCTTGACAATAAGGGTTTACTCAGAGTAGGGGGTCGATTAGAAAATTCGGAATTATCATACGACAAAAAACACCCAATTATATTAGCTTCTAAACATAAATTTACACTATTATTAATTAAGTATGAACATGAAAGGCTACTGCATGCTGGATGTCAAGCGGTTATATCGTCACTACGTAATCGGTTTTGGCCTCTCGCATGTAAAAATACTGTCAAAGGAGTGTTGAGAAATTGCATCGTTTGTTTTAAAATTAAACCACATGGATCATCACATATTATGGGAAACCTACCGTCTTCTAGAATCACACCCGTACAACCATTTCACAACTGTGGGGTTGATTATACAGGGTATTTCCTTGTTAAAGAAAAGAGTCGGTTTCGCCCGTCAACCAAAGTTTACGTTTGTACTTTTGTATGCTTTGTAACCAAGGCAGTACATATAGAATTGGCAAATGATTTATCTAGTGAAGCATTCATTAATTGTTTTAAGCGATTTATATCTCGTCGCGGTTTGTGCAGAAACACATATTCTGACAATGGCACAAATTTCGTTGGTGCTGAGAAAGACTTGAAAATTATGTTAAATGATAAGAACTATCAAAATGAGGTAACAAATTATTTATCGACTCAAGAAATAAAATGGCATTTCAATCCACCATCCGCGCCCCATTTCGGTGGATTATGGGAAAGTGCTGTAAAATCGGCAAAATTTCATTTGAAACGCATAGTAGGGGAAACACGTTTGACATTTGAAGAATTGTACACAATATTGACACAAATAGAAGCATGTTTAAATTCCAGACCACTTTCCCCACTTTCCACTGATCCTAATGACCTTACTCCTCTCACTCCTGGACATTTCCTTATCGGGGACTCATTAACAGCTCTTCCACAAGAAGATTTGCGAGCAACACAGAGCAATAGACTCAACAGGTATAAAATTCAACAACAAATAGTTCAACACTTTTGGCAAAGGTGGAGTCGTGAATATTTGCCACAACTCCAAAATCGCACAAAATGGCACACCACGAAGATGCAAAATGTTAAACCCGGAGCTATGGTCTACAATGGCCTCTTGGGCGCATAACCGAAGTACATCCAGGAAAAGACAACATCGTTCGAGTAGTTACAATCCGAGTAGCTAGGGGTACTATTCAACGACCTGTGGCAAAAATCTGCGTTCTTCCAATCAACGAGGAAACCTCTGACGCAAATGAAGCATAAAGAATCAGCGATCGATGAAGTACAACTGACTTCAATTTGAATATACACATACATAATAAGTTTAACGATATAATTGTAATGTTTATCTAAAATTACCTTATATTATATAATTTTTGAGTTTGACGTAGGGTTAAATAGTAGTCTTAATATGTAAAAGAAATAAGAAAACATTGATAAAAAATTGCCTTCTTTTATGAACTGAATTGAATTATTTTCACTGAATTATCATTATTTTGTATAATACAAAGAAGGAGCTAATTGAAAATGAACATTTTTTCAATAAATGTTTTTACTTAAATTCTGCAGATTAATTATAAGTAACAATATGCTATGTATTAACAATTTATTTAATCTCTCATGAATCCAATCTCATACGCGTATTAGTTGAGATTCTTGAATCCACACTAATGCGCGTATGAACAAATCTCTGATGAATCCAATCTCATACGCGTATTAGTTTGGATTCATGAGAGATTCTTGAATCCGCACTAATACGCGTATGTCGTTGTATGAATTTAATACAAATCTTGTATACATTTTACATACTGTACAAGATTATTATACAAGGAGAATGCCAAGTATAGAGGAATAAACGTAGCGGCCTGTCAATCACCGGTCAAAAATCGCGACTGGAAATGCGCGTCATTTTGGGGCTCTTAAGTAGGGACCAAAATTGCTGATGCGCATTTTCAGCATGTCGCGCATGGCGACGGAAAATGCGCGCAATTAGCGCTTTGTTTATTTTCCGAACTTTATCGCGATCACATTTCTTCGCGCATGGTGATGAAATCGGATTTGGACAGTTCGTTGCGTAGTGTAATTAGGTCGCGATCAAGTTTTATCCCGGTGATAAAATTTGACCGCGAAGGGATTTTTATCACGAATCATGGTGACAAAAATTCGATCGCGATGGAAATGTCTCGCGCATGTTTCGAAATGGTGCGTCAGCATTTTGGGTTGGGAACCGACGAGTATTTCGTTCCAAAAAATAAATCTTCGAATGGTGGAAGGGACGGGGGTGAGAAAAAGGGAAGGGAAGATGTATGAAAACACTTTGCCTGAATTTTGTATTTATTATTAACTTGAATAATTTCGTCCCATTTGTACTCTTTTATGGTTGACCAGATATTGATAAGGTTGTCATTATTTTAATTATGTTCTACAACTATTTTAACAGTTTTATTCTTACACGTTTTAGAAAAATGGTTCTCTTTCTTACATTTATTACAAATTTTCCCGTAGGCTGGACAACTCCTTGGAGGGTGACTTTCTACCGGATCGTGAACCGCTCTTCAGATTCCCAGAATTGCGTTGTTGTTGATGTCGTTTGTTTTGATACACGCCAAACTCTCTGCTTGCCTGTGTCGACGACGATTTTTTCAATTCTTGAAATTGCTTGCTCCTCAATTGTTTTATGGCATGAATTTCGCTACCACCTTCCATATTTCTGATTTCCAATTGGGCTAGCTCTGCACTTTTGTACATTTTTACGCATTTCTCTAAGTCTTAATTTTCTTCTCTTAGAAGTAGATTTTTTAGTTCTGCATCTCGGATGATACATATTATTTTGTCTTTGATCAGACTATCTCGTAAAGTCTCAAATCCACACGAAACACTCAATTTTTCCTAGTCAGTCACAAAAGACGAAAACGATTCACCTGCTTGTTGTGATCTTGTCAAGAAGATATGACATTTCACACTCTCGTTTGTCTTAGGAGTACAAAAATTTTCAAAAGCTTTCGTAACTTCCCCTAATTGTCCTTTTTGTTCCTCTGTGAGTCCAAACGTGCGGAACTTTTCTATTCCTTCTTCACCTATAGAGTGTAGTAATGCAGCAACCTTACGATCCTCTTCTTTTTTATCGAGACATGATGCTTTTAAATACACTAAATATTTTTGATGCCATCTACGCCAATTTTCTTTCAGGTATCCCTCAAAAGACTTTTGGGATGGAGCTCTCATGGACAGGTTTCCCTTAAAAGACATTTGGGATGTAGCTCTCACGGACGCTTCCATTTTTTTGTTTTTTATTATGTCGTACAATTTTGTTTCGCTTATCACCTATTTCGTTTCTTTTATTTTTTTTATTTGTACTTATTTTATTTATTTCAACTTCACCGACTGCGCCATGTAAGGTTTTTTGTGTTGTCTTCGGGAAGCAATTGATAGAAATTAAAATACGGTTTATACTTTTACTTAGATGTTTATTACTCTGACGGGCAGAGCCAGACTTCCTTATCTTACCTCACCAGAGTGGGTGGTCATGTATTATTGGCTTGGTTTACATACACATGTAAGTTATATATGAATTCTCATTTTACGTCTCATCCGTACACACATCACACCATAGACTAGAGGTAAAGAACTTCGATTCGATTTCTAAAAGAGTCGAATAGGCAACTAAGACTGTGTGCTAATCGAAGTCATTTCCAATGAATAAGTAATACTATAAGGAAACGCTATTCGGCAACGAGCTGGAAGCCAAATCTGATAAGAGCCTATGTGGTGTTGGTATTTTTGCCTTTGCATGGGAAAGTATCTGCGGAGTTACTTGAAGGGGTATATTTTTGAAAATTGCGCGCGGAATTTGAATTTAAACATTTTTCACTGCATTATTTTTAAATTCCCTTATTTTAGGAATTATAATTTCCTAAAACTCAAAAGAACAAATATATAATATTTATTGTAATAAACTCAAAATTTGGTGTAAGAAATTAAATTATATCACATACATGTTTTAAATCACATAGATAAGTCATACAGAAAGATTTTCATAGTTTTCAGTTTTGTATTTTAAATTTATTTGTTACATTTACACCTTTCTTAAAGTTATTATAATGTAAAATCAAAACACGTTCTTCTTAAAAAACTATTTCAAAAATATATGCCAATTGCGATACAACTGGAAGTATGAGCTATTTTGCAGTTCTGAAAAAAGGGAATCAAGTTAACATCTTCAAATTGACTAAATTTTTTATATTACATGCATTTTCCATTCCTTCTATTTAAACGTCCGCTGTTGGGTTAGTGTTTAGTGTTATATTATTTCTGTGAATAAATGAAAATTAGTTAATTAAAATATTGAAATTGCAATATATGTGAAATACTTACGATAGTGAGAACAGGTATAGCATTTGGTGCTATTGTTCTGATGACCAAACGTATTAAGTCGTCTGAAAAAAAATTTATTTGTTTTTCCATTGCTTCCTCAAAACCTGCTATGTAGAAAACCTTTCAAACAAATAGAACGAATAATGTGAATTTATTATTTTATTTATTGATTAAAATTACAAATAAGTTACCAGTTAGTGGTTACCATATAAATAACAAAGTTTGAAAACTATGAAGGCAAAAATTGCCCCTTGCAAAATTAAAATATTTATTTTACGGCGTCTTTGTGCTATACAACCCAGTCTTATCACATAAAGTATAAACAAACAATATGGCTGGCCATAATAATGAAATTTTGCAATTTTCACAAATATTATTCTATATTTTTGCTAATAACATTTTATAACTGTATAAAATGGATTCTCGCAGTGTTAAACAAAATTTTGACACCAAACTCACCTATGAAATTAAATTCCTTGGCCAGATTTTGAGCTATTACTGTTGCAACTGGCGATACAACACTTTATTCACTCAAAACGCTTCATAAATACAAAATTCACGTAATGACATTGTCACTTATTGCTTCCTTAATCTATTTTGAATATTATATAAATCATATTTCACAATTTTTTTAACTTTTACAGGCAATTTTCTCGAAAACTACAATTTGGATCGATTGAACACAATATCCCGCGGAAAACATTTTGACAACCTATACACCAAATGAAAGAGACGGAGACTACGAGTGAGAAGGACAAAGAACAAGGGTACCGTTAAGTTTTGGCACCAAATATGTACACTGTGCATGTGACATATAGCGCTTCCTTATAGTATTACTTATGTGGTTTTCGTCTGGTAATTACAGATTGATTTAAAAATTGATCTTTTTAACCCGTCTTGAACATGCTAACGTCAATCTGTAAGAACTTCTTTGTGTGAGTGAAGCGACACTTTTATTCGAAAATTATTTGTATTTATTTATTGAAAATTATTTATTATTTACTTAATTTAATTTAATGAAAATTTCCTACTTGATATTATAATTAATATTTTCTATAAAAAAAAATTCTAATAAATTCGCAAACGCAAAACTGCTTTTGACAACACAATTTTGACAAATGTCAAATAACAGTTTTGTGTATGTATTTGTTAATCTGAAAATAATTCCAGATCTCGAAAAATTGATCTAGATCAAAAAATAAATAAATTTTTCTGACCAGTCGAACATTATTTTTTGATCTAGATCAAAAAAATTGATTTAAAAATTGATTGTTGTGCCCAGTCGAAAACGACATTATTCATTGGTCATTTCACTAAAAATGGCTTTTTGATTATCATATCAGTGAAATGTCAATTTCGGAAGGCTTGGTTCTCAGGAATAGCCAATATGGAACTGGCATTTCATAGTTCATTTCAGTGACAGTAATGTGTCGAATAAAACGATTCAGCGTAAGTATACGAAATGATGCAAATATATGAATTAATTTTTTTAATAACATAAACAATAGAAGAATATGGAAAAAATAAATTTTAACAAAACTTGGAAAACTTTTTCAGGAAATGTCAACTTATATTATCACACCTAGGCACATCAAATATCAAAAATATCGACATTATTCCGATATCCACACAGTCTAAATTAGTAGTTCATGATCAATTGAATAAGTTCATCTTCAGTCGTAAAACCACAGTGGGAGAAGATACATCAACACTGATCGATTTTGTAAAAGTTGTAAACCTATAAGCTAAAATTTAATTGTTGTTTTATAACAGAAAGTATTTAGAAAACTGACGCTCTCAAACGCACTTCTAGATTGGTTTTCCTGCCAACAGCTGTCGTCAGTGTCATAAGCCATGACGAGTATTGTCTAAAAGCATGCGTTAGATTTCTCTTAATTAAACTTTATTCAAAAACCAAGCATTTCAAGGCAGGCGTTTTCAACTTAACTTAACACTAGTATAGTAACCTTAAAACCATTAAGGCGAGAGGTTCATTAACAATTCTGTTGAGACCTCACTAAATCAACATGTAATGATTACATAGTGGCGTAATAATCCTGTATCAAAATAAGCAATTGCTCAAGTTGTAATGTGTAATGTTTAAACTTGGAAATAAATAGGCGAAGCACGAGTCGTCTTAATCGCCGTCTTGGTAAATTCCCTTTGTTGGGGCGAGGCAAGATGCCGATTTCAATTCGCCGTCTTCGAACAAAAACTCAATGTTTATGCTTTTGAGTCTGATCCAGAACTGGTTTATTGATATTACAATTGTTCTTATTTATAGAAGAATATCTTAACACTAAGCAAAAAAAAGTATTTTGAAATCATCGAACATCGAACTTTTAAAATTATAAAAGTCATCAGAAAGGGGGAATTTACTGAAAAATGTATTTGGGTCATTTGGACGTCGCACCTAGTAGACATCAAAGTCAGCAGAAAAGGTAAATATTATTGTGAATTGTTCATTCGAATATTGAACATAGAAAACATCAAAGTCATCAAAAGGTAAAGCTGGATTCACTGGTCCGTCCGACGTGTGCGGAACTGTTTTTTTTATATTGAGTTTTGACAACTCTCATGCCGTACTCATTTTGCGGCGAATTCAGTTCTCTCTCCGCCAAAGTTGAACCAACTTCAACTTCCGTGCGGAAGATTTTCGTTTTCACCGTGAATGTGTTCCGCGACGCGTGGTTTCATTTGTGAATTGTTCTAAAAAGTGCGGCAGATTCATGACGAACGAATGAATCATAACCCAAGACACTCTCTTCGCGACGAAGTAGTTCGGCACACGCCGGACGGACCAGTGAATCCAGCTTAAGTGTCATGTTTGAGTAAATATGAAGTAAATATTATTGTGAATTGTTCATTCACTGCACCAACCATTTAGTTAATTTTAGTATACATCTACAAATGGTCGCCCTGTGGTGTAATAATGTACGCAACCCAAACCGACCGAAAAACTTGGGTTGCAATCTCCACTATCTTCGTTCAGGAAGGGAGGAGCTGATCGAAAACGATAATGGGATCACCGGGGATCGTGGAATGATGAGCGGATTGATCTTCCTCTTTCGATGGATGCATCTTGACCAGGCCGGTTGCACCAAGCAGCGTCAAGATGTAGAGTGTTTTTTCTTTTGCGAAACTTAGTGAATTTTCAATGAATTCTTCCTTCTTATTAATTTGTTTAATTTGGTGATTTGAGAAAGAAAGAGAATTGACATTATAGTTTAAGGTTAGATAGTGAAGTTAATGAATTTGTTTTTTTTTTCATATTTTTTTATATAAACGTTTTGTAATATGTTGAATAAAAATAGAGAGAACGCGAGAGAATGTTTCCTTTCCTCCTAATAAAAAAAAAAATTAAATGGACTAACGGGAAAGACATGCGTACGGATAAGGCATACATGGCTGTATAGCTGCAACGCATTGGTCGTCTAAGGCGTCGTCGCTGGAGACGCTCGGAGTGCGGTGAGGTAAACTTGGGAGCGAATCCGTAACTCCCGTTCCAGATATAATTTTTTTCTTTACCTGAGTTTCTATTAAAATCGTCAAGTACTTGCACGAGGATCAAAAATTTTCGTTTCTTTTAAAAAAGTAGAAAACAATTTATAAGAAATTTTATTTTATTTATGAAATAAGGATCACAACTAATTCAAAGAACAATTAAATGTATGTAATTTCATAAAATTCCGTAAAGATTCTTCGATTATTTTGGCATTAATATTAAATGTGTGTGAATTTTCGCAGAGAACGAGTATAAACTTCGAAAATTTAAAACATTGACCCGAAAGTGGAATTTTTGTAATGAGCAATATCATGTGATACTAGGTAGGCTCCCTTATGTGCATCGCCTTTAAATTTTCGAGGTGGCATCTGAGATTTAAGTTTACAGTTCATAGGTATATAACACCTAAATTTTGATAAACCAGGGCGAAGAAGAAGAGAGACACTGTAGTATACTTGAGAATTTAAAGAAACGAAACGAAAACAGGCAGTATGTCTGTAATTCCCCTAAAAACACAAAAAAAAATTTCTTTTCCTACTTTTGTCCTAATTTTTAATTTTCAGAATTCATTTTTTTGTCTCTGGTTTGTGTCAACCAGTGCGTTACATGTTTATCAGTCATTCGCGTGTTAGATAGTTTGTGAGTTGTATGTTAAATTAATTCCAAGTTGAATAAGAATGTATTCATTTTACGAAGGGCAATGATTTTACAGCGATCTTATAAACTCGTGTAATCATTTTGATTTTCTTTGATTTGTTTGGTTATTTATAGAGCTGCATCACCACCTCCTTGTTGGTTATTTATAGAGCTGCATCACATTATCTCGAGCCTCGTGCGAATTAGCAAATGCAAAACTAGATATTTTGAAATTTTAGCATTTATTACGCAATGCAACATACAACTACATGGTTTTACATAAATCAGGAATTTTATCAATGTACTCGTGCCCATATACGTTTGTGATAACTAAACAAGTGCAATTATAATTAAGATTATATTGGGTCAAAATTACCTGACCATCAAATTGGGACATAAAATATTAACTCAGTATTTCAAATATCTGTCCGGGAACGACGACGGTGAATTCTGATTATAGACAAATAAAGGTAGCCATATTATTGGTAATTAAAATATAGTAACTCGATCTACATTTAAATAAAGAACAGAAAATTATCCAAGCGCTACACAAGTGACAATCTGCCCTTTCGGGTCGGCGCACTCAGCGATCTTACACCTACACGCGTCTGCAGGGTTTTTGTGGTATTATCACCCCGCAGCACGTCAAATCACCGTTGTTTCCACCCTGATTTAGGCTACAGAATAATTACTAGAAGTAATTATCATTCTAGTTTTAGGGTATTTCCTCGTGTACTGACGACATTTTCGAGTTGCTGGCGATTCTGCTCGGCTAGTTGCCCAGACTTGATTTTCGATTCATTACGAGCTCGACTCAACTCGACTATTTTTATATGGAACTTAGTATAGAAATTATTCGATTATGGAGTAACGAATATGGTTGCGGTTACATATTCGGAATGATTCGTTATTTTTATTCGATTATTTTTGTGCAAGGTGTGGTAATATTTGTGGAAAATATTCGATAACAGAGTAAATCAATCTTATTTCTCAAAGTAATTGAATAGAAATGATAGCTTATATAGAGATTTAATTGAAAATCTTTGTCTCCTCTTTGTGCCGTGCTTCGTAGCGTATTCTCAAAAATTAAACAAACAAATAAATTTGTAATTTATTCATTAACAAGATACTAAATCTGATCAGTTAAAGAAATGTTTGTATTGTCTCACATCGAAAAAAAGAAAGGAAAACATGAAAAATGTGGTACAAAAACCTTCAAACATTACCAATGAACCAATTTTACAACAAATAAATTATATAATTACCCCACTCATTCTCTCCACTTTAGTTTCCCTGAAGGTTTCACTTCTATCGCGTGTAAAGTGCACACATGTTTCTCTTTCAAAGTTACATGTGTTATTTAAAGTTACGTGTACAGTTAGTACACCTTTTACAACCTACTAAGTATGATTCATATGAATAAATTATACTTCCATATAATTTTGAAAGACTTATGCAATTTTATGGCATTGAGTTAAAATTAATTTTCGGAACCGCATATATAAGGTCGCTGGTAGCTTAAAACTTCGAATATCGAATCAGCGGTAAGACTCTCAATGTTCAAACCAAAAATCGTTTACTGTTTTTATAAAGTTCTACTACCTTAAATTTTTTCATATTTTTCTGGCTCGTCATTCAAGAGTTAGAGGGAGGGGTGACACACTTTTAACGTATATTTCCCGAAGGATTAGCTTAAACGCATATAGATTCTGACAACATCATTGTCATTTTTGAAGACGTATCCAAAAATACCCCACACGTATATGTGCAATGAAAAAATAAATCATGTAAGTCAGATACATGTACGGAGTGCCACCCTTATTAAACTTTTTTCGTTACTTTCATTTTTTTTACATTTTCTAGTGGTTCATCGGAGACACCTTCTTCTAAGTTTCATTTATATAGTTTCAATAGTTTCCGAATAAAATGGCTGTGATATACGGACAGACGGGCAGACAGACGGACGGACGAAACTATAAGGGTTCCGTTTTTTCTGCGGAACCCTAAAAAGGAAAAAAACTGTAACAGACTATGACATTTTGTTTCAATTAATTCACTGCAAGAGTTACTAATGGTGAGTAATAGGCTAAAAGGTGCACGGACAAATCATTTGCAAACTTACACGCATAGGATGATATGCATACGTGCTTCAAGGACTTTCAAATGCGTATTAACAATAACACCTCTTTCGTTAAATTTTTTTTTTTGTTGAATACGAAAGTTTAATTAAATTCATTCACCGGAAGAGTAACGAAAAAAAGGAAAGAGTACAGGAGAGAGAAATAGAAAAAAAGGAAAAATTATAGAGTTCAGAAAAATGATACATAAAACAAGAATAAATTAAAATAACACAAAAAAGTCAATTTAATTCTCTATATACATATTTCAGATCGAAGAGGCGATAAACCAAACAAAAAAAACGAATCCAGAATTTCAAGACGTATTTATTGTTCTTTTACGGTGAAAGTTATCATGGTATACAATTTGATACTCTATTTGTATAAATATGTGTTTATTTGTATATATACAGGTTCTTAAATAAAATGGTCCCGTATTACCCCGAGGGAAATTTATATACATGAACATAAACGTACATATAATAGTTAATTACATACATTGAAGCGTGTAGTGTACTCATATGTGACTGAAATGACCTTGCCGAAAGATGGCAAGAGGCGTTGGGACATGAATAATAGTAGTATGGAATTGTTTCTATGATTTCTTTAAACGATTCTAATGGCATAAAATAAAGTTGTATGCATAAATGAAATAGCACCAACTGTTGAAATAGATCAATGGTTCCCAAACTTTTTTGGTCCATGGACCCCTTTTTATAGTCAAAAGTTGTCCACGGACCCCCAAGTGAAAAATCTACTATAAACAACTTCTGCACAGTAACCCATAACGCCAGATACATTGGAATCTGTTATTGTAACCAGAATTTGTGGTATCCTTGTTGAAACATTGGTTTTAGTTCCTCATTTGTGGATATTTCGATAAGCTACTCCTGTGTTTCTATACTGTTCTACCCAACAAAGTGAATCCTACGTCAAATTTACGAATATGTCGACTGCACTGGCCTTCGGGGGACATTCCAATGATCAAAAAACGATCAAAAAGATCTGCGTATCAATCAAGAAACATTTTAATACAAGAAAGAAACATTACTTTCTATGGCTTGCCAATGGACCCCTTTGAAGCTTCCTGCGGAAACCTTTTTAATAGTCTATACCTCCAAATCCATTGTTCATAATCGGCACGCGGTACTAGAATTTTGTTTTCCCGATCATTCAGACTAATGTACGGGACGCGTTACCGAATGAGAAGGGCACGGTTCAGGATGAAGTGAAAAATTTAAACATGGGGGGTTTCATCCTCTTTTGGGTCTGAGCTGGTTCACGGGGCCTCGTTCGGAACATCGGGGAAAGTACATATCGGTCGGACTAGTACTTTCTATGGTACGGAGGGCACAAGAATCCAATACACCTGGATTCCCCGAGAAAAGAGCGATAACGCCTCACCGCCGCTCGTCGGTCCCTTTCCCCATATTTTTTTTTCCTCCTTGTTTTTGTCCCTCCCCCTTCTCCCAATGCCTCTACATCCTCACCATATAAATCATATACCCTTCTTCCATTGTCCTTCTGATTCTGCTCACCCGCCCTTACATCCTATTCCTTTCCTTTCTTTTCTTTTCGGATGTCTTTCATCTTTTCCCCCCTTCCTCTCGCTGTCATCTGTCGTGAGATGTCTGCCCCCCCCCCCCCCACTCTTACTTTACTAATTTCTTCTGTACTTTGATAGGGAATTCAGTTTCGAGCGAGATCCCAACCCAACACCGAACTAGCTAGCGATGAAATACAAGGACACGTCCGCTGTTCGAAGACTGATCCAGGGACTTTTCTGGGATTTGGAGAATGCTATGGCCTGCACGGCCCCTGAGCTGCCTCGACCCCATTTCTATGTCTCTAAGGATGTTCTTTACGGTCACATTCCGGATCCTATGAAGGAGGGAGTTTGGGTTTTTTCATCTCTCTTCCTTCCGTCTTCGCCCTAATCACCTCTGATTGGGATGTTTCAAGGCAAAACATCCCAAAAATTTTAATTTACTACAGACACTTGAAGTAACCATTGATGCAGTCAGCGGAAATAGAAAAACTGAATATCTATCCAGCTACACTGCCTGCAACAATATTTTGAAAGCAATGTTGATTTCGACCAGGCATATAAATCGTTCAAGGATGAATATCGGTGATTTGGTCATTTGAAAGAAATTTGGGGTTATTTTGGTGGAGTATCTACTGGAGACCTGGTAAGAATCGAGAGAATTTTGAAAAAGAAGGTTACAAACAAATAACACGATTAATGCCGCAACTTCTGGATGTGCCCTGATGGGCAGGAAATTCACATTTCAGTCTGACAATGACCCCAAGCATTCATAGTATTCATACTCACACTCTTCGCATTCACAATCTGCAGGGCTACTTGGATAACTTTTTTTGCACAGCTCAGGGACACTGAGTTTTCACCATTGTATCCCTATCCCCCCGGCTTTTACTCAGAGGTGTACGCGATCCCCAGTGCATTGCAGAACGCAAGCAGGTTGTTCACGTTCACCTCTTTGAATAGCTCTGAATCGAGGATCTCTCTGCCCAGCCATTCTTGACGACAAGTCATCAGGATCGGACATTTGCAGAGGAAGTGTCTAGGTGTTTCGTCCTCCTCACCACACCATCTGCACAGGTTGTCATGGCCCTTTGTCTTATGGGTATAACAGCGTAGGCCACAGTGCCCTGTTAAAATTCCCAGGACATCGCGTGCTCTTCGTCTATCAAGTTTGGTGATCGCTTTCGCCCAGCCGGTAAAATAGTTTCCCAGCAGCTCTTTCGACCACCTGTATCCAGAGGATTTCTCCCACGTCTCCCACCTTTCTCTGTCGATGGTTTGTGAAATGATGTTGCAACCTTCCTGGTATGGGACTCCCACCTCCATTTCCGGTTGTTCATCCGACTCCGCTCCCCTTGTCGCGAGTTTGTCCGCTCTTTCAATACCTCTGTAGCCTGAGTGACCGGGTATCCAGGTAATGATGACTTTGTTCTTTCGGGCTAGTTCATTAAGAGTTTCTTTTGCCTCCTTAACTAGCCTGCACTTGGTGCCGGGGTTTTCCAACGCCTTTATGCAGGCCTGATTGTCGGTACAGATGCGTATGCATCTTCCCCCAACATCACCTCGTACCAGTACTCCAGCACATTTTACCACCGCAGCAATCTCTGCTTGGAAAACAGTGTTGTATTTCCTCAGACTAAACGAGCCATCGTCCACTCTCCTGGGTCCAGCTATTCCAAATCCAGTGCCCAGGTCATTTTTGGAGCCATCTGTAAACCAGATGTCTCCATGCCCGAGGCCTTGTTTGCTCACCCAGTCCTCCCTGTTCGGTATTAGCGTTTTATAGCGCTGCCCAAATACCTAGATCCTGTTTATTCTATCCTGTGGTGCGTCAAAAATGTACCCCCTCAGCATAGTTTTCCGGATGGACGCATGTCCGATTCCATTTCCCACCCATTCGTTGCCGCATATCAGTCTGTAAGCAGACCTGGCCGCCGCCAGCTTAACGTCTAAGTCAATGCTATTGACGTCCAGTATCATCCTGATGGCAGCTGTGGGTGTGCTTCTTTTCAGCCCGAAAATTCCCCTCAAGGTGACTGCCTGTATATGTTCCAGACTGCGCCTCGAGGTGGCCTTCTCGGTTGCTTTCCACCATACTAGTGCAGCATAAGTAAGTTTAGGTTTCAGTATTGCTTCATAAATCCAAAGAGCTTTAAGGGGTTCAATCCCCCAGCCTGTCCCAATCGCCGACCTACACTGCATAAAGATGTTGAGGACCTTCTTACATTGCGTTTCCACATGCTGTCCCCATGTTAGCTTCTTATCTAGATAAACACCTAGATATTTGACACCCTCAGTATATGGTATGATTTTCCCACGCATTGAGACTTCCCTCGCAATCTTGCTCTTGTACTTCCTGGTGAAAGCAATAATCTCAGCCTTGCCAGGGCATTCTGCATGAGGTCTGGTAGAACCTTCTCATACTTACCCTTGATAAGTATGGCAAAATCGTCCGCATAGGCGATAGTGAAGATTTTCTCCTTGTACAGGGTACTTAATAGCCCATTTGCAACAAGGTTCCACAGTAGGGGTGAGAGGACCCCGCCCTGCGGACAACCTTCAGTGACTTTTCCGTTAATGGTCTTACCGTTCCATTCGCTATAGATGTCTCTGTCACTCAGTACCCCCGTTATCCATCTTCTGATGGTATTCGGTACTCCCTGATCCGACAGAGCATCGTCAATGGCTCTCCTAGTGGTGCTGTTGAACGCAACTTCTATGTCAACAAAGGCAGCTAGGACGGTGTCCCTTGTATCTATAGCTTCCTCAATAAAGCTCACCACTTGGTGTATAGCTGTCTCTGTGGATTTCCCCACAGTGTACGCGTGCTGCCCATGGTGTAGTGGGTTCACTGTCAGTATATTGTGCCTGATATAATAGTCCACTACTCTCTCTAAGGTCTTCAGAAAGAAAGATGTCAGACTGATAGGTCTGAAATCCTTTACCGTGGTGTAACTTCTTCTCCCAGGTTTCGGTATGAATGAACTACTTGGAACATGCCCTATGGCGATGCATCCTCGGAAAATTCCCGTTATCGTCCCAAGGAGATATTCCCTTCCCTCCTGTAGCATCTTGGGAAAGACGCCATCGGGCCCTGGTGCTTTAAACGGTTCAAACGAGTCGATTGCCCATCTTACTATTTCCGGGGTGACGACTTGAGTCGCTATCTCCCAGTCAACTCTTCTTCCCGTCCTTTTCCTACCCTGTGTAGACTCCAGGTTCTCCCTTTCCTTGGAAAAGTCCGGGAAACTAGCCTTCAGAAGAAGCTCCAACGTCTCTTCCTCTGTTTCCGTAAAGGTTCCAGATCTGTCCTTCAAACATTGTAATCTGGTGCCGTTTTTTCTGGTCAGGATTCTGGCTAGCCTCGCCACATCTGTCAAGCTCTCAGCGCTTGAACAAAATTCCTGCCATTTTTCTACTTTCGCCTTCGCAATTGCCCCTTTGAAGTTTCTCAGTGCATCCTTGTACACCTTCCAGCCTTCTGGGTTATTTCTCTTCTTAGCCCGATTGAAATTACTCCGAACTTTCACCCTGAGCCCCACCTGTGTCCTATTCCACCAGGGTGCATTGTTGGGTTTGGTTCCGAGTTTCAGTGGACAGTTATCTTCGTAGGCTCTGATCATGGCTATTTGTAGCTGCTCAAGAGTCCAGTCTAGGCCATGTTCAGAGCAATGCTTTCCCTTGAAGTGGATCAAGCATTCCGCAATATCACTCCTATACGCTCCCCAATTTGTGTTCTTGGGTATCCTCCTAGGTTCCATCCTCGGTTCCTTGAATTCTATCCCGAAGATGATAGTCCTGTGATCAGACATGGATGGTTCGCTGTCCACTCTACACCCTTTTATGTTATCTCTCATGCCCATAGTGACTAGGGTAAGATCTAGAACCTCCCTTCTACTAGCTGTAATGAAGGTCGGTTCGTTCCCCCTGTTCGCTTTGTCCATACGTGTACCTGTGATGTACTCCAGCAACGCAGCGCCCCTCTCATTTATATCGGTACTGCCCCATGCCTCATGATGTGCATTGGCGTCGCAGCCCAATATCAGGTCCGTGTTGCTGCGTTTGCTGTATTCAATCACTCTCTTCACCTCCACTGTAGGTGCTTCCTCGTTGTGGGGTAGATAGGCTGATGAGATACTCACAGCTCTCATACGCCCTTCATTGTCCTCAACTTCCACCTTAATGGTTGTACAGTCCCTAGAGCTTAGTTCCTGCAACAACAGTCCACTAATCCCCTTGACGTAGATGCACGCCCGTGCATCTCCCTCAGTCGATCCTACGAATAGTTGCCCGCTCACACCTAATCCCCTAATACGACGCTTGTGTAACCAAGGTTCTTGAATTAGTGCTACGTGTGAATGCATCCTTGCCAGTCGCTTTGCTAGAACGGCAGAGGCGCTTTTGCAATGATGCAAGTTAATCTGGGAGAAAAGCATCAGCGAGGGAGCCATTTTTAGTGCTAACCCGCGTTCTGCGTGTTCCCGCCAGCCTTCACCTCAGCCTTGGCGGTACCCCGATCAAGCAGCTTAAAAACTGTTTGACTGACGCCCACTTTCAGCTTACAGTTTAGGCTCTTGAGTGTGGCGATCGATGGTTCATCTAGGCCAAGAATGAGACACCCTTCAGGTGTTTCATTCAAAACCGCCCATTTGGTCGTATCCACCCCTTTGTTCTTCATGCGGACCAACTTCAAGAAGTCCGCAGCTTTCTCTACTGCCGTCGGAAGATGCACCACCACCTTCCTGGTCCTCATCTCCTCCGGTGGTACCACCCGAACTGCTTGGTCCCCTTGCCCAAGCTTCAGGTTCCCCGCCTTACCTTCCAGCCATTCCCCAGACTCTTTATCCTCACAGATAAAGACAACGGTGCCTTTTCTGGGGAAGTATTCCAGAAATCGGGGGACAAAAGCCCCTTCCTCGATCGCAATGACCTCGTCCACGACTGCCTTTTTGATCGCCTTGCAAACCGCGGTCGGCATTTCCCCTCCCAAGTATTCCCCACAAGTGAGGAATACCCTCGGCGCGTTGGAAGCCACCGCCGCGTCACTCGCATCCAATTTCGGTCTTTTCAGCAGTTTAGTGTTCTGCTTACGGACCGCCTGCTCTGGGCTTGCCGAAGCATTCCTCTTTCCGGCCTGACTTCCTTGAGCAGAGGTTGAGAGGGTGATGTCGTTTCTAGCCCGTCTCTCGTCCCTCCGCCTCTGCTTTCTGCCTTCGCCATACTTGGGAAGCGGTCTGCCTTCCTCAAGCGCTTTTTCCTTAAGGAGTTTCTTCCTTTGTGCCCCGCTCATGCCCCGGGGCGAGCCTGGTGCATTGTTGGTTTGCATGGGTCCTAGCCCCTGATTGCAGACGTTAGAGGTCCCAGGGATTGGTTCAGAGCCCGCCATTCCTGGTGCGTCCGTTGCTTGTGCCGAAGAGGTCCCCTGGGTCGGTTCAGAGCCCGAAATTCCTAGTAACTCCGTTGTTTGCGTGTGTTTTGTTTTGTTTAATGCCTCATTCATGTTTGGTCCCACGAGTAGTGCGGATAAAAATGTCCACTCGCCATTGGCCGCAACTAGCGAGTAAGGCTTGGCTACGACGGGATTTAGCCTGGTGTCCCGAAGGGAACCGTTAATGACACAGCACCCCCTGTGCCACGCATCTTTCAGCACGGTATCTCACACCTTAGATTGGGCGGACCACTTCTTAGTTCCATGAGATTTGGCTGCTCTCATGTGAGGCAGAGCTCGCTTATAGAGATCCCTACACTCGCGAGACAGCCCCCATGGGTAAGCTTCCACACCAACGACAAGGTCATGTAGTCCCTAGTGGAAGTACTTGGATAACTTAGGCATAGGAAAAAATACTGTTGAAAGTTATGATCTGGCCATCGCAAAATCTAAACCCTATCGAGTTACTGTGGGATCAGTTAGACACAGAGGAATGAAAACACTGTCCGAACTCTGCCCTAGAGATGGGGAAAGAAGTGATTTTCCACTCCCAGCCGGAGCAGTGACTGTGATTCAAAATTCACAGTGACAAATCACCGTGATTTTGGAACGTTTTTCTCGTAGCCTGGTTCTTCGTTCATTGAGAAGGTATCCTCCCTTAGAAATAGTAACACCAATAAAATAGTTATAAAATTTAAAATTCATTCATTCAAAATTGTCTCAGGTACAATAAGAACCCTTAAGCACGTAGCAAAGAGAGGAAATTTTGGTTTTTCAGTACACCTTCACTCGTGAGGCTTTGCGTAAGCAGTTGTTTTGTTAGGTGCATGGGGGTTTTGAAAATTTTAACAAGGACATTCCCTGTGATTTTGTCACCTAGAGTTTGATTAAAACGTCACCGTGACATTCCGGAAGCTCAATTCACGGTGATTTAATCACTGTGACGTGAACTCACTTCCATCTCTACTCTGCCCAAAAGCTACGAGATAGTCTGGAAATTGATTGGCGCAAAATAATCCCAAATTACCTTGCAAAAATAACAGTATACTCCGTTAGCCCCTAACATAGACATAATTAACAAACAAAACCAGATTGTTTTCATCACTTTTTTGATGAGCTGCGTCGCATTTGCACCTTAATTAATATAAAGATTTAGAAAAACATTTCGTAAAACGGAAAAATTCCCGGTTTCGAAAAAAAGCCTTGTCAAAACGGAAAAAATGCCGGTTTCACCAAATAAAAAAAGGGAGTAATTTGAGAAAAGATCAGTAGAAGGAGGACCACCAGCAGATAGACGACTTGGACTTGGATCATAAAGCAGACTCATAGGAAAACGAAGTACAGCGGCTGGGACTTCATACTGAACACGGTTCTTGAAACCTATCGGTGGCTAAAAGCAATTTCTACACGAAAGGGGTTATTGGAACCCACCGACTACGGTTCCAGGTAAAATTCCATACCGAACACGTTTCTCGAAACCCATCGGTGTAGGAATAGTAATTCTAGTTGAAAGTGGTTCTTGTAACCCATCAACTGCGGTTCAAAGTTAAAACAGAGTAACACGGCTAATCGTGGTATCGGGGAATACGCGAGCGTCACTCGAAGAGGCTCTGAGAGACTCGATGGCCAGTCTTAGGCCCATTACGCTGGAGGATTATCGGCCCAAAAACCGCAATAAAAAGAAGGCCACTTCGCCTCCACCCAAATCCGCAGAGCGCCCCACGAAGTACTGGACGGATGTTGGGACTAGCTCCCGTCGAGCTATCGAGGAAGTTCGGCGTAGCCTACTGATAGTAGTCGGACGAGAAGACCGACCACGGATCAGCCCAAAGATCTAAAAGTTACAGAACGACCGGCTGCAGTACCGCCGAGAAAACAGAAAAAACAAGCAGCAGGCACAAAATCTAGTTTTAAAGCAAATAAATAATTTAAAACGAATAAACCGAGCTTATGTTGCAGATACTAGTTAATTATTGTAAAGGTATATACGTATGAAATATTACACAGATATTAGTTAAATACGGTAAAGGATAAAGGATTTCACGAATTGGGAGTTACATTGTAAAGGATTGTACGAATTGAATATTATATAGATATTAGTTGAGAATTGTAAAGGAACGTACGAATTGAACGTCACACACATGTTAGTTAAATATTGTAAAAGATTGTACGAATTGGAAAATACATTGTAAAGGAATGTACGAATTGAATATTACACAGATATTAGTTATATATGGTAAAGGATGGTACGACTTGGATATTACATTGTAATGGATTGTATGAATTGAGTATTATACAAATATTAGTTAAAGATTGTAAAGGATTGAACGAATTGAATATTAAACAGATATTAGTCAAAGATTATAAACGATTATACGAATTGAATATTACACAGATATGAGTTAAATATTGTAAAGGATTGTACGAATTGGATAACACATTGTAAAGGATTGTACGAATTGAATATTAACCAGATATTAGTTAAATATTGTAGAGGATTATACGGAGTGAATTTTACATTGTAAAGGATTGTACTGTGGGACCTGGGGTCGATAGAGATAATTATATACCAAAATAAACACGATTTAAAAAATTTTATTAACAATTATGTAATAAAAATAATAAAAATAGATTACTAGATAATTTATTTTTAAGTTATTTTTTAAAAAAGGTAAAACAAAGTGGTTTGTTGTTTAACTTAGTAGATTTTTCAGAGGGTGGATTAAATGGGTGACTTGGCACCAACACAGTACCCCCTTGCCAGTCTGGAAGATAATTAGGATGTCAAATTGACCTTCTTTTTTGGTGTGTCTTGCTGTTGGAAATTATTCACTTTACAAAGATTAGTAGGTTCAAACTCAAAAACAACTGACGCATTATGAGGTTTATTTGTTAGATCATCATTAAGAATTTAGGCTGGCTTAAAACGATCAATAAAAATAACATTAGTTTTGCCATTAATTTCAACTTGTAAAGTTTTGGTAGCTCTGCTTATAACTTTAAAACGTCCGTTATATGCTGGTTGTAAAGATTTCTTATATCCATCATTTCTAATTTATGCAAACTAACAATCCTTTGAATCCTTAAATATAAAGGTTTTTATTTATTGTCATGTCTCTTGGTTGAAGTTGGACGTAGGTCTTGAAAATATTCCTCTAAAGTTTTCAAAAATCGTGTTGAACTATCATTGTCTTCTCCTGATTCACTAAGAAATTCTCCAGGAAGCCGGATGTGTTCACCATATAAAAGTTCAGCTGAAGTTGTGTTAAGAGCTGATTTGAAAGAAGCTCTTATTCCCAATAGAATTGTTGGTAAAATTTTTGTCCAAGATTTAGTTTTGTGGCAACGAATAGCTTCCTTTAACTGTCTGCGAAAACGTTCTATCATTCCACTTGCTTGGGGATGAAATGACGTAGTTTTGAAATGGGTTTGAAAAAGGTGCGACTCAAATTGGCGTCCTCTATCTGTTGTGATATTGATAGGTGTGCCAAATCGGCAATATCCAACCATTGTAAAAAACTTCAGCAATACTTTCAGCATCTTGGTTCTCGAGTGGAAAAACCTCAGGCCGTCTAGTGAACCGGTCGATGCACGTAAGACAAAATCTTTCGTTTTCTGATGGAGGTAAGACTATAATATCCAAATGAACATGTTGGAATATTGAACTTGGTACTGTAAAAGCCCCAACAGGAGATGTAACATTGCGAGTTTTCTTTGATTTCTGGCATTGAATGCAACTTCGAGTCCATTCTCGACAATCCTCGTTAATTGTTGGCCAAACACATTGTTGAGTAATAAGTTTTGTTATCGCTCTTACACCTGGATGAGAAAGACGATGAAGAGAATTGAAAACTTTCTTTCTAAATTGTTTCGTATTAAACGGGCTTGCAAATTTAATTGAAATGTCACAAAAAATTTCTTCTTTCCAGGAGAAGTCCAGGAGGTGGGTCAAATGAGTCTCTCCTTGAACGAGATGAAGAACAGGAACTCATTCTTTCGGGAGAATTACTTCTTCTTTCACGACTTCTCGATTTCAAATATCTGTCATTCCTAAAAGTATCTATATTTTTGAGCTCATTTATAACTTGTTGCATGCTGCTAATTTGCATAATTCATTTGTACAAATTTTAGAATCGAAGAATTATCTTCATTGAGTTTATTTGAAACTGATTTGGATAAGGAATTGAGTTCACTAACATTTGTTCGTTGACTAGTACAGTCAACAATTGAATCTGCTAGTTCAGCTAACTTCTCTAAACATAAACCTTTATGGGCAGCTAGGATCGCTTGAGTTAAAGATGGAAGACGCGACATCCATAAAGAGCTAATTATTTCTACATTCACGGATCTGCAGTAAACCCAGATGTTTTAATCGACGAATGAATTGTGATGGACGTTGGTCACCAATTTTCTCATCCTCAATTAGTTTTTTAGTTCTTCATGCTTGAGATGATCCTAGACGTGGTCTTAATTGTTCCTTTAAAACGGAATAAGGATTTAATTGAGGAGGTTCCATTATAATATCCCTTATTTCAGATCCGAACTCTGTACCTAAATGTACCACAGCATGAGCATACTTTGTATTTTCAGAAATAACATTTGCTGTACTAAGGGCTAGGTCAGCTAAAGCAAACCACAATTCAGGATCTGCCTTTTTAAATTCCGGTAGATGAAGGCCTAAACGTTCGATCTGGGGTGGAATGACTTGATTGGAAATTGTATCTCCTTGTTCATGTTGTGACATAAAAATATGGCCCTGACCCCGAATGCCCCTCACCACCGGCCATTGACCTCGTTCAAAACAAAAACTTATCGCCGATTCAGCAAAAATGCTGAATCAGCAAAAACTTTTCACTCAGGTGACACGAGAAAATAAAATGTAATGAGACACCGGCGCTTAGCGGCACAAATGGTCGAGGAAAATAAAATGAAATTTGACACCGGCGCACCGGCACTCACGTCGATTGATAATAAAATTGCTGACGCAGCAATTCGACTCCCTAATGTTACGACCGCCGGTCAAAAGAATTGGACACCTGAAAGAAAACAACAACAACAAATGGCAAAGCGGACATTCATTTCGTGAATGGGAAAAATTATGAATGAACTGGGTCGACGCAGGAAATGCAAAAGGTGAATGAATTGAGAAAGCTGTATTGATCAAAACAACCAAGCTGCATCAGAAGAGTTGTAAGGTTAAGGAATCAATGAGCAATCGATAACTGCAGAATCAACAGGAAAAAAACAATATAAAAACAGTCGAAAAATGACTGGGAGGCAGTCGAATCCAAATCCAAGCGGAGGACGAGTCGCTAAGAAAAATAGAGTCACCACGAAGAGCCAGGGAACAGCCGCCAAGACAGCCGGATCAGCCATCGTCGCCGTCGCCAGATCAGCTCCGAAGCCTACAACCCGCTCCGGATCCAGCAGTCGTAGAACAGAAGTCCGAGAAAGGAGAAATCGCCCCCGAGACAGCCGACCCAGGATGAGACAGCCACCCAGAAACACTCCAGCCATCGACGCTCATAAAATAACGACCGAATGCCGAATAATTTAACGGTAGGCAGGTTCCCAACCTACTACCTAGCAAAATCCTTGAACCGGCTTGTTGGCTGGGTAGGTACCTCGTAATACGACGAATGAATAAAACCTTAGACGCCGCTCTAGAGGACCCGAAGGCCGGTCCGCGTCCCATCTCCTTGGAGGAGTATCGTCGGAGGAACCAGCGCGCCACGCAATAACCGATCGAGCAACCAACACCCAAGAAGGAGAAGACCGGAGTCGAGGCTCGATATAGACGTTTGATTCAAGAGGCTACAAAGGCTTGGGTTCTAGCTCAAACCAAGAAAGAGAGGATACAGGCCAGAATTACCCGACTGAAACAGGAACGGTTGGGTTACCGAAAGAACAAGAAGATGGAAAAGAGGGCCATGAAAGCCGCATTATCCAAGTAAGGGAGTAAGTTAAGATAAGACTAATGTTAAGAAACAACCAATGTAATAGATAGTGAATGAGAGAGAAATAAATCGAGTTTAAATAGAATTGAGTCAAAACACTATTTTGAATGGTGCTCATTGCATTAATGCCAGGAAAAGAGAGAGACTACAGTCAATACTTTGGTAGGCTTAGGCAAAGAATGTTGTTGAATACCGAAAGATTGTCCAAATAAAAAAGGAATGTAAAAAATAAAAATAAAAAGGAGTTTAAATATGTTGGAAACAAAAATAAAATGCAACATATAAATTGGCGCAGCCGCACTTACGAACCTACGCATAAGGAATCTGAAACGAATTAGAGAAAAATAAATATATGGCCCATTCGACTCCAAAAATACCACTTTCGGAAGCATTCTCAAAATTTATGAAAAGAATAGATTCATTCTCAATTGATAAACCAGTGCCCGAGTTCTCTATCAGCAACGAAGAAAACCATACGGAAGAAGTTTCAAGTACGAACGAGGGAAGCAGAGAAGAAATAAGTGAACAAGTGGAAGAGAGTGGCGAAAACCAACAAATATTAATGCCGACTGGCAACCAGGAGAACAATCAGACAGAAGAACTAACCACCGAGGAGTCACCACAGCCACAAATACAGCCAGAAACAGAAGATGCGCATATAGCGCAGGAACCTGTAAGAATAGAAATAGTCAACCTAAAACACGGAAGACAATACTTAAGAACAAACTCTGACCCAACCGGAAGCAGGTATATAAATGACAAGAAAACTGAAGATATAGAAACATCAGAGCATAAAACATCTTTAGAAACAAAAGAAATGGCTAATGTAACAAAAGTGAATAATATATTATACAATAATATACCCATATTAACAGGGGAAGACAGTCCAAGAAAACAAAATGAAATCAATGATTTAACAATTGTGCCCGGTTAGGCTACGAAACTCTTACAGAGCCACTAGATCGTGCACTATTCGTCAGACTTCTACCTACAAAACTCAGAGGTAGAGCCCTGGAAGTAGTTCAATCAGGGAGAAATGATACTCTAGAAGAAATATTTTCCACACTGAGAACAAACCTAGTACAAAGTATACCTCACACTAAATAGCCAATTAAGGAATGTACATCAATTACCGACAGAGACTCTACTAGGGTATTTCAATCGTGTGAAAAGTTTAATTAACGATTGCAAAAGCACGGCAGAATTACAATACACAAATGGCGGTGACGGTTTAAAAACCGAGATAGAAGAAGTCGGACTACATTGCTTTAAGCTAGGTATCATTAACTCCAACCACAAATTCTACCTGCTTCAGGATGCTAACAATACAGTAGAGGAATTAAACTCGAAAATACAAAGACTGGAGCAGACAGAACAATGTATGCGCCAGGAGACGCCTATGCAGCACATGCAAGAAGACAGTATAAGGCCGTTTGGACATAATCTCGACGAATGCCGCTTCAGCCAACAAAGAACGTGTGATGAACAATATAGCCAGAGAAATAGTTACGCCCCGAGATATTAACACCCAACATACGAAGGTAACCCTCGGTATACCCCGAACCGATCATTTAACACACGCCCAAATCACCCATCAAATGGAAATACGCAGAACCAAAACACACAACGTAGTAGACCAGATCGATGGAAAGTACGGTGTAACATTTGTAATAAGATGGGACAGATTATGGCGGAGTGTCGAACAAGACAGATGACTCCATTCTGCTCATCATGCAAAACATATGGACACACAAATCAAAATTGTCGGTCGAATAGGAACTATAATCAAGAGACTCAACAAGACAGAAACGAGACTACGAGGCGTCAAGTTAACCAGACAACCGCAAGCAGGAACATCCAGAAATGTAATTTCTGTCTTGCCGAGGACCACACGGAAAATACATGTTTCCTACGAAAGAGATGGGAAAAATTGGAATTACAAAAGAAAATGAGAAACGCGGAAAACTGCGCAGAGACGACCGATCGCACCGCGGGTCGTCCATTGAGAAAAATAATAGGTGCGACAAGATGCCGGCCCTGCCAATTATAACGCTACCACTGGACATAGCAGAAGAACGAGCCTTAAAATTTATAATCGATACAGGGTCGGAAATAAGCTTAATCAAGCAGTCAGAAATAAAGAGATTGAAACTCAAAGACATAAACAAAGAAGAAACGGTTACACTAAATAAATAGCATCGGAAGGAACGATTCTAGGACAACTAACAATATCTCAACCATACATTTGCACCTTTCATGTAGTCAAGACATTAAACCCCATAAACGTGGCGGGAATCATTGGTAATGATTTCGTAGGGAAACATTGTAACGTGGATGGCCCAACAAGAAGACAAGTCTTTCCATCGGCAAAGAAAGGGGAAGAAATCGTGATTCCTTTCACGGCCGAGGAAAGCAGAAAAGATACCGAAACTCGATTCGTTGACGTTTTAGCAACAGACGAAAAATCTGCCCAAATTGAAACAACCATCGAAAGGAAGCACATTTGTCACCGCAGCTCGCAAACTGCGGAGTGCATCACCTTTTCGGACGTGGAAAAACATGACGGACAGGAAAAAGCCTTACTGCAGCCAACGGAAGACAGCGAAACATTGTGGGACTTAGTAACACTCTTCGACATGGAATCTGGCAAAGGGACCAAGGAGTCCTTACTGTGCAAACACGAAAGAGAAGTCCCAGCGCTGAACACCACATGAGTCAATACAACGATCACCTAAGCAGACCGAACTCGAACGTTACGGTAGATGAAGAGTCGACAGAGGTGGAAGATTACTTTGGCGGAGAGATGAACCCGTTACAAAACAAAGAAGACCAGCTTACAATCGTACGACAAAGAACCATGAGAATACTCCCAAGGACGGTGAAGTTTCTAGAAATTCCGGTAGAAGTTGAAGGAGAATATATAACAATAGGCGAAGAAATTGAACATGGGATAAATCTTAGTAACGCACTAGTTATACCAGTGGAAGGAAAAATTAAAGTTAGCATACTGAATGTAAATAACCATGAAGTGGAGTTAAACGACCTAAAAGTTAAATTAGAGAAAAATATTGACGATAATACAAAACTAGAAGAAAAGGATACACATGTAATCAAAGAAAGTTATGGTATACAGAAAAATGACACGGAAACCAGTAAAAAGGAGGAACAAACACGAATAGAAGAGATACTGAGAATAGTAAACGTAGAAGAAAATTTGAATAATGAAAAAAAAAAAACAATCAATAGAAGGAATCATACGAGAATTTCAAGACACCTTCCACTTACCAGGGGAAACATTGAGCTACACCATGAGCCTAAGACATGAAATAAGGACCAAAGAAGATCAAGTACCGATAAAATGTAAAATGTACCGGATGCCAGAAGCACAGAAGAAAGTAATCACAGAGGAAATAGACAGGCTGTTAAAAGATGATATTGTCGAACTTAGCAGGAGTCAATGGAACGCCCCATTGCTAGTAGTCCCAAAGAAACCGGGACCTGATGGCCAGAAACGTTGGCGAATTGTTGTCGACTATAGAAAACTAAACGAAGTGACGGATGAAGACGCTTACCTACTGCCTACGATAGAAGATATCCTGGATCAGTTAGGGAATGCTCGTTATTTCTCCGTGCTCGACCTCGCCAGCGGCTACCATCAGATAGCGATGAAGGCCGAAGACCGCGATAAAACAGCATTCAGCACGCCTAATGGCCATTATGCATTTAAACGAATGCCATTCGGACTGAAGGGCGCCCCAGCTACGTTTCAGCGGTTAATGAATCATGTATTAACTGGATTGCAAGGGTTAGAGTGTTCCGTTTACCTGGACGACTTTGTAACATAGGTAGAAATCTAGAGGACCAGAAAAAATTAAAATCCATCCTACAAAGATTAAAAGAACATCACCTAAGACTGAATCCAGAAAAGTGCAACTTCCTGAAAAGAGAGATTATTTACCTGGGGCATAAATGCGGTATTAATGGAGTGGCACCAGATCCGAGCCTAGTACAATCCGTAAAAGAATTCCCAACACCAAGAACAATTAGACATGTTCAATCATTCCTAGGACTGGCGAATTATTATCGCAAGTTCATACGAGGGTTTTCCATAATAGCGGCCCCCATAAATAAACTATTGAGAAAGGATGTCAAGTTCAATTGGGATGACAAATGCGAAAATGCTTTCAGAACACTGAAAGATAAACTAACCAGTCCACCAGTATTGCGTTATCCAAACGTCGACGAAATGTTCAAATTATATACGGATGCTAGTGGAGGAGCCCTTGGAGCAGTCTTGGCACAAGGAGCAGACAACGAGGAAAGACCAATCGTCTATGCCAGCCGAACCCTTAATTCAGCGGAAAGAAATTACTCAACGATTGAACGCGAATTGCTGGCCATCGTTTGGGCCGTAAAGAACTGTAGAAGTTACTTATACGGGAGACATTTGGTCGTAATTACAGACACAAGCCCCTTCGAGGAGCAGTACGGATGAAAGATCCTACAAGTAGGATACTACGGTTGCGGCATAAGCTATCCGACTACGACTTCGAAATTCAATACAAGGAAGGGAGAAAATATAATAACGCGGACGCTCTGAGTCGGATACCGTACGAAGTCATGGCTATAACTCGCCAACAAGCTAAAGAGATAGAGGCTAGGGACAACACTGCAAGTCGAGCAGCAATAGAAGATGCAACAAGAAAAATATAGGAACAAGAACACGAAGAACAACAAATCCCTGAAGCCCAACACACCTCCAAGCAGAGGATATTAACAGATCCTAAAGAGATCGAAACAATACTCGCCGACTGCCACGATGCACCATTCGGAGGACACCAGTGAATATACAAGAGTATTATTGGGAGAGAGTATTATTGGAAGGGCATGATAAAAGATGTTGCGAACTATGTGAAGCGGTGTAAAAAATGCCAGATAAACAAGCGGAGTAGGGAACACAAAGAGCCTATGATACTAACCGATACGGCCAAGTTACCCTTGGACAAGGTGTACATGGACATCGTAGGCCCACTACCGGAAACCACAAACGGTAACAAGTACATCCTTAGTTTTGAAGACGATCTCACCAAGTTCGTGGACGTGATACCGCTACCAAATATGGAGCCTAAGACAGTTGCACAAGCCTTCGCCGACGAAATCATAAGCAGATACCGGATCCCACTAATTTTACATCAGACATGTTTCGCCAAGCGTTTAAACTGTTTAAGATAAAAAAATTAGAAACCACACCATACCATCCACAAACCAACGAAACGTTGGAGAGATCTCACCGACCTCTTGTAGATTATTTAAGAAATTTTTTCGATGAAAACTACACTAATTGAAGATGAGTATTTGAGTGCAGCGATGTTCGTAAGAAACAATAGTATGCACATGGCTACCAAACTGACCCCAATGGACTGTTTCTACGGGTTCACAGCAAGTTTGCGGAACAACCTGAAGAAAGAACCCCAACCAATTTATGACCATGAGAACTACTATTTGATATTAAGAAACAAACTTCAAAGGGCCTATCAAATAGCGAGGCACAACTTCGAGGAAAACAAACTCCTTTCTTAGGAATACAACGACAGAAAAATCCACCCAATAAAAGTACATGTAGGAGATCAAGTCCTGTTAAGAAATGCCGCTCGAAAAAATAAACTATCGCAATTTTGGTTGGGACCATACAAAATAGTGAAAATAAACAGTCCAGTAAATACCACTATACAAATAGGGAATAAAAAGAGATTCCAGACGCTTATCATTGCCTGCTATTTGACATCAATAGCCGCAGCAGAACAACCATTGGAAGTTTATACACTAACCAAACGCGGAGTGGTATTCGAACCCATAGGCACAGCACAAATATATCACGACCACTGGAACATTGTTACCAGGGTTAGTAAACCAGACTGGGGTCCACACTTAAAGTACTTAGAGGAAAGCACAAGAGCACTCAATAACATATGTGAGGGAACAGACGATCAGGTGGGAGTGGAGATGTGTAATTATTGGAATATTACACTTCAGAAACGATCAGAGCAAATATTAGAACTCCTTGGGAAGGTGGAACTCACCACGGGAACCACGCGAAGACATAAGAGAGGACTTATAAATTTAGGTGGTAGAGTAATGAAGAAACTATTTGGCACCATGGACGACCAAGACTAAAATAAAATTCATCAGAAATTAGATGAACTAGATGCTCAGAGCCAACGGAACCTGGAGCTAGCCAAACAACAAATCACGGTAATGCGCACCACCCTCAAAACGGTCAAAGAGACAAACCAGGAAATGATGGCAAAATATAACTAGCTAATACAAAAAATTAACGAGATAAATCAGAAGAGACAGGGGGAGTACCAACAATATACCTTGTTATTCCAACAAATCCACCATTGGGCGGATATTAATGAAATAATGATTCTAATACTGGAGGAATTACAACAGATTTACCTCGACATCACTGATATATTTATGCTAATGGAAGCAACAAATAATAGGGAACTGAGTCCCCTACTACTACCGTCCCATCAATTCCGAGAACTATATTCAAACGTTACCAAAGCACATTACGGCAAGGAGACTATGTTGGACTTTTCAACGCTACAAAAAATAGCCAAGGTAGATTGCGAAGCTCACGAAAGCGGACTACTCATTCAAATACGGATTCCATTGGCAGACACCCTACAATATACTGTGAATCAAGTGTATACAACACCAGTATCAACAGGACAGAACGCTTTCTACATATACGATCTACAGGCGACCTACTTTTTGAATACCAGCCGATCACAACTTAACTTCGGCATGAGTAAACTAGAGTACCGATTTCAGTGTATCACAATAAACGACACATACTCCATATGTTACCGGAACCAGCCAATCCAAATAAGTCCCATCCAAATAAGCCCCCACTTGCCTTGAGGAACTGTTCAAAGGACAAAATGGAAAAACCGACAATTGTTCATTCCGGTTGTTGAAACGAGCCCAAAATGTGATTGTCCCATGCCCCATGCATCAAGAAAATGCGTGGCTGTACTGGATACACCAGAATACAAACCTCATAGCGCAATGTGACAATACCGAATACACTAATGTGCTTCAAGGACTGGGTATAGTGGTACTTAAAGTAAAATGCACCTACCACCTAGCCGGCTATACACTCCCATATAAGTTAGACGAGCTCCACACTTTACAGGTGCAACAACCTGAAACACACCCACTACCAAAGATCAAGTTTGTCCGCTACCAAAAGAAAGAACAGGGAAGTCGCACCGAAAAGGGACTAGAAGTAATACAACCCACGGCATTCGACGACCGATTGAGAGAAGAGAGTGACACCATAAAGGATTTGGATTTGGATTTGGAATAGCTAAAGAAGAAAAGACAAGACGCATGCACATACAACTTCATACAACCACAATATTGAGTGGATCCTTTCTCACCATAATACTGGTCGTAATCCTGGTAAAAACATTGAGAAAACACAAAATACACGGCCAGAAGCCTATTATTGAAAGGAGTGAAGAACGACGCGTGAACATCATTCCGATACCCGTGAGCATATCTCGCCGAAAACAACTTCTAGGAACTGAAAGGACACCCTCGCGAAACCGCACGTCGATTTAAACCAATTTGAAATAACAGAAACAAGAATACAAATATATAAATAGTAACAGTAATGAAAATAGATATACCTGTATCGTTAAATATGTGGAATAGGTTAGCCATAAAAAAAAAATAGAAAAAGAACAAAAAATATATATATATATATGTACACATTTTCATATAAAAGACATTAACAACAAACACCCCTAACAGAAAGCAAGCGTCAAACGAAAGGGAAGCGGAGAACAAAATGGTATCAGACGATGAGGGAGAAATTCCTGAAGACATCCTTCCGGCAGTAGAGCAATTGAGCAGAGAACTCGGAATAGATGATCCTGAAGAGGAAAATGAGAAACATGTACATGCAGAGAAGATAAGCAACATGTTTGCAGCTTCAGATGAAATAACCCGAATGATCAGAGACATGGAAATGAGTAGCAGCGGAGATAGCGAAGAATCAAACGCAGATGTGGTTCCAGGATGTAATGAGCACCCAGGCCACTTAGACGCCGAATATTTAAAATTCAAAACTCACAACCCCGAACTGAGCAGCACTACTAGGATACCAACGTGGAACCCACAGCCGTTATTCCTGGAAGAACTCGAAAATAAACGTCGATACTTACAAATTCTCAACACTAAATAGGCGAAGAACCAACCAGGGGCCACCAATAACAAATAAATTTAAAGAAGTAGTATAGAAATATAAATAACAACAAAAGGACAGATGTTACAAGAATAATATTAAGATAGGAAGAGAACAGAAACATAATAACATTATAATACATGTAACTGAATGTAAGGACTAAAAAAAAAAAATAATACTTATAACATCAAAACTGGGATGATAATCATAGATAGGGTAGAATAGATAGCGGGCACCATAACAAAATTAAAAAATATAGCGGGAGAAACTTCTCTAAAGGAGGGAGGAGTGTTGTGACACAAAAATATGTCCCTGACCCCGAATGCCCCTCACCTCCGGCCATAGACCTCGTTCAAAACAAAAACTTGTCGCCGATTCAGCAAAAATGCTGAATCAGCAAAAACTTTTCACTCAGGTGACATGAGAGAATGAAATGTAATGAGACACCGGCGCTTAGCGGCACAAATGGTCGAGGAAAATAAAATGAAATTTCACACCGGTGCTTACCGGCACTCGCGCACCGGCACTCACGTCGATTGATAATAAAATTGCTGACGCAGCAATTCGACTCCCTAATGCTACGACCACCGGTCAAAAGAATTGGACACCTGAAAGAAAACAACAACAACAAATGGCAAAGCGGTCATTCATTTCATGAATGGGAAAAATTATGAATGAACTGGGTCGACGCAGGAAATGCAAAAGGTGAATGAATTGAGAAAGCTGTATCGATCAAAGCAACCAAGCTGCATCAGAAGAGCCGTAAGGTTAAGGAATCAATGAGCAATTGATAACTGCAGAATCAACAGGAAAAAAACAATATAAAAACAGTCGAAAAATGACTGGGAGGCAGTGGAATCCAAATCCAAGCGGAGGACGAGTCGCTTAGAAAAATAGAGTCACCACGAAGAGCCAGGGAACAGCCGCCAAGACAGCCGGATCAGCCATCGTCGCCGTCGCCAGATCAGCCCCGAAGCCTACAACCCGCTCCGGATCCAGCAGTCGTAGAACTGAAGTCCGAGAAAGGAGAAATCGCCCCCGAGACAGCCGACCCAGGAGGAGACAGCCCCCCAGAAACTGTCCAGCCATCGACGCTCATAAAATAACGACCGAACGCCGAATAATTTAACGGTAGGCAGGTTCCCAACCTACTACCTAGCAAAATCCTTGAACCGGCTTGTTGGCTGGGTAGGTACCTCGTAATACGACGAATGAATAAAACCTTAGACGCCGCTCTAGAGGACCCGAAGGCCGGTCCACGTCCCATCACCTTGGAGGAGTATCGGCGGAGAAACCAGCGCGCCACGCAACAACCGATCAAGCAACCAACACCCAAGAAGGAGAAGACCGGAGTCGAGGCTCGATATAGACGTTTGATTCAAGAGGCTACAAAGGCTTGGGTTCTAGCTCAAACCAAGAAAGAGAGGATACAGGCCAGAATTACCCGACTGAAACAGGAACCGTTGGGTTACCGAAAGAACAAGAAGATGGAACAGAGGGCCATGAAAGCCGCATTATCCAAGTAAGGGAGTAAGTTAAGATAAGACTAATATTAAGAAACAACCAATGTAATAGATAGTGAATGAGAGAGAAATAAATCGAGTTTAAATAGAATTGAGTCAAAACACTATTTTGAATGGTGCTCATTGCATTAATGCCAGGAAAAGAGAGAGACTACAGTAAATACTTTGGTAGGCTTAGGCAAAGAATGTTGTTGAATACCGAAAGATTGTCCAAATAAAAAAAGAAATGTTAAAAATAAAACTAAAAAGGAGTTTAAATGTGTTGGAAACAAAAATAAAATGTAGCATTCATCAGTCATGTTGTTGAAATTTTGAATGATGTTTGCATATACTGTATATAATAACCAATATGTCTGGTCTAATTGTATAATTAAATCTTGACAAAATATAGGATTTAATGCGTCAGTTAACAGTTTCAACCCACTAACGCAGAGTATTTCAGGAAACTATACAATATGACTTCTAGAAATCCTCTTGATGTTGACAGCAGAATGTTCTTGAAGCAAAATTTTTGAATTCTTCTTCTTCTAGATTGAAGTTGAACACAAGTACAATTAGAGATAATCAAAGAAATTCAGCTTTAAGTGAATTAAGTTGAATTAAAAAAAAAAATAAAAAATTGAAGAAAAGTTATTTTTTAATTTTCCGAAAAAATTTTTGGAATTTATTCGTTTAATTGAGTTCAATGAAAACCGTTGAACGAGTTAGAAGCGCGTTGAGTGTTTTCCAATTAGACAAATTATTTTCTTCATTCAAATTGAATTTGATTTTTAAGTGAATTTTTTTTGACTCGAACTTGAACGGTGAAACGTTGTGTTGGAAAACGTTAACGGAAAACGTATTTGCGAAACCGTGAACGGAACAAATGAACAGTTACTATCGGACAGTGTCAAACTAAATTAAACAAAATTAAAGAAAATAAAAATTAACTAGGACACAAATTAAAAAATCGTAATTAGATTTGGCCCGAATGGTCCTAAATTGGACACCGAAAAAGGACGAACCACCACCCACTCCTAATAAACCTGTGATTGAACCAAGTGTATTGGAACATGCTCTAACATCAGCACGTATGGAAACGGAGCATCTCCTGGGAGTCCCGGAAAAAATCATGCTTGCTACCATAGAAGGGCCAAAATCATCCACAATGAATAACCTGCCAACGTTGGGACAAAATCGCCCTGTAAACGAACCCCTCGAAACAAAACCAACTACTGGTTCTGTGTTGACCCAATACGGCATGGACAGGTACATTACTGTGACCGCCAAACGCAAACGAAGCCCAACCTGCTCTGCCTCGTCAGCAAAAAGGCCTCAAGAAACCTCCACCAGCAATAGGTTTGCCCTGCTGAGCGATGAAAACATTACTGCTGAGCGACAAACCGATTCGACAACTAAAAACAGCGAACCTAAGCCACCACTTTTTTACATTCCCGGAGTCGAATCTAAAAGATTGATAAGCGATATCCTATTGTTTGCCGACAATAAATCTTTCCACGTTACAAACCTACGACGTGGAAACATAACGGAAATCAAATTGCAAACATACACTCCATTTGTCTACCGCCAGATAATCGAGTGGATGGATAAAACAAACATATCTTACTACACGTACCGTTGCAAGGAAGAAAAAGGACTAATAGTTGTGATCAAAGGCATAGAAGCCGGAGTTGACACTAAAGAAATTCAAGAGGAACTGGAAAACTCCGGGTTCCATGTAAAAACAATTTTCAACATGGTCAATCGAAACAAAGTTCTCCAACCGTTGTACAAAGTTGAACTGCGACGCACAAACCCACCCAAAAAAGGGGAGGTACATCCTATCTAAAACCTTAAATATTTACTGTATCGCTCAATAAAAGTGGAAGAACCCAGACCAACGAAAGGACCCGTCCAGTGTCATAACTGTCAGGAATTTTACCATACAAAAGGTTACTGCAAACTGGCAGCAATATGTGTCATTTGCGGGGGGCGCCACGACACAAAAAATTGCACCATTGAAAAAGGAAGCAAGGATAAGGTAAAGTGCAGCAATTGTGGCGAAAACCACAAAGCTAACTATAGAGGTTGCCCAGTATACGTCGAACTGCGGAAATCTCGCGAAAACAAAAGGAAACCCATACAAAAACCAATACCAGTGCCCTCTTTGGATACCCAGCCAACTCCAGCACAGTCTAGCAAGCCAACACAGTCCAGCAAACCTAGCACTTCTTTCAGAGAAGCGTTGTCGAACCAACACAAGGAACTCCCAAGTGATCTATCTAAGTGTGATCAACAATTGACTACTCTGCAAAATATCCTCCAAGAACTGGTCCGCAACCAAACCACCCTTATCAACCAACTCCAACGTTCAAGATAAATTACTTGAAAATTTGTCACTGGAATGCCAACGGAGTCAACCAACATAAACAAGAAATAGAACTGTTCCTTCAAACAGATGACATAGATATCCTACTAGTGTCAGAAACACATTTAACTGATAAATACAACTTCAGAATCAGTGGATATTCATTCTACGACATGAAACACCCGCTCGGAAAAGGCCACGGGGACAGCAGTACTCATTGAAGAAAAAATTCCGCACTATCCATTTTACAAACATAGGGAGCTCCACCTACAAGCAACCTCTATATGCATTGAGATTGGATATCTCGAACTAACTGCTGCATCCGTCTATTGCCCACCTAATCACAAAATCAATGCAGATGACTTCAGCCGGTTTTTTAAACAATTGGGCCACCACGTCATTGCGGCGGGTGACTTCAACGCCAAACACCAGTACTGGGGCTCAAGGTTAACAACATCCAGAGGATCACAACTAATGAAAGCAATCGTCGGATACGACATTGCTTCTTGTGGCCAACCAACATATTGGCCATCCGATAGACGAAAGATACCCGACCTCATCGACTTCGCCGTCACCAAAAACATTAACAGAAATAGAATACGATCCTCCCTCGTTCTTGATCTGTCCTCCGACCATGCACCGGTATAACTGGAATACTGTATAGAAGATGAAATACTTAAACAACCTTCCCTACCACAACTAACCACAAACCGAACCAACTGGATCAACTACAAAAAGTATATTAGTGAACACCTGGGGCACTACACGCCATATATCTCTCAGAAGGACATCGACTCAGACATTGAAAACTTCACCCAGATGATGGTCAACGCAGCACACTTGGCAACACCACCCACTGCTCCTTCCGGAAGACGTAATCGTCGCAAATTAATCATATCCAGCGAGATTATAGCCGCTATTCATGGAAAACGTAAACTGCGAAGGCAGTGGCAACAACACCGATCGCCCTCTTAAAAAAGGGAGTTCATAGAAGCACGCAAGAGGCCTTCTATACAACGAAAGTCAATCTAGTCTTCACGAATTCCTAGAGAGACTTACACCGACCTCTGAAACAAATTACTCCTTATGGCGAGCCTCCGATAAGGAAAGTAAACGGAGACTGGGCGAGAAGTGCCGAAGAAAAAAGTAAGGAGTTCGCTGACCACCTAGAAACCGTTTTCTAATCGAATCTAGATGGTCGATCCTTCAAAGTACGCTACAAAAATGCAGTCTCATCAGAGCGACCCATCAACGCGGGTGTGCCACAAGGAAGTGTACTTGGACCAATCCTTTACCTGATATATACAGCCGACATTCCAACATCCACAAATGTCCTAACGTCAACATTTGCTGACGATTAGGCAGTGATCTGCACACATAAAAATCCACGTGTAGCAACAGCTGATCTTAGAGGATTGGTTTAAAATGTGGCGCATCAAAATAAACGAACCGAAAAGCGTCCACGTAACATTCAGCCTGAATAAGTTCATCTAAACGGCGTAACAATTCTACAGAAGGACGATGTAAAATACCTAGGATTTCACTTCGACCGACGATTAACGTGGGCTAAGCACATCCAGTCAAAGAGGGACCAAATGAAAATTATGAGTAGAACCCTGTACTGGCTAATCGGCAAACACTCCAAATTAAAACTTGAGTATAAAATCCAGTTGTACAAATCACCCATTAAACCCATTTGGAGTTACGGCTGCCAACTTTGGCAATCCGCAAGCAACAGCAATATCGACAAAATTCAGCGTCAGCAATCCATGATACTTAGGAGGATCGTAGGCGCTCCCTAGTACATACGGAACGATAACATCCATAGAGATGTGAATGTTAACAGAGTCAAAGAGGTACTGGAACTTATAAGAAATCGCTACAGAAGGAGGATTGGACAGCATCCTAATCCAGTCGCGAGAGACCTGAAAAACGTAAGATCAACCCGACCGACTGGTGAGGAAAACATTGACATTATAAAGTTGGTCTAAAATTTGCAAACCATGTGTGTACCTGCCCCCGCAGTACATAAAAAAGTTATTTAGTTTTAAGAATTGAATCCTTATTGTTAAAAATTACAAAAAAAAAAAAAAATAATAATTCGTTTAATCAAATTTACATCACAATTGCATCAATAAGATATATTAATTAAATTTTCACTATTGTACAAACAATCTTATTTACGTATTAAAAATAAATTTATCTTCTTACGTTTCTTAATATATGTCACTATTAATTATTTCTTGAGTTATTTAAAAGAAATTTTAATTTAATTCACTTCATTCATTAAATTAATTATTCAAAATAGTTTTATTTAAATTTTTATTTCACACTGATATAATACACAAAAGATTCATTTAATAGCTTTTACAGATCACGTCAAAAGTTTTCAGGTATCAGTTTCACAACAGACTTATAAAATTTAAATTTTAAAGATCAAATATCACAAGAGTTTTTTATTAACACACTGTTCTTTAATCACGTCGTGGTCACCATATTTGTGGGACTTGGGGTTGATAGAGATAATTATATACCAGTACGAATTGTAAATAGTATATATATATATGAAATATGAATAGTAAATAAATGAAATATGAATAGTAATAAAAGTTGAGTTTTAATAGCGTACCTTCAACCCATATACAACAACATATATTCACAAGACAGGAGTATATGAAACTATTCAAAACAAATATAACAACTATCAACGAACATATAACAACTTAAAAATCATATATAAAATCATTAACAAAAGAGAGGATGCCTAAAAATTGTGCTGAAGTTGTTAAGGCAAAGGGCGGTTATTTTGATGAATGTAAGATTTAAGAAAAAGATTTGTTAAATATAAAACTAATGCTCTATGTACGATAATTGAATATAATTGCAAATTTATAATTATAACTATTAGTAACTATTGGATCAGTTAGACACAGAGGTCCGGAAACACTGTTCGACCTCTGCACAACATGTATGGGATCTCCTGGAAATAGAGTGATGCAAAATAAACCCAGATTAAATTGCAAAAATATAAGAAAGGATGCCGAAATATTGTGCTGAAGTTATTAAGGCACAGGGCGGTTATTTTGATGAGCGTAACATTTAGGAAAAAGATCTGTACAATATTAGATAAATGCTCTATGTACGATAATTTAACATAAGTAATAATATTATAAAAAAAAAATTTACGATTCGGTTTGATTTCTGTGTCAAAAACCATTAAACTCTAGTGGGAAAATAGTTATGAGCGGTAGAGTATTTCCAATTCAAGTAAGGAATGTTCATCAATATCGAATTTGTAATATTATGATTGAAAGAAAAAGTCAAGATAAAAAAAAATGATTTTATACTTTTACAACAAACTCAAAATTTCAAAAAAGTTAATTAAGTCCATGTTCGGTCCGTCGTGGTGCGAGTGTGTGCTCACCTGCAATGTAAAAACAAAACAGATTTTGGGTATAAGCGAATATTCAGTGGGACTATTTTACTCTCACACTCTTAATCACTTTCAAACTATAACAAATTCACTCTTTTTAGGTCCGAACGTACCGTGACTTTTAATTTAGCGAACAAATCGCCATTTTCTTTTAGCGACCCGGACAAACAACAGCCCAGCGGAGATACCACCTCTTTAATTTACGTGCCCGATTAAAACCACAGCACTACGGACAAACCTCTTCTTTTATTAATGTGCCTGGACAAACCAAAGCACCGTTTCCGTACTCGAACACACCCAATGTGGTGGTGCGTAATCAATGTGGTGGGGCGTAATCAATGTGGTGGTGCGTAATCAATGTGGTGGTGCGTAAATTATTTCCCGTTTGAGAAAATTGCATTTTTCTGGGTTCACTTGTAGTCTATGTTCTCTGAGGCGTTTGCAATATTTTGGTGGTCAGTTAGGTTTTTTCCATAGACGACAATGTCATCGAGATAGACGAAGCAACGCAGTCCTTGTAACCCAGTTAACACGTGGTTCATCAACCGTTGGATTGTTGCTAGTGCTCCTTTTAGGCCGAAGGGCATTCGTTTGAGGCCGAAGGGCAATGCATAATGTCCGTAGTGTGTGCTGAACGCAGTTTTGACGCGGTCCTCAGCTTTCATCGCTATCTGGTGGTAGCCGCTTGCGAGATCCAATACGGAGAAGTAACGTGAATTCCCCAACTGGTCTAGGATATCCTCTATCCTAGGGAGTGGGTATGCGTCTCCTTCTATTACTACGTTGAACTTTCTATAATCAATAACGACTCGCCAGCGTTTATATACCTGGTGCTATTTCCTTTCCCCTTACTTTCTGTTCTCCCTGTATTCGTGAGGGTATTTCCACAACTTGCACTGATTGCGGTGGTATATGAATGATTTTTTGTTCTAGCAACATTACATATTGTTCTTTACTTGGTCGTGATTGGTTTGGTCCATTGTGATGTTCCGATGTCGAAGTACTTTCACCTTCCCAGACGTTCGAGTCTTGGCCATCCTGGTGATTGCCATTGTGGTTGCTCTTTTCAGCTCCTACAGACAGAGTCTCTTTGTCCTCGTTCTGCTGTTCGTCGTTAAAATGAGTTGCTATGTCCTGTAGTACTTCGTCTTTCGTTGGCGATACTTTCATCCCTTCTCGTGCATCTTGACGCTCACTGAGTTACACTCCGGAACATGCGAGCTACCGCGTTCTGAGTGTCCTCCGGTGAGGGTTAGTCATCCAGCTTCTTGTGCAACATGTGGCTTCTTCTGTGAGGGCAAAATACACTCCGGTGTGTGCGAGCTACCGTTTTCTGAGTATCCTTCACAGGGTGCTGTTTTGTCGTAGGTTTTCGTCCCATTCACCAGTAGGTGCTCTTCGTCAGTCTCAAATGGGTTCGTAATGATTTCCCCCTCGTGTGTTGGCAATACCAGTTGTTGGGTTGGTCCCTCAGCGTTGCAGTGTTTCGTTATAAAGTCGTTTCCTATTATCCCTACAATGTTTGTGGAGTTTATATGGTCCACCACATGGAACTCGCATGTATATGGTCGTGGTGTCTGCAATTCCCCTTTTATTGTTCCTCTAGACATTAGTTCTCCCGAAATTGTGTTGAGTGTTATCAACTCTCCTCTGTTTATTTCTTTGTGTTTATTTCTTTTGATTTCGTTTCGTTCTGTTTCTACTATAAATCTTGGTTTGTGTGTTTCAGTCAAATCTGAGGGTATGGTGACTATGGGGATTGCCGGTATTTTGTCGCACCTATCCATGTGACCTGCTACTGGCGACGGTCGGTCGCCTCTACGGAGTTTTCCGCCTGTCTCATACCTTCCTCCATTTGTAGACGTTACCACCTTTCACGTAGGAAGTACCTATCTTCGGTGTGGTCTTCTTTCAAACAGAAGTTGCACTGTGTTGTATTCGTACCCGCTGTTATCTGGTGGTTCACTGGTCTCCTTTGTGTGTTGGCTCCATTCCTTTGACCCTGTTGGTTGTGTGGTCTTTGGACGCTACAATTTTGGTTGGTCTGTCCACATGCTCTGCAGTTGGGGCAAAAAGGAGTCATTTATTTTAACTTCTTTCCTGAACTAACGTCTATGCCTATTAACCTATTTAAAATCTCATTCAAATTCTTGCAAATACAATTTTTACAGATTAATTACTCGTTCTTCTTTTAATGTTTCCGATTACCAAGTCAATTTAATTTTACAAATCTCTATCTTTACTCTTTTTTCTTTATAAAGTTTCTCTTTTATTTCTTAACTAATTTTCCCTCAAAATTCTTTTTTCATTACAAAACTAGTTTCCTCCCAATATTCTCTTTTCATTACAAAATTCCTCTTTTAATGCTTAACTAATTTTCTCTCAAAATTCTCTTTCCGTTACAAAATTCCTCTCTTATTTCTTAACTAATTTTCTCTCAAAATACTCTTTCCATTACAAAATTCCTCTTTAATTTCTTAACTAATTTTCTCTCAAAATTCTCTTTCCATTACAAAAATTCCTCTGTTATTTCTTAACTAATTTTCTCGCAAAATTCTCTTTTCATTACAAAATTCCTCTTTCAATTCTTAACTGATTTTCGCTCAAAATTCTCTTTTCAGTACTAAATTCCTCTTTTAATTCATAACTAATTCTCTCGAAATTGTCTTCTCATTACAAAATTCCTCATTTATTTCTTAACTAATTCTCTTAAAATTCCCTTCTCATTACAAACTAGTTTTTTCTCAAAAATCTATTTTTGGTGCGCAACATTTGACCCTTACTTCTTTGATTATTTCTTCGTCTTCTTGAGTTGCCGGTAGTTCTTTCTCTCCATTTTCAATTTATTTATAAGGAGGCTGGCGGCCCTCTTCCCGTCTTTGATACCGGCTAGGATGAGTCTACGTTGTGCCTCCTGTAGTTTCCTTTGGAAGTTTGTTTGGAGGTGTTGTGGGTTCCCTTCTTTCTGAGCGTAGGAGTCGTCGCCGGTATTCCTCAATCGTTATTGGTCATGGCCCAGCTGTTGGGTCTTGGAGTGTCTTTTTTGTGGTCAAGGTGGTCTGTTCCGAAATTTACTGAAAGAAAGGGTGTGTTGAGAAGTGCTTGCTGCCTACGAGGGCCGTTCAGGTCTTTAGGTAGCTGACTACTTGGTCAGGTGACCTTTTGTTATTATTTTTGTTTTTTTTTTGGGCGCGAACACTCAGTCCTGAAACAAGAAGAGATAAGTCCGGAGGGTGTTTCTTCAGTAGAGCGGGAGAGTCTTCAATCAAGTCTTCCTTCAGTGGAGCGGGATAGTCTTCAATCAAGTCTTCCTTCAGTGGAGCGGGAGAGTCTTCAATCAAGTCTTCCTTCATGGATTCCTCGGTTGGATGGTTTGTTCTTCTCTGCTAGACCACTTCCTCGGGCCGGGTCTCGATCTTCACTGACCCTTTGGAACTTTTGGGTCGCTATTTATTGTATAAGATTGCTGTCTTAGCTATTTTTAATCGCTGTATTGAATACCCTTCAATTGCAGTTCAATAGCCAGTGGTTACCGGTGACCCTGACATTCCCAGCCGGTCACTTTACACGTGTTAAAATCTCCAGTATTCAGTGCGGTGCCCTGCAATTGTTTTCGTTTGATCCTATGGTTAAACGTCCCTAGAAACCAATTTGCCAATTTAATACTTTCGTTGACCCTGAAAAAATATTCGTATGCTAACATAACACTGCAATCATAATCATACAAATTTCGTTGACCCTGAAAATCATGTTCGTATGCAATGCATTCATTCCCACGTTCGAGGTTGGTGCCATATTTTCTCCGCAAACGTTATCACCTCGTGTAGTCTGGAAAACCGCTGATGTAGCACTTTTCATGGGAGCTGCCATTTTTCCAGGTGAGTGTACTTTTCGGGGAGGGGAGAGAGAGAGGGGGCATTGTGGTCATCCGGTCAGTCGTATGATTACCGTCACGCGGTGCGGATGCTTTTGCGTATATCCGTGTACATTATTGTGACTACTGATTGGTACGTACATTATTTGTTGTTTTTATGGTGATTGATTTCGGTGTTTATTGGTTCAAGTGGTGTTGTTTGATTTGATTTGCATTGTAGGGTTACTCATTTGTTAGTGATTATTGATTGAGTATCATTCATTACCGATTGATCGTTGGTTATTTGGTTTGTGGTCATTTCCGTGGAGCTCTAAGCCTGTTCTAGTTTTAATTGATTGGTTGTGGGCTATTATGTTACAATTGTCTTGTTTTTAATTAAACTGATCTCCGTTGTTTGTCGATTGATTGATTATCGGTTATGGGTTTTTGTTTTTTCTTGATTTTATGTTCACAACAAATCATGCATGTTAAGCATTGCTGCCCAAGAATCTTAACCGCCTCTGCTCCAGCGTAGCCATGCTGAACATGCATGATTGAACGCGCATGTTCAGCGTTATCAAAACGCGCACGGTTTCAAAGGTTTATCATTTATGAATTTAAGGTTCTGGGTTCGATGCTCAGTTAAAAAATATTTTTTCAAATTGATTGGAAATGTATTTTTTTATTATTGTATAATATTAATATATATATTTGTCATTATAACGCAAGAACATTTTTCTTTTTATTAAATTCAGTAAAATTTTCGCGTACGGGAACAGACCCAGTCATAAGCTTGGAAAGCAACAATGATTACACATTAGGGGTTATGGTGGGGTCATCAGTGCGTGATTTGATGACGGGTGACATGATTTGTCCCCGAAATGCTTTGGTTTCACAGCTGATAAATATGTGCTGTGGACATGTTTGATCATGTTTTCTGATTGATGTTTCAGATAGCTGACATGTTTTTTTAACAGATTTCAAAGCTGAATAATGTTGTATAACATGTTTATAAATTTCAAATTTTTTTTATTTCTTCTAGCTGTCCCCACCCGCTTTGCAGGGCATTACGTAATACTGCATAATTTTTGTATACTTTATACTGTATGTGTTGATACTATATATGTTTTATGTTTTTCTTTAATTATAGATTTTTGATTCGTAGCAGTTATCTTTTGATTGTAACATAAGTTCAAAAACTTCCAAGAAATCCTTGGCTATTTCACAAATGTTTTTATTAACGTTTGGCTGCAAATTTTCGCCGTAAAATGGATAATAAATCGAAAGTATGAATAGTGCTCAATAAGGGAATGAGAAATAAACTTTAAACAACTAACCAAGCGCTCTTTCAAAAAGGGCCAATTTTGAAAATATTACTACACCTTACAACACCTATTAAAGTTAAAGTAACAAAAAATTTTAAATATAGTAGTTATAAGAAATCGAAATTTATCCTATGTTCGGTGAAAACAATGAAACAAATAAGGATTTAAATATTGCCGGTTGAAACTCAAACACATCTGGTTAAATTTTTATTTAAACTTCGAATAGTACCGACTACTTGTCTAAGTAATCTAAGCTTAGCTTGTATGTATATACATTTTCTGAATGTAAATTTTTTATGGCACAGTAATATTTGAGTATTCATAAACAAAACGCCCACGTTAGCCGTGTAAATCGGAATTTGTTGGAAAATATTGCTTTCTTCTACTTACAAAAAAAGTTAAGGTTTAATCACAGACAAAATAATTTACCAGATGTCGCGATCCCATGTGACTATCTACCCAATTTTTTCCAACATCACACACGTAACAGCAGACAAAAGATGCATGGGCCGTATACGCCTTTGACCGGCTTTATTGTTTGAAGAACAGACAGTGCGCGAATTTTTCGTCTTTCTTCTCCTTGAGTATGAACATTGGTAGCCAGAACAGCATTCTTGTGTTACGAAACACCGTCATTTTTCAATCGCTAATAACTACGAGACTGATAATGCGATAACAACGGTTGATGTCATAGAAGATGGAACACATTTGTATGTATTTATTGTACGTCGTTTTGCCAGTGACGTAATCGGGCTAGTGCAAGCGCCTAGGCGTGATTTTTGTTTTTAGCGTTGCTTGAAGATATTTATGAGCGTAGCGCGAGAACACGTTAAGCTAGGACGTTGATTGGGGTACCATTGTAAAAAGCATGAAAAAAGATACCAGAACCTAAAGCGAAGCAATAAAATTACTCACCGAAATATAAGCAAAAATCGGTATGAATTTGAAAATCGAAAATATAATGAAGATATCGTCTCATATGAGAAAACCCGCATTAAACCGAATATTAAAAACCAAAAATGTTCAGTGCTTAGCAAGTGTGGAAGCTACGACGGCATCGAAGACGAGGCAAAAGAACGGCGGAAAAAAATTAACTTGTGATTTATCCATTCTGTAACCGTACTACTCTCCATAACCATTGTAATTAATAGTTTGATAATTAAAGTACATATTAGTACCAACATTTTGCTGTAACTTTTTTGACGTTAAAACGTCTTGTCGCTCGTTGAGTACACTGATAGCCAGTCAAACTTTGTTGCGGTACAATATACCGTCAGATTTCAATCGCTAATACCTACGAGGCTAATAATGCGACAACAACTGTTGAGGTCACAATGGATAGAGAATTTCTGTACGTGTTTATCGTGTAGCATTGGCTTAACGCGTGACGTCATCGGGTTAGTTCACTTACGCATGATTGTTGTTAATAAGCGTTGCGTAAAATTATAAATCAGAGTAGCGTGAGATCGCGATCATGTGGGACGTTCGTTCGGATGTCGTTGTAAAGAGTTTGAGAAGAGCTATCAGGATCTAAAGTGAAACAATAAAAAGATTCGCTGAAGTATAAGTAATAACCGGTTTTATATTGAAAACTGAGAAAAAAAATTTAAAAGTATCTGCTCATATAAGTCGTAAATATGGGCCGAATTGAATACAACGCAAACCAAAGACAGCTCCCATCAAACCGAATCCAAAAAAAACTTAAGTGTCCAGTGTCGAGTAAATGCCAGAGCTAAGGCAGCATTAAAGGGGAAATGAAAATAGGCGCGAAAAATAAACGTGTGATTTATCTGTTCTGTCACTGTATTTCTCTATATAACCACTGTATAAGAGACATTGATTTAAGTACATACTAGTAAGAAACACTTCTTATAATTTAATCCCCAAGTTTTCACGGAAAATCTACGGCGCGGGCCTTGACTGGGCCTTTCGGTTTTTCTTCTAGTTGATGTTTGATTGTCAAATTGGGAATGAGTGATCACAACAATAGGAAAGGGGTCTGAAACAAAATTTCGCGGATTGAACACAATGTACATGTACACACAATGCACACAATTTTAATGTTCTGAAATTGGCACAAAACAAACACAAACAAAAATCGTTCATATGCGTACCATTGGAGAGTAAAATTTACTCCCGTACACGTAAATAAACTCAAACATTTTTGTTTTCTGTCTAGCAAATGGAAATTTTTGTGTGTAATAGTATTTTTCATTTATTTGAAGAAAAAGTGTACAAATTTAATTTTCAATATACAAAAAGTTACAACATTTTTCCGAAAAACGCGAGATTTTGCATTTACGAATTTTAATCTGAATTTTATCATATATATCATAACTTTTGTTTGGACATATCTTTTAAAACTCAATTCCGAGAAAAAAGATGTATCGATAAATATTAGGAAATTTTAAAATAATGGGGGTAGGTCATACGTATGAGCCCCGTTGGATGCTTCGTTTAGTCGCTAGGAACAAAAAATCGTTAAAAATTCAAAATCTGAATTTTATCAATGTTCAGATCTTTTAAATGTACACCTTTAAAACTTCAATTTAGAGAAAACTTATGTATGAGGAGAAGGTAGCAAATGTCAAAAAAGTGGGGGTTTGTTTTACATAGGAACCCGGTAGGACGCTTCGTTTAGCCGCTACGGGCAAAAAACCGTTAAAAATTCAAATTTTTACTGGGAAAGTATCCTTTTAACCGGAAGAAAATTGGTCAACTTGGGATTCCCGGAAACTATGATGTCCTATGATCTGAAATTGAAAAATATATTTATCATTTTCCACTTATTTGAACAAATCCATCTGTTACGGGTTGATTGAACCGCAATTGTATATAATAACCCGAGAAAAATTTGTAGAAACCAATTAAAACCGGATCTTCGGAAGCACAGAATGTCAAATGAGAATTCTTGACAGCGAGCTTTTGTTTCGTTTTGCAAAAGCGAAAAGTAACAACTCACTCATACGCAAGTGAAAGTTGACGTTTTCGTATTCGAGATGGGCATAAGAAGATCCAAAAATAAATCAATCCCTATTTCCCAATCGAAAACCACATGACATGAGGTCGCATCCATCTCTAGTATGAATCCATATCAAGAGAAAGTGTACTTGCTTCTTGAGAAAAATAAATGAAGAGCGATCGTGCAATCAACAAAATGCCGAATTGTCCTCTGGAATACGTCTCATACTTAAGAAAGACTCTCTGCATTTATTGATCTTAAGCTTAAGAACTAAAGTCGACTTTCTCTTGAAATGAAAACCGTGAAAACATTAAAACGTAAATATTTCCAAAAGTTTAAAACGAATTTTTTCAAAACTTTGCACGAACACTCTCCTACCGGACAGTAGTCTTTGTGATAAATTTTATTTAAATCGACTCAGCAGATTCCGAGTTTAGCCGCTACAAAATTCTCAAAAAGATATCTTTTTATATATATAAGATTAGTGGAACGTATTAAGAAACGGACGATGATCAATTGCATTTCATAATTATACACTGATACCCATTCTCCATATGTTGAGTATGCATCATTTTAAATAACTGGTCTTAAAAAGGATATGACTAACCGTATCAATGAAAATGGCGAAATTCATTGATATAAAAGACGGTGCACATGATTCCACATTTACGTGGTTTCTCAAACAAACTATAGTATAAGTATTTCATTTCACATTTTTTACTGAAAGTTAAACATTTCAAAAGCCGTCTTCTTTTGTCCTCTCCAGTGCAGCACAACTGTCAAATCCCATACATATGTTGCGAAAAACTTTCAGCTAATTCCATGAAATCAAGTAATATATGAATAATTTATGCAACTTAGGGTTTAAGAAAATATCACAGGATATTCATTTAAATGTGAACTGATTTGTTGGTAAAAGTTTGTAAAAAATGGTTTTAATCTTATTTTTTAGCTGTAACGTCATAAGCCAGGATATAGGAAGCTGTTTGATTGAACATACATGAACGGTTTAGAAATTGAAAAATTATGTGATTTTAGTACACCATCATCAATGCGTGATTTTTGAAATGTGAAATTTTATTTTCCTTATTATCAGCGGCTTTGAGGCACGTGTGGTTTGGAGGGTTAAGGCCCATCAGCCGCGCGTGTTGGTGTTGTGAGTACAAGCTGTTTTCACTGGCATGATATTAAAATTTCCCTAGTGTAAATTCTGCGTTATCATATGCGATGATCAGGTGGCCCACAGCAAAATAATTGTGTGTCACAATTTCACAATATTGTGAAATATGCTCGCCGGTGCGTAATCAAACAGCGTGCGTCATAAGCTTAGACAGCAACAATTTCACGCTGTCCATCAAAACGCGCCATGCATGTTTTATCGTTAAGGTAACAACAACAATGATTATACATGATGTATGAATGATATAATGATTTGAGATGTAGGAAACGAGTAGTATTCGTTGCCGAGTACCTAATACTCACTATGATCCCGAGTATCCAATGAGTACTCGCGAATACTACTCGTTACCGACTACTCTCTCTCTTACAAGAAAGAGAGATGTGGGATGGGTATTCGAGTGAGCGATTCGCTATCAGTGTGTGTTGATGGCAAATCGCTCTCTCAAACACGTCTAGGAATAATTGAAAATGAATGTAAATTCATGAACGAGGATTTCGTGTGCGAGAGAATGTGTGAATGTGAACGTGAGAGTGCGAGAGGGACATGTGTGAATTTGAACGTGAGAATGCGAGAGGTGTGGGAGAGAATTATTCGGTTTCAGGAACGGGTCGAAATGAAACGAGTACTCGTGGATATTCGCAGATACTTTTATATGGGAATTTCCATATAAAGATTCGACTGCTCAAGTAACGAATAGTGATCAGGATACTCATTGGGTTGTATTCGTTTCATTTTTCCAAGTAATTTTGTATGGAAATTTTCATACAAAGATTCGACTGCTCTGGTAAAGAATAATGATCCGAATACTCATTGGGTAGTATTCGTGGCTTTGGGTATTTTTGGATTTTTGCATGGAAGTTATATAAAAAACTAGCGGGAATTTGAAAATAACAAATTTTGTAATGAAATTATGACAATGAATTTATATTTCTATTTTTCGTAAGATACAAAATTTGTTTGAATTGAAATTTATGTAGAAATGAAATGGTTTCATATTGGATAATGAAATTCATAATGGAAAATTGGTATTTTTTTTTTTTGCTCGCTTTGTATAGGCCAAGGAATCAGTAACGATAATGTGGATACAACGAATACTCGGTCATCAAGTAACGAGTACATTCGATTACTCATTTTTGACAAGTTTTTACACCTCTAATCAGGAGTCATGATTGAGGCCCATCAGTGGGTTTTTTTTATTTTTCCCCGAAATGCTTTGGTTTCAAACCTGATCATCAATATTGGGCGACATGTTTGATCATGATGTTCTCGATTCATATGATTTTCTAAATTTATTTTTTGTTTAGTGTGAGCGTGAGGTGGCTTTAACCTTATTTTTGCATAAGCACGAAAATGCTATTAATTGCACATCATTGATCATGGTGGGCGTCCTTACTACCCGATTTGATGGGTGACATGATTTTCTCGGAAATGCTTTGGTTTCGAAGCTGATGAAAAATGTTGGGTGATATGTTTCAATTTGTTTTTGGTGCGCATTTTTACGGCGTGATGCGGAGATTTGACTCCTGTAAATGATTTCGAAGCTGATGATAATGTTGAGTGACATGTTTCTGCATATTTTCGAAATAAAATTACATATTTTATCAGCGCTTGGTGGTCTTCGACCTTGTTTTTGCTGTAGCGTTTTCATGGTATGTGTTTATTTAATGCTGAAGATAAATGAGGAACACTGAAAACTATAAGTGTAAGTGAAATGCCTTCACAAATTCAGCTGAAATAACTAAATTTACTATCAATCTGATCACCGAGAAGTCTCCCAAAAAATATTATAATGGGTAACTAAAATTGATAAATTTTTAGAGAAATATAAGACAGTTCCCCGAGATGAACATAAAAGGACTATTTATCGATTCCAACAAACATATGGGAATTTCTGAAATTAAAGTTTTTTTGAACCAAGTAAAATGTTCATTGATGTGCAAGGTCAATGGGCCCAACAATTCCTTTGTTCTGAAGGAATTTGGGATATTGTTGGAGACATATGAGGTTCAGCATTTGAAGTCGCAATAAAACTTCAGTCATCTTTCATGACATTCGCAGAAACAAGCAATATATGTATATGTGTGTTATAATTCTCAAACCTTTCTACAATTTTTATACGATTTCCCTATAATGATCTTTTTCAATAATATAAAATTTTTTAAAATTCCCGCCATCGTGCGCCAAACCATTTCTTCTGGCATTTGTGCCAGGTCCCCCAATTTTGACTGATTTTGATGGAAAATAACTGAAAACCAATAATAATCATATATTTAATGTTCAATTGGCTTTTATTTTGTAGCAAATCGAAAAAACCGAAAGGTCCAGTCAAGGTCGGCACCGTAGATTTGCCCTTATTATAACCTCACATTTGAGGTTTTTTTTTACAGTGTTTTGACACTAACTCAACTGTTTTGCTTGCTTATCAAGTTTGCGCATGCGCGTACTGTGAGTGCCAGGCGCGCCATCTAGGTTACAGTTATACAACCAACAATGAACTTGATGTGGTGTTTTTCTTTGAAACATTTGTAAGAATGCCACGAAACGTAAATCGGAATTAATTTATATAGAAAAATGTTCGCAATGAAAGCGTTATTCAAATAAAACCACATTTTTTATTCAAAAACAAACAATGTGAAATTGATTTTGTTTTTGTATGTATGTACATAATTAAGAGGAAGAGGAATATATATTAAGTGAAGGGGAATATATATTGATATATGACGAATAATGACATTTAAATTCTTACTTCTATTAAACCGAGGTTTCCTCTTGCATTGTGCTAAATCTTTAGCGCTTACTTAAAGGAAGGTAAAGGTTAATTTTGATTATTAGTTTTCAAAATTACAATCATCAAAATCATCCCTATTCCAATGTCCCATTGGTGATATACTTTGACAATTCTATGATCTGAAGGAGTTATTCGAAGTTGGTGGTGATGTACCAGAAACAAATTACTTATTTATGGGTGATTTTGTTGATAGAGGCTATTTTAGTGTTGAAATATTTATGGTTTTATTACAAGCATCTATCATTCAAACAGATATTATTTCTTCGTGAATTAAATACCAGACTAAATCTAAATAGATTTCATCTTGGCAACAATTTAGTTTCCATTCAGTGTTCGAACGAAATTTTTTTATACGGGCTTCATTGTCAGGATTCCAGTGGGTTCAATCAATGAACAATTAGTAAGGATGTCATATTATTCAGAATAAAATTCGTAATAAAGATAATAAGATAACGTAATAAAGTTTATTATTCGGGAAGATTTGAACATAAATGGACAAAGAAAATTCAAGCTAGATTTTTGGAAACATATTCAAAATTGGAGCGCATATACGTTGGGCATCAGTTTCATCTGGGTACAACTGTATGTACTTCATCTTTCGGAAAAATGCTAGACAAATGATAATGCAAACGTCGTCCTTGGTCTTGGGCGGCTGTGATAGGAAAACACTCCTGATTTTGCCACAAATTATTGTGTGGTCCTGAAGATGATGACAGGGGAGTTCCTGTAGGCCAAGGTCCTGGTGCAGATGCAATTCTTGTAACACACTAAGAATAGAAAAACTATATTCGAATAAATTTTAAATGCATTTCATATATTACGTTACTTGATGTAAATTCTTTCGACTAAGATGTTGAGTTGGAGGACCACCAAGAGACAGACTAAGCACACGATGTTGGCACGATGGCGAACGACTTTTTGATTATGATACAATATGATTTTTTTACTGAAATACCATACTTTCCCATGTGATTAGTAAACTCGTTTCTTTTGAACTTTACTAAACAATGTCTCTTCGCCTTCCGAAACTGTCTCTGTTTTTCACACAAAGTTTGAATTTTGACAGTCGGTTGAGACAGTAACGACATTATTAATTCTGTTTCTGATCTAACCCATAATTACCTCATGCTGCTTCCGATTTGCATGATTAGTTGGATTAATTTTCTATGTTTCACTAGATGTGGCAAGAATACTTTACACCTAAAATAACATGAAACGTAAATTTTCTGGTGAATTCCTGTTATGCTCGAAACAAAATTTATGGAAATTTAAACTATAATTACAGAAAATAGTTAAACCATAAGTAGAATATTTAGTTTCATGTTTTACTTAATCTTTCAAGCTCAAGAGAAATTTATATGGATGATATAATATTAGACAATATTTTTGCATACATTCATCTTGAAAGTTATAGCCAAATATATACCTTCATGCATATTAAACGAAATTAATAAATCCCAAACAATAATAGAATACATCAATCAGCACTTTTCATGTTTGGAAGTTGCTGCCTCAATACGTTTATTGTTCATATTTGAGATAATTAAATTAAAAATCAATGTTTCATCTCACAACACATGTAATTAGTCTTTTTCAAGTCAAGGGTTATTATATTAAACCATTTCAATTTCAGTTATACTTTAGCTCAAGTTTAATATGTATAACTTAGTTAAGACATGATGATTATATTATCATGTTTCAATTTTTCAATTTAATTTCAATTTAATTTATTCAGGTTATGAAAAGATACTTACAGAATGTAATAGTAATTACTTTTGTATATAACCCTGCTGAGATTGAACTACAAGTCTGTGTGCAGGCCCGAACAACATATAACTAAAACTAAAACTAAAATAAAACTAAGTAAAACTAAAATACTTGACACTATATACAACTTAAGCACTGCGCATACGGTTATTGAATAAGGCTATCTCAATTTTTATATATTGCTACAAAAAAATTTTTTAACCCATTGGGAAATTCGTTTTTTTAATTCCTGCTTTTTTGATTGGAGATTCTTTAAGGACAATGGCATTCGGTTGAAATATTTTGTTGCCGTGTAAGTGTATGATTTTTGGTGGGGTCCTTATAACACTCGTTCTATTTGGATGAGCGGATAATTTCTGAGCCATATGTTCATAATCTTTTACAATACACTCCACTATATATTTTTCAGCAATAGTTAGCAAACTATTTCTAATCAATTGCTCCTGTATGAGCGCTATATGGTCAGTCTTGAAAATGGTTTTGAAGATCCTTTTCTTGAGCTTACATAATTGTTCGAGGGCATTGTTAGATGCCCCACCCCATGCAAGTACTCCGTAAAATACTATAGACCCAAAAAATGCATAATAGATTCTTAAAATGATATCTAACCCATAAACATGTCTTAATTTTGCCATTATAAATAACAAATATCTTGTTTTCTTGATTATATATTTAGTATGACAATTCCATCGCATGTGTTGGTCTACAACAATACCCAAATATTTAGTTGAATGAACTCTCTCCAAAACTTCACAAGGACAATCAGGTTCTCTAGTGCAGTATCCAGAATGTTCTTTCAGACAGAAATGTGCCGGTTGTGTACTCGTGTAAATACTGAAAGTTAGAAATACCGTTTTCTGTGTGTTTAAGTGCAATTTGAATTGACGAAGCCATTTCACTACTTTATCGAAAATATATTGGGCTTTCATGCTCAATATTTCCCAGCTTTCAGCACTGGTCAATAACGCAGTATCATCTGCGAACGACATTATTTCACCATCTTATTCTAATTTTCTGGAGTAAATTGAAATAAACTAAACTAACCTAAACTAATGAAGCTTTTATAAATTGTTATAATTTTAAGAATACTTGACTTATAAAATACATTCCTAGACAACTTTATTTTAACAACAGAAAATACGCTAAATACAGATTTCAAAGCTCTCTAATCTCATTATATAAATCTATTTAATACAACATATAATAAAACTTTATAATACTATGTACAAAACTTCAAAACCAATGAACCGATTTGTACGGAAGGCAATGCATCCCTAAAATTGACGATCATCATCAACAAAATTGGCACTCTTAGAAATTATAAGTATGTCATGATCTGAAAAAACTAATAATCAAACAAAACCAAAAATGTTCCACAAATCGATAACTGATCGATCAAACGTGCAGAAACTCAAAACAATCCCTGAAAAATTTAACAATTAAACAACAAACCGATAATCGATAGATCACATTGTCAAAACCTGAAAAATAAAAACCACGATCCCGAAGAAATAATCAATCGAAGAGTAAATCGATAATCAATTGATCGCATTGAACCAAAAAACAAACACTGTCAACACCTGAAAAACCAAAAAATATGATCAGGACAAAATAATCAATCAAAGAGTAAATCGATAATCAATTGATCACATTGAACCAAAAAACAAACACAGTCGACACATAAAAACACGTTGAAATCTGAAAACTTAAAATTGTTCTAAACCAAAAAATCACCAAAAAAGAACAAAATCTAGAAACTGATCGAAAATCAATAACTG